>CM045772.1:10231028-10711597 GCA_025200525.1 Camellia lanceoleosa
TCTCAATGTTTGATTTTCTCTCCCTATCTCTCTTATTTTGATATTGATAATTATTATTCTATTTTTTATTTGTTAAAATTCTGAATATTGTGTTTATAAATTTTAATTTTGTTAATAACCCAATTCACCCTTCTCTTGGGTTGCCTACCTGGGATAACAATTGGTATCAGAGCCTAGACTTTAGTTTGTGTGACTTAACCGTCTTAGGGTAGATCATGGCAACCCTTAGTTATTCCTTACCTGAGGGACAAGCATCCAATAGGCCACCACTGTTTAGCGGCACAAATTTTAGCTATTGAAAAACTAGGATGACTATACATTTTCAATCTAATGATTATGAATGTTAGAAAATTATATACAATGGTCCAAAAATTCCTACCAAAACCGTAGATGGCCTCAAGGTACCAAAACCTGAAGATGAGTGGAATGAATTAGATACTAGAATGGCCCAAATTAATGTTAGAGCCACAAACATGTTGTATTGCGCCCTAGATGCCAATGAATTCAATAGAATTTTCACATGTAAAACTGCAAAAGAAATTTGAGATAAGCTTATAGTGACTTATGAGGGAACCGAACAAGTTAAAGAATCTAGAGTCAATTTGCTAGTCCATAATTATGAACTCTTTAAAATGAAGCCTGATGAAACTATTCCTCAAATGTTTACTCGCTTTACTGATATTATTAATGGTTTAACTTCTCTTGGCAAAATATATACTAATGCTGAAATTGTAAGAAAAGTGATTAAGTCATTGCCAAAAAGTTCGGAGACAAAAGTCATTGCCATTACCGAAGCCAAGGATTTATCAAAGCAAAGTCTAGATGAGTTAATGGGATCTCTCTTAACTCATGAACTTATAATGCAAGAAGGAAAAAAGAGGAGGACAACAACAAGAAGAAATGAATAGCCTTCAAATCCACCTTGAAACATCAAGAGGATGAGGAAGATGATTTTGATGATGATGAGGAAATGGCATTCATCACTAGAAAATTCAAAAGGTTTGTGAAAAAGAAACAAGGTGTGCGGAAATTTTTCAAAAAAGATTTCAACAATAGGGATTTTCAAAGGGGAGAAAATCACAAAAAATCTGAAGTTAATTGCTATGAATGCAACAAACCTGGACACTACAAATCAGAATGTCCGAAACTTAAGAAACAATTCAAGAAAGACAAGAAGAAAGCCATGATTGCAGCATCAGGAGAAGATATCGATGAAAGCGACTCAGAAACCGAAGTTTGCAAAAATAAGGTTGCTAACCTATGCTTAATGACACTTGGAAACGAAGATGAGGTATGTTTCAAGACAAAATCCAGTGACGATAGATCGTATCTCGACAGTGCATGTTTGAGACACATGACTGGAAATAAAGCTATGTTCGGCACACTCCAATCAAAGGATGGCGGATATGTGACTTTCGGCGACAATAGCAAAGGTAAAATCATAGGTGTAGGTAGTATCGGTAAAAACCCTTCTCCTATTATTGAAAATGCTTTACTTGTTGAAGGTTTAAAACATAACTTACTTAGCATTAGTCAATTATGTGATAAAGGATATAGAGTTATTTTTGAGAAAACTCATTGCACTATTGAGAACACCCTAGAAAACAAAACTTTATTTGTAGGTTATAGACATGAGAATGTATATGTGTTTGATTTGCATAATTTGTTTTCTCATTTTAATATTAAATGTTTATCCGCTATAAATGATAATGGTTGGCTTTGGCATAAAAGATTAGGACATGCTCATTTTGATTTAATTTTCAAACTTTCAAAAAATGAATTAGTCATTGGTTTACCAAAATTTGTTTTTGAAAAAGACAAACTTTGTGATGCATGTCAATTTGAAAAACAAACTAGAATTTCTTTTAAATCCAAAAATATCGTTTCAACTACTAAACCGCTTCAACTCTTGCATATAGATTTATTCGGACCATCTAGAACATTAAGTTTATGAGGAAAATTGTATGCTCTTGTTTGTGTTGATGATTATACTAGATATACATGGGTATTATTTCTAGCGCACAAAAATGAAGTTTTTTATAATTTCTCAAGACTTTGTAAAAGAATTCAAAATGAAAAAAATCTTAATATTTGTATTATTAGAAGTGATCATGGTAGAGAATTTGAAAATGATGATTTTGTTATGTTTTGTGATGAGTTTGGAATTGATCATAATTTTTATGCCCCTACAACTACTCAACAAAATAGTATAGTTGAAAGAAAAAATAGAACTCTTGAAGAAATGGCCCGTACTATGCTTTGTGAAAATAATTGCCTAAATATTTTTGGGCGGAAGCCGTTAACACTGCATGTTATGTTGTAAACCGAGCTATGATTAGAGCTATTCTTAAGAAAACATCTTATGAAATTTGGAAAGGTAAAAAACCTAATATTTGTCACTTGCGTGCATTTGGTTGTAAATGCTTTGTATTGAATAACAATAAATATAACTTAAGAAAATTCGATGCTAAATCGGATGAAGCTATATTTCTTGGTTATTCAATTTCCAGTAAAGTTTATGGAGTATTTAATAAAAGAACTCTACTTGTTGAAGAATCTGTGCATGTTGCTATTGATGAATCTAACAACATTATTTCCAAGAATTTTGTAAGTAATGATATTGTAAAAAATAAACCAAGCATGGAGAGCATTTACATAAAAGAAAATAAAGAAAATCCATTACGCGAACATGAAGAAGAAATGACAATGGAGAAACTTCAAGAAATATATGCTCTTCCAGAAAACAACTCAAATCTACCAAAAGAATGGAAGTATGCTCATGGCCACCCCAATGACCTCATCATAAGTGATGCTGCGGAAGGTATAAAAACTCGTTTCTCTATTAAAAATGTTTGTGGTAACTTAGCATTTATTTCACAAATTGAACCAAAATCGTTTTTAGAAGCTGAAAATGATGAAAACTGGATTTTAGCAATGCAAGAAGAATTAAATCAATTTGAAAGGAATGAAGTTTGGTTTTTAACTCCTCGACCTAAGGATCATTCCGTTATTCGTACAAAATGGGTTTTTCAAAATAAAATGGATGAATCCGGAGTTGTTACTAGAAATAAAGCTAGTAGCTCAAGGTTATAATCAAGAAGAGGACATTGATTTTGACGAAACTTTTGCACCAGTTGCTAGACTTGAAGCTATTAGAGTGTTACTTGCTTTTGCATGTTTTAAAGATTTTAAATTATATGAAATGGATGTTAAAAGTGCTTTTTTAAATGGGTACATTTCGGAAGAAGTTTATGTTAAACAACCTCTCGATTTTGAAAATCATAAATACCCGGATCATGTTTTCAAGCTTTCAAAAGCCTTATACGGCTTAAAACAAGCTCCTAGAGCTTGGTATGACAGATTGTGTAATTTTCTACTTGACAAAGGTTTTTCTAGAGGAAAAATTGATACAACACTATTTATAAAAATCAAAAAGGAAGATATGCTAATTGTTCAAATTTACGTTGATGATATCATTTTTGGTGCTACTAATGAAAATTTGTGCAAAGAGTTTGTTAAAGATATACAGGGTGAATTTGAAATGAGTATGATGGGGGAGTTAAATTACTTCCTTGGTCTACAAATTAAACAAACTAATGATGGAATCCATTTAAATCAAATGAAATATATCAAGGATCTACTCAAATGGTTTGAAATGGAATCATCAAAGCCTGCAGTAACTCCAATGAGCACATCAATAAAAATTGACAAAGATGAGCAAGGTAAACCTGTAGATGAAAAAAAATATTGAGATATGAGTTGTTCCCTACTCTATCTTACTGTAAGTAGACTCGATATAATGTTTAGTGTTTGTATGTGTGCACGCTTTCAATCTACACCGAAAGAGTCACACATCACCGCAGTCAAACGTATTTTTAGATATCTTGTTGGCACTCCAAATTTGGGATTATGGTATCCTAAGGGAACCACCTTTGAACTTTTTGGTTACTCAGATGCCGACTTTGCGGGATGTAGACTTGACCGAAAAAGCACTATTGGCACTTGTCATTTTCTTGGACACTCTTTTACTTCTTGGTTTTGCAAACAACAAAACTCAGTGGCTCTGTCAACTGATGAAGCAAAATACATTGCTCTCGCTGGGTGTTGTACACAATTGCTTTGGATGAAACAACAACTTCAAGATTTTGGACTTCACTATGATCATATTCCTATAAAATGTGACAACACAAGTGCCATTAACCTTTTAAAAAATTCTATTCAGCACTCACGCACTAAACACATTGAAATAAGGCCTCATTTTCTAAGAGATCATGTACTCAAAGGTGACGTTGAACTCGAATTTGTGCTCACAAATCGTCAATTAGTTGACATATTTACCAAGCCTCTAAATGAAGAACAATTTTGTTACATTAGAACTGAACTTAATATGATGAATACTCCAATATAATGTTTATATTAAAAATAATTTTTTATAAATAAATAATAAATAATTAAATTAAATAATTATAATAATATTTATTAGGCTTAAACATAAGTTAAATTATCGAAAGCCGATGAATGGGTTGCAGTCACTATTCATCAATCAAGACAATTCAACAATAGTCAAAAGCAGCCATCAGCTTTAGTCAATCACCGAAAGCAGCAGACAACACCCATGTGCATCATCATGCTCTTTTCCAGTCACAAGCTTCACAGTCATTTTATTGCTCATAAATTAGTTTTTCTACTCAATTGTAAATTAGAGTTAGAATCGAGAGCAAATCCATATTTCTCTCATACACCTTCCTCTGATATTAAAAAATTGTAATTTTATTTTCAAGTCATGTATTTTGAAGCAACTCTCTGTAGTCACTTTCAGTAAACAATTGCAAGTTATTTAAGTTAAATGTTTTATTTAACTCGATTTAAATTATTAAAGTTTTTGTTCATTCTTCCTCTTCCTCTGCTTCCGTTCCTTTTAGTATCAGAGCCAAGTTATCGTAAGTTGTTTGACAATGAGTTATTGTTGTGTTATTCTGATTATTGAATCGTTGTTCTATTTTGTTGTCTAGTAATTCAAATTTCTTATCTCTTATTTCCTTATCTCTGTTTTCAACTTTGTTAGTAGCCACCCGCCTTTCGTCCCACGTTTAAGGTAAGTCCTTTGGTTAGGTAGTGTTAGACATAGAGGTCTCCTAAAGAGGGTATGTGTGAAAACCTGGTACGTGAAAACTTGATAAGTCATAATAGAATTTAAGAAATTGAATTCCAATAACAAAATTTAACAATGGATCAATTATTCAGAAGTAACTCATCAGTTAGCTCTAGATCATCTACTATGATCTTAGCTCCTATTCCAAATATAGATTTAGTAATTAATGAGGAAGAAATTGAATTACAAAATAATGAACAAATAGATTTAAGTTGGAACATTCCGAAAATACCTATTAAGGAAATCTACAAAACAACATTTTTATAGTCATCTTTTAAAGTTAATCTTTATGTTAAAACTCTTGAACAAGTTTATGCTTTAACTAAATTTAGAGAAACTTGCCAATTACTCTCTGCTGACACTATTAGACGTCATTTAGCCACTGGTCACAATTTTATTCACTTAGGATTAATCCAAGTAAGAATAAAACCATTAACTCAACAAGGTAAAAACTCATCTGCTCTTTTATTTTTAAGAGACGCTAGATTTATTGACTTTCATGATAGCATTATAGGAATGATGGAATCAGACATTCATAAAGGACCTGTTCATTTTAATTGCTTTCCTGATTTTACTCTTAGTTTACGTGATCCCCATATATTAAAAGCTTTAACTTTAAATATTCAAATATCTAGTTCAGCTGCTAATGTGATTGAAAAGTTCACAATCTTGCTTTAATTTATCGAGTAAATTATAAAGTTATTAAAACCAATTTAAATGTTCAAGCTTTAAAAAAAAGTCCAAAAGATAAAACGCTACTCATCCAAGGTAGTACCACTGATGTTAATATTTCTGTCCCTAATATGATAAGTTGGAAAGATATAACCTTACTTGATGAATGGGTTACTAATAATGAAAATTATAACCTTAACCCACAAACACACCAAGATGAACTCCAAGAAATTCAACAATTTACTGATGGATCAGTTCATATCAAATTTAACCGATTACATAATCAATCCTCTAGACATAGTACTTCTAGTATCCCAACTATTGAAAATGAAGAAGATGAAATATTTAATACACCTTTATTTAGGAAAAATCGTCATATTAATCTTAGTCAATCTTCTAATACTCATAATAAGTTAAAAGGAATCGATAATTCCTCCACTTCTCAGATTAGTAGACCAATTTACTCCACTCACACACATCTTCAAGAAAAAGATAATGCATCTCAAGATTCACCTACTCAAACTGATTTTGAAGTAGTTCCAGCTGTTAACCCACAACTGTTAACTCTTTGTAAACCTTTTACCCCAGATCTGAATAAACTTCTGCTGAATACAAATCTAAAGCAAATAAGTCAAAACGACATAATTATTATAAACAATATGATGATAAACAACAATCTAAGATTACCAAAAAATGGTATAAATTTATGACTGAAATCAATACTGAAATTAATTTCTTTGTTTATTTAGAAAATTATTATCAAAAAATTAATGTCGTTACAAAAACTAAATGGAAGACTTCTGCTACTACTTCTGCTCCTTTAGAAAACATTTTTATTGATCATAAAGGCACTACTGTTCCAGCCTCCCCCTTCAAACTTCCCGGAGATGAGTCATCTGAAGTCAAAAAAGTAATTGAACAAAATAATTATACCAATCAATGTTTAAAAACTATTGGTAAACAATTAGATAAAATTGAAACCACTTTCGATGATTACTCAAATAACCACACATCTACTAGTAAACCCTTAGATAAACCTCTAATTAATCTTCCCAGTTCTAGGAAAAGATTAAGTCTCACTACTCAGGATAACACTACTGTTGAATCTATTGAAAAAATATTCAATAAATTAACAACCTCCTCTTCGAATAAAGAAATCAAAGTCTTATCGCAACAACCACCTAATGAATTTAATCACAGTGAGTCTAATACATCCAATGATGAGATTGATCAATTAGCTCAACAATTCCAAGATACTAATCTTAATAGAATCACACATACTAAATCTAAAGTTAATCCAACTACTCTCACAAAAAACTGGTATAATAGACCTACTCCTCCAAATTTACAATTTGAAGAAACAAATGTTAATAATCAATTTTCTATTTCTACTAAAAAGTTATATGAATGGAATATAGATGGTCTTAGTGAACATCAAATCCTTACTAAATTAATTTATCTATGGTTGCAAACAGTTCTCTTACTAATTATCCTGATTATATTCAACCTGAATTAGTAATCCTAATCACAAATGGATTTACTGGAATGCTCAAATCTTGGTGGGATAAATATCTTACTTCTGATCAAAGAGAATCCATTCAATTCAAATGAATGATAATGGTTTTCCCATTTTTGATGAAGAAATAGGTACTAGTATACCTAATGGAATTAATACATTAATCTATACCATAGTCAAACATTTCATTGGAACTCCAACTAATATATATTCTCAAATCCATGATCAACTTTGTAACCTAACCTGCCCTACTCTTAGTGATTTTAGACGGTATAAAGATGTATTTACCTCTCGAGTCATGCTTAGAGATGATTGCACAAAGTCATTTTGAAAAGAAAAATTTATTAATGGATTACCTAGTCTTTTTGCTCATAAGATTAGAGATGTCCTTAGTCGACCTACTGGTGTTATTGAATACGATAATTTAACTTATGGTGATATCATCAGTACTACTCAAAAAGAAGGATTAAGAATGTGTATTGATTTAAAATTAAGTCAAAAAGCTGCCAACGATAAACACAAAGCTAAATATGAATTAGGAAAATTTTGTGAACAATACGGATTATCTTATGTTGCTCCTTCCCATAGGAAAAATAGTAAAAAGAAAGTTTCTTACAAATATTCAAATAAATATAAAAAGAAATATTCCCTATGGGGATATATTTTTTGAGCACCAACACGTGGCCAAGGTGACGCCGACGTGTCAGCCGAGGTGCCACATGTCTTGGTCATGATGTCGAGGTTATCTCGGCTAGGCCGAGGTTATCTGCGAGGATACCGGAATCCGAGATAAGCGGATATGGGACAAGAGTCCTAGATTGGGAGAAGACTTCAGTTTGGGTAAAGATAAGACTCTTAGAGAGTTTATCCTAATCCCACTGGGAGTCCCAGATTAGCAGTAATCCTAAGTCCATTAGGGCTAGGCTCCTATTGGGACTAGGATTATATTGGCTATAAAAGAGAGGCACCCCTATGGGTTTAAGGTATACTTTTATGCTCAAAGCTTATGAGTTTAGCTATTGATTATCTTTGAGAGATAACTGACTTGATCGTCGGAGTACCCCCGGGTGGATGAGCCACCGCCGGAGACTCTTCTTTCTGTTACAGGTCAGACAGGTGCCATCTATTCTGCCGGTGTTCTCCAGTTGAGTATTAAGTTGGCAGTGTGGTCGGAAATTGACACACATATTCCCCTTCCAAATCTAATGATACAGTTTATACTAAACCTAAAAAGATGTATTATAAGAAATCTAATCCAAAGTTAAAATCTACTAAAGACATTACCTGTTACAATTGTGGGGAAAAAGGTCATTATTCAAATAAATGTAAGATTAAAGAAAAACTTAATCAATTACAAATTACTGAAAAAAATCAAAAAAAAATATTTGATATATTTAAATTAGATAATAACTCTAGTCAAACCTCTGATGATAATACTCCTACTGATCATAGTTCTAGTTATCATACTCCCAGTGATGATACTGATAATAATATAGAATTAGGATGTAATGATACTTGTTGCAAAAAAGTAAATGTGCTTACCAAAACACAACAAGAAGAAAATGCTTTAATAGAACTAATTAGTAAATTGGAAAATCCTGAACTTAAACAACAATATACTGACAAATTAAAATCCTTACTCATTAATCAAGAATAAAAAACCTAAACATGATAAACCTATCATTAGTCTTAATAAAACCTTAGAACGATTTAAAAAAGAAAAACATAAAGAAGTTGCTTTACAAGATTTACAAAATGAAATTAATCAAATAAAATTAACTATTAAAGAATTAAGAGAAAAAGATAAATCTTTAGAAGAAGAAATTTCAATATTAAAAATTAACAAAGGTCTTAATGATTTTTAAAAAAGTCAAAAATCAGCTTCTAATTCTGAATCTGGATCAAGTTCTGAAACAGATCCTAACAAAGTCATTTTTGATAATAGATCTATTAATAGTAATAATGATAACAATCGTCTTAATCTGATAACCTGTATTAACATCCAAAAATGGCATTCAAAAGTTAAATTAATCATTAATGATTTTGAAATAGAAGTCAAAGCTTTAATTGATACTGGTGCTGATTTAAATTGTATTCAAGAAGGTTTAATACCTACTAAACATTACCGTAAAACTACTGAACAATTGAGCTCTGCTAATGGTAGTCAAATGCATATTCAATATAAATTACCTAAAGTCCATATTTGCCAAGATAATGTTTGTTTTAAAACATCTTTTGTATTAGTTAAAAATTTAACTGATAAGGTCATTTTAGGTACTCCCTTTATATTTTTGTTATATCCATTTGCCACTACTAATCATGGAATAACAACTCAAGCATTTGGTCAAAAAGTCACATTCAAATTTTTATCTCCTTCTGAAGTCCGAGAATTAAATCAACTAAAAGAATATTCTATATCTCAATCTATTAATCGTTTAACCAAACATCTCAAATTCCTTAAAGAAGAAGTCAAATATAAAAGGATTGAAACTCAATTAACTAATCCTACCCTTCAATCAAAAATTGACAAATTTAAGAAAAAATTAAAAACTATTGTTTGTTCATCATTGCCTAGTGCTTTCTGGCATAGGAAAAAATATGTAGTCAATTTACCTTATATTAAAAAATTTAATGAAAGACAAATCCCGACTAAATCTAGACCCATTCAAATGAATAATGAATTAGTTGAAATGTGTAAAAAAGAAATTAATGAATTATTAAAAATGGTATTATCAGTCACAGTAAATCACCTTAGTCATGTCCTGCTCTTTATGTTAATAAAAATGTTGAATTAGAAAGAGGTGTTCCTCGCTTAGTCATTAATTATAAACCATTAAACAAAGTTTTAGAATGGATCAGGTATCCAATCCCTAATAAAAAAAGATCTGATTAAAAAACTTAGTCAAGCTGTAATTTTTAGTAAATTCGATCTCAAAAGTGGATTTTGGCAAATCCAAATTCATCCTAAAAATGGGTATAAAACTGCATTCACTACACCCTTTGGTCATTATGAATGGAATGTCATGCCTCTTGGATTAAAAAATTCCCCTAGTGAATTCCAGAACATTATGAATGACATATTCAACCCTTTTAGTCATTTTTCCATAGTTTTCATTGATGACATTCTTATTTTTTCCAAATCAATAAAAGAACATTGGAAACATCTCCATGCCTTCTTCCAAGTTATTAAACATAATGGTCTAGTCATTTCTGCTCCTAAGATTAAGTTATTCCAAACTAAAGTTTGATTTTTAGAATATGATATCTATCAAAGTACGATTCTTCCGAGTAGTCGGTCAATAGAATTTGCTTCCAAATTCATGATCAAATTCTTTATAAAACCTAGTTACAAAGGTTTTTAGGATCATTGAATTACATTGCTGAATTCTACAAAGACCTTAGGAAAATTTGTCAACCACTTTTTGATCGGTTGAAAGATAATCCTCCTCCTTGGTCTCCTCGTCATACTTCTATTGTTCAACAAGTCAAAAAGTATGTTGACTTTGCCCTGTCTTGGTATTCCTACTGAAAATTCTTTCAAAATTATTCAAACTGATACCTCTGATAGTGGTTATGGTGGTATTCTCCTACAGAAGGTCACTCCTCAGTCATCTGAACAAATTGTTCGTTTTCATTCTGGTGTTTGGAATAAAACACAGAAAAATTATAGTACTATTAAAAAAGAAATTTTATCTCTTGTTTTAGGGATTAGTAAATTTCAAGATGATATTTTAAATCAAAAGTTTTTATTACGTGTTGATTGTAAAAGTGCTAAATATATTTTAGAAAAAGATGTTCAAAATATTGCTAGTAAACAAATTTTTGCCCGATGGCAATCTACTTTAAGTATCTTTGATTTTGATATTGAATATCTACTTGGTAGTCAAAATTCTATTCCCGATTTCCATCAATCACATGCTCCACCGAAAGACATAAAAAGTAAAAAGTCAAATTTACTATTCACTATTCATCAATCAAGACAATTCAACAACAGTCAAAAGCAGCCATAAGCTTTAGTCAATCACCGAAAGCAGCAGACAACACCCATGTGCCTCATCATGCTCCTTTCCAGTCACAAGCTTCACAGTCATTTCATTGCTTATAAATTAGTTTTTCTAGTCAATTGTAAATCAGAGTTAGAATCGAGAGCAAATCCATATTTCTCTTATACACCTTTCTCTGATATTAAAAATTATAATTTTATTTTCAAGTCATGTATTTTAAAGCAACTCTGTGCAGTTACTTCCAGTAAACAATTGTAAGTTATTTAAGAAGTTTGAAGGGAGAAGCAGGAACTATAGTACCTTTGTGTTCAATAAGGATATTTTCTAAAGGAGGGTGACTAGCAGAAACAGAAGTATTAGCAGAAGTTTTCCATTTAATTTTTGTAACAACATTGACTTTTTTATAGTAATTTTCTAAATAATCAAAGAAATTAATTTCAGTATTTATTTCAGTCATAAATTTATACCAGTTTTTGGTAATCTTAGATTGTTGTTTGTCATCATAGTTATGGTAATAATCATGACGTTTTGACTTATTCGCTTTAGATTTGTATTCAGCATGAAGTTTATTCAGATCTGGAGTAAATGGTTTACGAAGGGTTAGTAACAGGAGGAACTACTTCAAATTCAATTTGAGTAAGTGAACCCTGGGATGTATTATCTTCTTCTTGAAGATGTGTGTGAGTGGAGTAAACTAGTTTACTAATATGAGAAGTGGAGGAATTATCGATTCCTTTTAACTTATTATGAGCATTAGAAGATTGACTAAGATTAATATGACGATTTTTCCTAAATAAAGGTGTATTAAATATTTTATCTTCTTCATTTTCAGTAGTTGGGATACTAAAAGTACTATGTCTAGAGGATTGACTATGTAATCGGTTAAATTTGATATGAACTGATCCATCAGTAAATTGTTGAATTTCTTGGAGTTCATCTTGGTGTGTTTGTGGGTTAAGGCTATAATTTTTATTATTAGTAACCCATTCATCAGGTAAGCTATTATCTTTCCAACTTATTTTATGTATATATAAAATAGTTATAATAATATTTATTATTATTTAAAAAATTAATTAAATAAATAAAAATAAATTATATACATATATTTATATTCTCTCTCACTCTCACCCACTCTGTCTCTATCTCTCTTTTTTCTCTTTTCTCTCTCTCTCTTGCTCTCTCTTTCTTCCTCTCATCCTCAGACGATAACATCTTCATCCTCACCATCGTCCATAGCCAGCTCCACCATCCACAACATCATCCATCACCTTCATCACTACCACCATCTACTCAAATTCCTCACCAACTTACCAAAATCCATCACGGCTCTACTTCCATCACCGATCTTCAACATCATTTTCTAATTCATCAAGATCAATTACCGATCCAACAAGATCAATTATTGATCCACCAAGATCCATCACCGATCTACAAAAATTTGTCGCTAATCTACACGATCTTCTCCATTCCTTTCAATCATTAAGGTCATCACCGTTCAATATGTTAAAATTCTTTTTGCACTGTGTTATATTTTTTTTTTTCTTGTTGTATGTGCTTCAAACTCTCTTGGATTTAATAATGATTGCTTCTACCTTATCTGAATAAATTGTTTTTATTTTTATTTTCTCTTTTTATGCTAGTGCACTTGGTGTACTTGTTTATGACCGAATCGTAATGGCCCTTGGTATTACAGATTGGTAATTTGTTTCTTCCAATTTATGTAGTATTTAGTGCATTAATTTAGGGAGAGACTCATATATTTTGAGATTAACAATTATTATATAAAAAATTATAATAAAAAAAAGGAGGCATTTGTATATTCTATGCATAATTTTAGGGGGAGTATATATACTCTTTTTTTTCTACTCCTTACCTGCACCAACAATTTTTTTTTTTGCAAAGACAGAATTTATAATAACAAAAAAAAAAAGGAGAAATGCTTGCAATTTTATGTTAGAAGTAGAAAATATTACTCAATTACATGTAAGTTTTCAGAAGGCTTCATAGATTTTTTTCATTTCACTTCTCTCAACAATTTTTCATGAGCCTCTTTTACATGCTTCACTCTATTTTCGACTTCTGTAAGTCTTGGCATTATAACCGTTGCATAATAACGCATTCTCCAACTGCAAATTTTTCCTTTTTAGCTCTCTCTTCTCTTTACGAATATTAGCCAGTTGTTGTTTCACCAAGCACACTTCATCTCTCCATTGTTGATTTTCTTGTATTCTTGCTTGTAATCGTCTAGCCATATTGGAAACTACAGTCATTACCTATGTACTTAGCGCCATAGTGTTATTAATAGTATTGATATCATTCCGATTACCAATAACACTAGGACCCTCATTTACAAGAATAACATGTGCCTGCACCACTGGTAACCTCTCATTTACTTGCATTACAGGCACCTCATGCATGCCCGAACCAGTAATGGCTAAGGTAAGGAATGACATGATTGCACAAGAAGGTAAAACAAATTTTTCTATTCAACACTTTGATAATTTCGTATCTTTGCTTATCATCCTTGTCACTTTTTATACACTCCATCGATTTCATACTCGATGCATATAGCGATCCCGGTATTCCCTGTTGTTGTTTAACAATAATCCGGACTCGATTTCGTAGATTTGTTGTTGTCTTATCCTCATTTCTATCCCTTACTCTTTGTTTTAGAGTTTTGGGTTGTGTTGGGCAAGTTGGGAATAAGTTGGTTGTGTTTTAAGACATATAATTTTTGCCCAGTTGTTGGTCTCTCCGCTCGAGCGGCATTTTGGACGCTCGAGCGTAAATTTCCTTCTCTCAACATTTTAGTCGTCTGCAAAATATTCTGGAAGGGTGCATCCGGCGCTCGAGCGGCTCTTTGGACACTCGAGTGTGAACCTATGTCTGATGCTCGAGCGGTGTGTTGTACGCTCGAGCGGACCTGTTTTATATCAGTTCGTGAAATCACTTTTTGAATCACTTTTTGATTTCCTTTCTCTCTCTTACTTTTTCAAAACCTCCATTGGAGAGCACCCCACTCTAAAACCTAACTTCTCTCTTAGGATTGATCTAGCTAGAGTGTTTTCCTACCCTTTGGCCTTTGTAAAAGTTGTGTTGATCGTCGAGGGCTTCGTTTTGATCCAAGAAATTTGGGATTTGGAGCAACTTCAAGATTGTTCATCTTCTCCATTTGAGTTCTTCATTTGAGGTAGGGATTTTCCTTGTTCTTGTTCAATACTCCGTTTATAGATAGACATGTGGTAGTTTTTTTTTTTGTATTGCATGAAAATTATATCATGTTGGATTTGTTGAAAATCATGAGATTGAACCTTGGGTTGGTTGTTTGAATATGGGTTTATCATCATTAGTTGTGGTTTGGGATAGTTGGTGTGTTAATTAGCATGTTGTTGTTGAAGGGAGAGGAAACCCTAACTTTTATTTGATTTAATAAATTAATAGAGGGATTTTGATCTTTGGGCAAATACTTATGTATTTTGGGTCTTAAATGAGGTCATTGTTGTTTGTTGTAGATGATTGAGCCTTTTTGATCAATATTGAGAAAGAGGGAGGAAAACCCTAATTTAATGATTATGACTTAATTTGCATAATTAATTTGGAATGGCTTTGAAAAGAATGTAGTGGATTAAAATGAGTTATGGCTTTATTGTCTTTGAAATTGGTTTTGTGAAAACAAAAGGAATGGAATCGGTTTTGTGGAAACAAAAGGGATGGAGTTGGTTTTGTGAAAACAAAAGGAAGTGGAATTCGTTTTATGAAATGGGAAAAGTGTTTCTAAAATAAGTATAAGAATTGGGTTGTTGTATTTTGAGTGTTGAACACACATATGTGAAGGTTGTATCTTTAACTACCATGTTAATGTCATTGTTGGGTTTGTGATCTCATGATTATTGAGTCTTTTAATAGATGTACTAAATACATGCATCTAGAGGTTTTGTCCTTGGTCATCAATGGAGGATGACACGGTTGTGTTGAATTGTTGTGTATGCATTATACCTATGTGTTCATCTACTTTAACACATTGCTGGTATCTTGTTGGTTTATGTGTATGTAGTACACATGTTGGTTATGCCTTGTTGTATTGTGGCTATTGATGTTATACCCTGCGCTGAGAATTAGATAGCTACCTGGAGAACCGATCAAGCGTTGAGAATCGAAGGCACCATACCCTTCCAGCTAGCGCCTGGTAAACTGGTAGATTGTTATGAGAAGTGTATCTTTGGCTTACTACGCACATAGCTAGTAGAGCAAAGTTTTGTTGTTATTGTTTCAGTGTATCTGGGAACATTGTAGATTGTGTTGGTTACAATTTTGGAGCACCAAGTTGCCTCACTGGTTTATCTTATGCATGTAGTTGAATTGTTATCTCCCGTTTATAAAGGTATGCATGTATAATTATGATAGAATTGGGATTGGACCGAAATGGCCTTTTGTCTTTTGGAAGTGTGAAGAAAATTGAACATTTTAGAAATATGTTGGAAAAAGCACATTTGTTGTATGTGTGGAAATGGAAGAGAGTAGTGGGCTTAGTGAATTTATTTCTTAAGTAATTGTTAATGTTATGAAAGATTGGGAACGAGGGTTAATGAAAGGAAGAGAAAGATGAATCGCTTATAGCATTGAATGAAATGGTTGTTTTTGAGAAAAGTTCATACATATATATATTGTATAAACTGTCACATTACTATTCTAGTAAGAGAATGAGCGTTCATGATCATAGCTATCTGTAAGTTGTTATTGTTAAGGATCATGTTGAGACCCCTACTGGACTATATGTTCATCCCACGTTGTTGAATCGTTTTCAGGTGTTGAGCTGAATGTGCTGCAAGATTTGGATCTTCCTATTTGTTGGCCACGGGGCCTCTCTTGTATTGGCGGAATGCCATATGTGTAAAAGGGTTGCACCCTTCTTCGTGATTCGTTAATGATGTAAGCCCAAGGGCAATTTATTTATCATACTCATGTTGTATTTAATTGCATACGAATGAGAGCAATGTTATTCATTTCTACGAGTTGAATATACGAGCTTATTTCCGCATGTTATCTCTGAAATGGAATTAAGTAAATGAAATTGGTAATACTTTGAGTAATAAAAAGTGGGGCGTGACAATGCATATCTACTCAAATCTTTTGTTTGTCAACATTTTGTGCCCCAGAGATTCTCCAAAATCCCCACAATGATCTCGACAAGACCTACAGCCATTATTATATTTTTGGCATCTCAAATTATTTTACCAAATGTGTTTGTTTCCTATCTCCATATTTTATTTTGATGATGTCAAAGGGAGAGAACAAATATGATTTTGAATTTCTGTGCATGCATGTGCTTTAAATATCTTATGTTGCAAAATTATCAAATAACTTGTTGATTTTTATTTTGTGTCAAATCTATACAAAATCCATACAAATATTGCCATCATCAAAAAGGGGGAGATTGTTAATCATGTTGCTTAATTTTGATGATGTCTAAAATATTAATTGAAAATTTGTAAATAATATACATATTTTATATTATTTGACACAAAATATTATATATATAATTGTTAAATATTATTTAAATAAAAATATTTTTTAAAACTCTACTATCCACTTTTTGAAAAATTAGGTTGATCACTATTCATATTTTGACAAATTATTTGATTGGTTGGCTTATCACTATTCACTTTTTGACAAAATTAAAATTGATTAATTGTATTATTTTGACAAAATCGATTGATTGGTTGTATTATCTTGACAAATGTGATATTTGGGTTGTCTTCCTTTGACAAAATTGATATACCCACATGGAGTGATAATTTATGTTTAGTTTAAAATTTCTACAAAAATTAAAATATATATATATATTTAGATCTATTATAAAAAAGATTTTACTATGTATGCAAATATTTGATTATAATATTTTATATAATGCATATAATAGAATACATCACAGAAGCAATTAAACTACATTTGAATATATCATGTTACATATATGCATGTTGGCATATGGAATATCATGTTACATATATGTATGTTAGCATATGGAAAAGTCATACAAGTCATCATAGTTTTTTTTTTTTTTTTTTTTTTTTTGCTTTTTTGACTAAAGCCTAAAAGGGTTTAGATTTGCAAGATTGCAAATTTTCCTTCCATGTGATTCTCTTCCAAATTAATTCAGCTGACGTCTTGAGGGGCGTCTGTCTCTTCCAACGGGTATATTTTTGGGTATAAATAGAAGTGATGTATATGAAGAAAAATCAAGAACTTGAAGAGAAAAAATTTCTGTGTGCTCCAAAATTTTGAATATATTGTATTATGCTCTTTTATTTTCAGATCTAAGTGTAGCCTTTGTTCTTATACTTTCATATCTACTCTTTGTGAGAGAATTATTGTAAAAGAGGGTTTAAGTACCACTTATTTTTTATTCATTATTTTTGTGAGAGATTTTTTGTAAGGGTAAGGCATTATTGTTAAGTGAGGCTCAATAGATAAGAGTAAGTCCTGTGCAAAATCCACAAGTTTAGTGAAGACTTGGTGGTGTATTAATTCAGTTTGATAGTAAAGAAATCCTCAAGGAGGTTCCTTGGGGAGTGGACGTAGGCCTGGCGTGCCAAACCACTATAAATCTCAGTGTTTGATTTTCTCTCCTTATCTCTCTTACTTTGATATTGATAATTATTATTCTATTTTTTATTTGTTAAAATTCTGAATATTGTGTTTATAAATTTTAATATTGTAAAATTTTTTAATAACCCAATTCACCCCCCTCTTGGGTTGCCTACCTGGATAACAAGAGGTATGTCCGATCTTTTGATTCGGGGCTGTACATCTTGAGAATTGATTTTGTGCGTGTCAAGTGGTGATCCTTTTCGAAAATGGTCTTGGAAAGTTTTGATAAAAGTTGATTTTGTTTAAATTTTACCTTTTAGAACTTAGACTATTTTTTAGACCAAAAGGAAAATTTTCAGTGCTCACAACTTTAATTTCATTGATTTCAACATAAAGTTCTCCAACTCTCTGATACAAATCAAAGTTGCTTTCATTACATCGAGAAAAAAAAAAACTTGAAAAGAAATGTCAAAGCAATAAACTAGGGTCATAGGTGAGTCAGGTGCTCCTGCGTCCTCCGCTCGTGCTTATGGAAGCTTCTGAAGCCAAAATGGGCCCGGTTTGTGTCGCATCCTCGAACCAAGCCAAGCATTCACCAGAAAGGGCATAACTAAAACTTGGGGCAGGGGCCAGAAGCTCTCTCGTCCTCTAAGCAGTGAGGTACCTAGCCAAGTGTGAACCACAGATGGGGAATGAAACCGGGTACTCTACCCCTTCCTTTGGACGTGTTTGATCATGCCCAAATTGATGTCTGAACTGAAAAGGGAAATAAAACACGTAGTGTGTGAGTCCGATCAACTGTATTCCAAGCTGCCAAGCCATGCTGTAACTTATCTTGGTCAGATCAAGGCAGGGGCAATGCCAAGCTATGTCAGCAGCAGATCTGTTGCACATCCAGTTGCACCACCATCCCTCGTTGGGGAAATCCACTAGTCAGTGGCAGAAGAAATAACCTTAAGCTGAGTACTCAGGGCAAGAGTCCACTACCTTTAGCTTATTTATAAGCCACACCTGGGAAGGGATAAAAGAAAAGAGAGATTAAAGAATAGAGAGATGTACGTTGAGAGAAAAGTGAGAAAAGGGCTTTGAGAGAAAAATAGAGCATGAATGTCGAGTGATGTGAGAAACACATATGAGAAAGGGTGGGAAACAATACCTGAAGAAGTAGTGGACTCCCCATGAATCTAGTAGTCTCTCGCCGATGAAAGGCATCTAAGCCCATCAAAGTCTCGGCTAGCGCCAAACTAATACAACTCTTTCCTTCTTTCAGGCCTTGGGCCCCTCCGATCAAACGAATACTGGATCCACCAAAACTAGGAGCAAGAAGGAAATGTGCAAGCATACATAAGCAGAGGGCATGTTGCTGAAAACCCCACTAGAAAAGGTCACCTCTGTCACCAATGTCGGAGAATTGATGAATCAAGCTGGGTATGTCTAGCTCTCCATTGTGGACTAAAGATTGAGCCTCGTGCAAAGTGAGCCCACACATCCGTCCCAAAGCTTGGGCGTGGCCAAAACGGGGATGAGGCATGATTTCCTCATCACGCCAGGATTCCATTAGCACCTGAAATTCTTCAATTGTTGGGCATATTTCTTGTCCCCCAAAGTGAAAGACATGTGTAATTGGGTCCTAGCATCGGGCCGCGGCATGGAGGAGCGGAAAATAAAGTGGAGTTTGACACAACGAAAAAAGTGCATTTATGCTAAAACCCTAAAAATTTACCTTTTACGTGCCGTCTAAAACAGTTATCCAATCCAAGAGCTTTTGACAAAAAATGGCTCCATTTATGGAAGAAATTGCAGCTGAAATGAGGTTCTGAAGATAAATCACGAAGTTGAACCTTTTGTAGAAGATAAAGTTGTGAGTGGAAGCCAGCGATCAACAATCTAAAGGTTGCTCACATTGGTGGCCGGCAGGCCACCTCCTTGGCTAACAGTCTCCATCTCTGGCTGGTAGTTCTACTTTTTGGCCTACTGACCACCTGTGTACTAGGCAGACCTGGAAGCATGTGTTTTGTTTTGATCTTTACGTATTTTAAGGACTTGGTTTGAGTCTTTTTGGTTTTAGCAAGTTTGTTTATTTGTATTTGAGTTGTTTTTGCTTTGTTTATCGAGTTATGTTGGTCGGCTCATTACCTGATTAAGAACATTGTTTCAATCAAGTGCTTTATTGGCCAGTTCAATTCCATGTCCATTTTATGCAAATATAATGCTCATGATGCAAAAATCACAACACTTTTCATAAAAAATTGTGAGGTTTTATTCCGATCATGGTTTTTATAAAAGAGGCATACAAGTTTCAAAGCAAAATAAAACCTATTTGAAGCTATACATGTGCTAATGCTACAAAAAAAAAAAAAAAAAAAAAAAAGAAACTAAGCAAAAAAGTACCAAAAAAATCAGCGCCAGTCGCCTCAGGCCTAAGAGGCCCTCTTTGTCCTCTTCCTCGGAGGGGAGGACTCGGCAGCACTATCTCCATCGGTGCCACTGTTAGAATCAGTCTCTAAACCAGAGTCGGTATCATCTCTGCTCTTTGCCTCAGAACCCTCCTCGGTGACAGCTCCGCTCTTAGATCTTGAGCAAGTATCATCGTCTCCACTCTCAGATGACTCAGAATGCCGACTCACTACCTCCTTGGAGTCACTATTCTCAGTATCATCATCACTCAAAATGGGCTCTAAAGGACTACTTTGGCCTCGGGTGCCCCTATCTCTGCCTCGATCACGGCTCGCATCTCGACCATAAGCTGGGACCTATCTTTCTCTCCTCCCCTCCTTTGGAGGAAATGCTATCGTGGTGGTTGCCATCGCTTCGCTGGTGCCATCGATGTAGATGAGACCTGGAAAAAAGAATTGTCAACATATCAGTTATAGTGTGTGTATCAGATGCAAGTATAGTATGCAGAATGAGTGTCATACAGAAATCAGATATAGTGTGTGAGTACAGTGTATGAATACAGTGTATCAATGCTATGTATCAGTGCAGTTTGGGAAAGATTACAGTTGAAATGCTGATGTATCAGCGGAAAGATGATAGCATGAAGCACAAACTGAAGAAAAATGACTTGGATGCCATGGAGACCAAATAGCGTCTCCCTCCTCTGCAACATGCCTATTAGAGAAGCCACCAGCTCGAGGAGGCTTTCTGTGTACTCTATAGATGCCTGCAAATGCATTTAGATGATAAATGTCTGCAATAAACATATTTGAAATGAAATGTGAGGTGCAAATTGTAAAGTGTGGTCCATAATTTGGATGAGCCTTGAACTCCGACAAGCTCGTATCCAGCCTCTACCGGCTCAATCGGGATCTGATAAGCAGTCCCAGTAGGCCTCCGGCATGTGAGCGAAGAGGGAAGCTCTGGCTAGTGGAAAGTCTGCTCCACGGGAGAGCACCTCTAGCATGGGTCCTAGTCGTTCAAACCGCCTCGCCTGCCGCAGGAGCCCCTGCCCTCTCGCCTCCATGAGCGCCCGTCAAAGGTGGCATAAGGTGGGTCTGAATAAAGGTTGTGTAATCGCCCTTACCTCTGAAGAAATTGGCATCCAAGCCCACCATAAAATGAATGACTACGTCAACAGATAGGTTGTCTGCTGACCTTCATAGACTCTGGAGATGGCATTGGAACGACTGGATCCGGCAAGCCCATAGTCTGGCGAACGAATCTGTCGCTCAAGAACCAAGCTCGGCAGACTGGGCCCTCCAACAGAATCCAGAAGCGTGATGTGCCCCAGGCTCCCGCATACTAGTCTCGTACTCTGACTGGTATCATGGCCCAGGGCTGCCATGCGATCTGCAAACAGAGAATGTACGGATTGTTAGTTGTTGTCAGTTGCTAAAATGTGAATCAAAACAGTTGTAAAGAAAAAATGACTGTGTTTCGAGTTACCTCATGGGCGGCCACAGTGTCAAGGTAATGACGGAAGAAGGCAAAGGACTCGTAGCTCCGGCGTTGACACTAGCCGTCATATCTCCTCGAGTAGGGAACCATCAGGGGGAGTTCCTCCATAGGCTCTGGAGCCAGGACTAGAAAATATGTATAAACCCATAGTTATAAGAAAAGTGCACTGATATATGATCAAGAGCATGAACAGATATAGAAAGTGCAAAACAGAAAACACACAGTATGAACAGATGCAGAAAGTGCAAAGCAGAAAGCACACAGCATGAATAGATATAGAAAGTGCAAAGTAGGAAGCACAAAGCATGGACAAATATAGAAAGTGCAAAGCAGAAAGCACACAGCATGAATAGATATAAAACAGAACATGTGAAGTAGAAACTGTGAAGTACAAAGAGGGAACTGAAATGCATACCTCACAGGCTAGCCAGTAGCCTCTGATCCATTCTCCCCTCAAGCGAGAAGAAAAGCTCATGTAGCCATATAGGGTAGTGAAGCCAGCTTCGCCCCAGTCGTAGAAGCATACCTGGGGAAGGGTCACTAGGGCACTCAACAAATATAAGCCTACGGTGTTCCACCTGTTCAAAATAAGGTAGTACCGAGGACAAACATTAGGAAGCCCCGGGCATACTACTCCATCTCCTCAAGCGTCTCGGGCTCGCTTCCTCGGAATTGCTCAGCAAACCAACTATATCTCACCATAGTTGGTTAGTACAGAGGTGGGCGCGCTCTCAATAGGTCGATCCAGGTAGCCTCTCACTCCTTCATATCCATGTCAAAAAGGATCGAATCACCCTCTACTCCTAAGCATGTGATCATGGCAAAGTTACAGGGAGTCATTATCATCTCCCCGGCTGTAGAGAAGTGGAAGGAGTTGGCGGTGTCCCACCACCTCTCCACTAGTGCTCCTAGGAGGGGACGGCTCGCAATGATGCGCACAACCTAGAGAAGAAAAGGCCAAAGCCAATCTCGTCGACGATGTCGCGAATCCCAGCAAGAAGTTCGTCGTACCAATCCCTCACTGTCGTCACTCCGTACCCCCTATAGGCACGGGAGTCTCCATATGGCAAAGAACAAATGAATCAGATGAAAGACAGTGATGAAAGAACAGTCAGATGAAAGGCAGTGCAAGAAATGTTGTTAAAAGAAAGGCAGGAATGCATGAAAATATAGTTCATACCTCAGCAGCGCTAGATGAAAGGTGGAAAGCGGACTCCCTCTGCAAGAGGTCCTCTGGTACACCGCGAGCAAAGTCATTGAAACGCCTAATGCCTCTAGGCGGTAAGATGTGCGGAGATGATATCTCACTGGATCAAAAGGTTCTACCCTTAGTGGTAACAGCTCTGGCTCAAACTCGGGCTCAAACTCTACTTCAAGGTCGGCCTCAATGCCTTGAGCCGCCTCACCAGCCTCAGCAACTATTGGCTCCTCTACCCCGACAACAGGTGGGAATGCAGGTGGAACCTCTAGAGGAGCTCTGTCATGTGGAATCTCATCTGCCATCTGGAAAATAGGTGAAAAGTAGGTGAAAAGTGAAGAAAAATTGAGAAAAGAGAGTAAACTTGGAAAAAGTCAACCCTATGAGAGAGAAAATGGCAGAAAAAGTCAAAGGTTGGAAAAGTTAACGAAACCCGAGAGAAACTCGAGGGAAACAAGCCTAAAGTGGTGGAAATCTGAGAAAAATTGACGAAATCAAAATCTAATCGGTTCAAAATGAAGAGAACTAAGAGGGTTTTGCGAAAAAAGTATGTGGGGCGTTGCAAAACGGGTATAAAACACGAATCTGGAGAGAGAAAGTGTCTAGAGAGAGAGAGAGGGAGAGCTATTTTGGTCTTGTGGGTGTGAGAAAATGAAGCCTTGAGGCTTGTACTTAAAGACCCAAAGCAAAATGAAAAGATTGCCCCGAATTTGCCATCGGTGGCTGACAGGCCACATTGATGGCCGACAAAATGTTTTGATGGCCGGTAGCCTCTCTTGGTGGCTGGTAGGTGAACGGTGGTTCTCAGGTAGGTTCTGGTGCTGTTCTATGCTTCTACTTTCTGAGAACCACCGTTCCCCTCCTTGTGCTTGTGTGCTAGTTTTAATACCTTAATATTTTAGCTAGTTGTTTTAGTTGTTTTTTGTCTTAATTCCAGCACTTTTTTGGACTGTTTTAGGACTATTTTTATGAGTTAGCTTCATTCATGCTTTGTATAGTATGCTTGTAGTGTAACGGTCTTCATAGACTTGGTGGTTTAGGCCTTAGACACCAACCTATTTGAGTTGATATTGTTTATTTCTTACTTTCCATACTTGTATTTATCTCTAATCACCTCTGCAACCTCCCTCATTTCTTGGCTCTTTTTTTGCTTTGAAAGTTGTTTCAAACTAGTTGTTTGTTTAAAGCTTGAGATAGAGGTATTGTGCTTAATGGTTTAATCCCTTTGGGGGTTCATTACCAACAACACGATGTCTCTCTCATACCTAAAACAACTCTTTGTTTGGTGCTCCTTTCCATTAGAGGACTTAAAGCTCATTTTTGGACTTAATGAATTAAGGAATGGATGGTAATTGAAATGAAGTAATAAAATTGGGACTAAAAGTGATGCAAGATAATAAAGTAGTTTGGGGTTTAATCGGACGTTAATTGAACCCATTGAGTCTTGAGTCGTTTCATACTTGTTAGTGATGTAAACGGTTCAAGAATCAATGTCAACCCCTTCCCTTGATCAACCATGATAGGGATGAGGTTTTGTTGGTCTTTTATTATGCATTTATTGAAATTGTGTCCCTTGGTTCGTAAGTCGTCATGCAATGAAATTGCATTGATTGATGGCTTGCGAACCAAACCTACCACTCCTTTGACCTGTTTGCTAATAAGGAGAGGCGGGATGGATAAACATCCCTTGAGAATACTCTGGTTTGTACTCTGTTTGTCCTCTATTGTTGTAGGAAAGAACCAACATCAATGGCCGGCAGGCCACTTTTTCTGGACGACAACCCACTATTAGTGGCTTGCCGGCCACTACTTTTGGGTTACCGGCCACTTTTTCAAGGCAGGCAATGTCCTTTTTCCAAGAGAGCAGAGCAGAGTAGAAGCTGAGGAGAAAAACTATGTAATTTTTCAACTGTGCAACAGAGATATTCTGGCAGCAAAACAGTGGGCTTTTTCGGGTGGAAATCTGTGCGCATGCATAAGCATTCCTCACTTCCCAAGGCTGATTAGTTAGAGTAGTTAGTTACTTAACTTAGTTATTTCTTTGGTTGTATCCATATTGTTAATTTGTAATTAATTAATTAGTGTAATTAATTAGTTAGTTCCAATTCGTAATAATTAGCTAGAATAATTAATTAATTGTTTAGCTAGCATAGTTACTTTGTTTAATTCAGTTTGTAATAGTTAATTAATTAAGTAATTAGCTTAGCTAGTCCATTCATTCAGGCCCTTTTGTGCGAGGGCCAAGCTTGTAATAATGTGTATGTCTTCCAACCCCACGTCTTTCTCCCTTTTATTTACTTGCTTACGATGGGTAGAATAGAACATAATGTTTCTTTTAGCATACTCCATGTTTGCATCCACTTGTCTTGCATGCTGCATGCATCGAGGCTCGGTTCATCATTCTAACAATGCATTATCGTTTAAATACTTCTTTGAAAAATGTACTTAAGTTGCATGCTATCAAATTGACTCACATGACATAATTAGTAGCCGAGCACTATCAGTTACATATCGCATTTGTTGCATTAGTCATGTTACATTAGTTAGGAGCATGCACTTTTTCTAACTTTTTGTTTCTTTTGGCTCGCCTCGGTGTACTAGGTAAGTATTTTTGTGCTTTAGCATATTGCATGAGTGTGATAGCTGCCATGTCTAGTATGCTTGCCATGAGGCTGATTGCTTAATTGATGAATTGCTTGAATGCTTGTGGATGAAGGCTAATTGCTTGAATTGGAACAATTTGAGTAATGTATATATGCGACCACTTTTTTGAGTGGTACATATTCAAACACTTTTCAAAACAAACATGAATCAAAGTGTTTCAATTTTTTCAAATTAGTCTATACTTGTGTGCAACACATAGTAAAGTAGCCTAATAATCAGAACAAGAGCATATAATGTAAATAAGATTCACATCATGATTAATAGAGGCTGATCTTTGATCAGGCGAATGGGATGCTCAATTTATGACCTTCCTCTCTCGTACGTAAGTTCCCAAGCTGAGACAATCTTGGTGATGACGGACATGTGGCCTTTGGCATGAGTCATAGGTTTCCTAAATTTCTCAAAAATATTTAGGTGGCGACTTTATATCTGGCAAAGCAATCAATTTTTGGCATTTTGATTTAAAATTGATTTTCCAAAATATTTGTCAGATTTGGACTCTTTGGTGTTTATCTATTTCACATTGCACTTGTGAGATCAGATTCAGAACCGTAGGAGTCCGAACTGTAGGGCTAGTCATATCCGGAAGGAGCACGAAAAGTCGAGCTACAGAGTGCAAGGAGTATCAAAGCACAACTAAATGATCCCAACTAGGTTGGCACCGAAGAGCTCACCCAATCATTTGCTAGCACATCACAAGTTGGTGAGAAACCAACAAACAAGAACAACCAAAAAACAAAGGAGCTTAACAATATTCGAAACAATTGATTGATAACAAATAACTAGAACTACACTCCAAGTGCTATTAAGCTCACATCAGATCAAACATCACCCAAAGAAAGTGCTTCAAAGAAGATAGCAAACACAAGCAGATAACATGAGTGCTGAACCCAAACACAAGACCTACAAATCAGGCAGCACCCCTTCCTCCTAGACACAATCATACCTGCAAATAGAGCTAACTACCAACACTATGGCCAACACCAAATCTAATCTACTCCAGGTTATGCATGAGATCATAAATAGAGTATTAGTAAAACTACAAACCTAGACTTAACTACCCAAAAATTATCCAAAATTATCATCTTATGGTTTGGATTCATTTTACATGGACCCTACATTACATAAATTCAATCTTAACCACACATTTCCATTTGGGGTAAATTTGGGATCCATACATCTGGGTCCATACACTTATTCATAGAGTATGGCTACTCTTTTAGATGATGATCTTACCCACAAGGCAACTCACAATTTTATCAAATCACATAACTCCACCATATCAGGCTAACGTTCATTAAAAATGCAATCATTTCTTTGTTTCCAAATGGGCCAAAGAACAGCAAAAGGAATAACTCCAGATTTTTCTTGCCAACCTTTTGACTCTTAACCCCAGTCACCATAGAAACAAACTCTCCACTGACCCTGGTTGTACCCACTGAATTCCCATCAATTGACCATATATGTGACCAAACTTTCCAAATTAGAGGACAAGAGAGGAGAACACGATTACATGACTCCTCCTCATCTTTACAAAACACACAAAGAGAGCTCACATTATCCCCATGAATACCAAAGAAAGACACCAGTTCTAATTTTCCCCTTTCCAATCTAACCACCCAAAGAATTGGGCTTTAGGATTTGCAATCGATCATAGTTTTAATAAATTAATTTCTTTTATTTATTTTAACCAAAATGGTTTCATATTTTTATACATTTCATAAATATATAGAGATGATCATTTAAATTTGGAGCCACGTGAATTTTTTTTTAAAAAAATAAAATAGAGAGCAAACTTGTATAATTTAGAGATAATTATCAATAGCCATTCTTACCTGTAGAAGTTGAAAGCTGAAGCAAACTATCTCAATGGGAAGTACGAGAGATAGGGGAGTCGAGGACAACTGAGAGGCCCAAAAAGAGTTGGATCAAAGCGGTTTGGCAGACTACTTCAAACGATAACGTGTTGAGGCGTTCTGCGGATCAGCTTATGAAAGTTTGTGGCAGTTGTTGAAGCGTTGTGATGCAGCTGTGAACATTGTCTAGCTTGAGAAGAACACAACACAAGTCTTATGTTAATAACTTTGCCAAAGTGCTCTTCCTTGTATGTGGAGGACCCTTCAATGCTATGATCATTTGGGGTTGTATTGACCCCATCTCTCTCTCTCTCTCTCTCTCTCTCTCTCTGAAGTTTAATGACTCTTATGATCCAACAACAATCTATTCACACTCCTCACTTTAATGTATTCATTTTATTTTATTTTTTAATTAGGTATCTGGCCAATTTACATACATCCTAACTAATTTTCGAATTAGAGCAAATGTCCTATATGAATTTACTCCAAAAAAATTTATTGCAGTTAGTAAATATTGAACATGAGACCTTGTGAAAATACACCCCAAGTCCCAAGTTATGCCACTAAGCCAACCCATTGAGTTACTTTAATGTGTTCATATTGATGTTCTTCATATCCATTTTGAAATTGGAGATATTTATTTATTTATTTATTATTATTATTATTATTAGTATGTTTAGAGGGATTTGGATCCCTTTCACTTATAGGCCCCGTTTGTTTTCAGAGGCAGAATGGAGGGGATTCATAGTGAGAGGATTGTTAGCGAGAGGATTAAGTAAAATTGTGTTTATTTTGATGATAGTTGTTAGTGTAGGGATTATTAAATTATTTTTATATAAAATAAATATAAAATAATAAAACAAATAAAAAAATACAAAAACATTAAACATTAATATTTTAAAAAAAATGCCCAACATGTAAAAAATTTTAAAAAAATTTAAAAAATTAAAAAATTTCCAAAAAAAATAAAATAAATAAAATAATGATTTTTACTTAACAAAAAATATAAAAAATTAAACATTAATGTTCAAAAAAAAAATACCCAACATGTAAAAAATAAATAAAAATAAAAAATTTCTAGTCCGGCGGATTATTTTTCTAATACCAAGTCTTGGAAGCTCATCCAAATCCCCTTGGGGAGGCCCATCCGAATTCGGAGCTCACTATCAATCCCCTCCCCATCTCTCAAAACAAACACAATGTTAGTGGGTCCCATCTCACTGCCAATCCCAATCCCCCCTCTAACTCTCCAAACAAACGGGGTCATAGGTTGTAGTAGGTGGGATATAGGGGTGTAAAAATAGTCCGTGCCCCGTGGGCAGCTCGAAGCCCGCCCGCGACCCAGTGGTGAAGGCATTGGCCTTCTCCAGCAAAGAGTCAAGTTCAACTCATGGGGGCGCAAAATGCTGGGTAATTTCTAGTAGTTCTCTACAGAGACCTCGCGCTATACTCCGATCAAAACTTGACCCTGCCAGGGGTGGTCGATAAGCTCCACTAATGCCTCGGTGGTAAATCTCTTCCTATGGGTTGGATTAAATCAAGCCAAAAACCGATTATCTTGGAACCTGGGCCTACGGATGCCATGATAACACCTTGGAGCACCCTCTTCTTCTTGATAAAAAAAGAAAAAGAAAAAAGACTTATTGAAAAAACATTGCTTACTTCTTTGCAGGCAAGTGAATTGAATCCAAAAAATTCATGCAGCTTAGGTGACATGTAAACTCACAATCTGGACAGTAGTACATCATGTGCTTTGGGTTTCTTCTTTCCTCGCAAACGTCGCAGTAATACTCGCCAGAACCATCGTCTTCATAAAAAAACACAAGGCAGAGAGGGTGCCAATGAATTTTGTTCTTGAAGCTAAAGGGTAACAGGGCACAGCCGACATCAAATTAAGTCTTGCAGTGACGACAGGAGCAGAATGCCATGTACTTTCTAGTTTCATCGCAAGCAGTACACATGAATTCAGTCTGTACACAACGAAGTACTCGAAGATCCGAGCCATTCTCAAATCCTCTCACTCTCTCACAACTTTGCAATAGTTAGAGAGAGAGAGAGAGAGAGAGAAATTGGGTGTATTGATGTACGATAATAAGGATTTGCTTCAGATGTGAGTTTGATCAGTTTTGATCTCTACCTATGACTCTCTGATCAAAATGCTTGTGAATTGACCAACATTTCTGATTAAGGTTCTGAAATGTTGAAAGGAAGAGAGAGAGAGAGAGAGAGAGAGGTGGTTTGATGTTTCTATGTTTTGAGTTTTTGGGTAAGCCATTTTCCATGTTCAAAGATCACCATGGATATCGTGTCGGGTCGGATAAAACACAGGCATGGTTCGGGCAAAAGGAATTGGCCTGATACGTTAAGTTGGGTTTGGTTTTAGATTTTTTTTTTAAAATTTAAATTAATGGTAAAATTTATCAATATTAATAATTATAATTATAATTTTTTACAATTATCATTTACAAGTAATTTTTTCTTTACATTTTCGGTGATCAAAAAACATGAGTGGAGTCTATAGAGTATTTTTGTCCATCAACCCTGAGTCATCAAGTTTTGACAAGATGAGTATGATATTTTCGAAATCTAAAGCAAACTTTAAATGAGAGGTATTTTATATATATTTTATATAAAAAAATGTAATTAAAAGATTATGCATTTTCAACCATTTCAAATTAAATAATCAATGAAATGAAACATATAAATAAATAAATTTTTTAAAAAAACCCAACCATCATGTCATTGTAGCAACCCTGATTTCTTTGTAAATCTTTATTTATTAGTTGTTGTGTCTTATTTCTTTTATATTTGTTTAGATTATATGTAAGGATTACGCTTCTCTTTATTTTAGAGAGAAGCAACTATACGGTTGAATTTACTTTGTAAAATTTATCATGTGTGTTAATTTGATAATTCAAATCATTCATTTGTTCTTATTTTCTCTTGATTTTTTCTGTAATTAGATACTTGCCTTTGCTTATATTCACATTTTCTTAAGTAGGAGGTGGCACCTCCTTAAGTGAGATGTGTGCATATTTGGCTGTACTAATTACACCACTAATCTAAATAATATAGATCAACACTGATTAAATTAGATTGAAAAAACAAATAAATAAATCTATCATATAATTTTTATCATAACAAAAAAAATGTCAAGCTGTCGATTTTAAATCTTTCCTATTATTTCAGTATCCAAACTACAGAGAGAAAATCCATAGATTTCTATTGCTTAGATATTTGAAATCTATTGACTACAAATCCATTCTCAAACAAATCTAAATTAAAGTGGTGAAGGATGATTTTAGTCAAGAGGTATAAATGTTTTCTTTTAAAATAAATAAATTTAAAGAGAATTACTATTTGCAGATTGGAATCAAAACTAAATAAATATGAATTAACCTTATATTTAAAATTTTCCTCAAGGGCAAATTACATAGGCTAAAAAATGTATTTTGCCCCCACTCCGTCAAGGCAAGTTCAACTTCACAGAAACTATACAATTCATGTGAGATGTATACCTGTTGCATTGCTTACAATTGTAAACCCGGTGGTTCGGGTCTCTTCCTTTCTTACAAGCATCGCATATGACCTCTTTTGAGCCATCTTGGACTTGAAGAGGACGAGTAAGGGTGAGAGCGTGTCTATGAGGTCGGTATTTTAGGCTAAGATGTAGCAAAACACAATTAACATACATAATTAATGAGCAATCAAAACAACTATAGAAGACACCTTTGCATAATTAACATCCATTGTCAATGTTTGAGTGGAAATGGCAACTATACGTCTCTGGAAAAGAATATTCGAGTGAGGGTGGGTCAAGGAAAGGTAGACAATCGAAAGGTTCAAGTTGCTCCTTGCGGGTTTTCTTGGCACAAGATTTGTGGAGGATTAGATCACATTGGGTACATTTGTAGTTGTAGACACCCCATTTTTGACCATCCTCAAGACTTGGACGTCACCGCTGGAACACTCGGTGATCATCCATGTTTGTGTTCGTCTTGAGTTCCCGGAGGCCTTGGCAACGCGCCCCGTCTCAAGACCTCTTAACTCAACTGTTTTGTGGTTGATTTGGCACCAAACACTTGTGTTTTGCCTTTGAGGGGCAGGGAATGCCTTTTGAGGCATCCCCACACACCACTGGCCATGGCTTGAGGCCACCGGCTGTCTTTTGTTGCCATCGGCCAAATGTTTGGCCGACTGGCACTATTTTTGGCCGACCGGCCATAAGTTTTGGCCAAAGTCACTTTTGGCTGGCCGACCACTGTTCATCTGCTTTTAGAAGATATTTTGTGCTAGCTGTGATAGCTGGCACCCACTCTGTTCCTCTCTATACACGTGTATGGAGGGATTTCCCTCTTGGATGGCTTGTTTTGGAAGCCTTACAAGAGGGAGTTGCCTATAAGAGAGGGCTTCCTCTCTTGGTCAGGGGTTAGACATTTTTTTGGGCAAAATTTTTAGGGTTTGAGTTCTAGGGTTAGGATTTGTTCATCTCCCATCTCCCATCTCCCTATCTCTCTCTCTTGTGTGTGTTTAGGCTTATATTTGCACACAAACACACACAACCACACCTTTTCTTGGAGCTGAGACCCTTGAGGGTTGTTTTTAGAGTTTTGAAGTTGATTTCAACCTCAAGAAGCTGCTGGAGCTTCATTTGTGAAGAAGGTCTACAAGGGTAAGAAGTTTGTCCTTTTATTCCCCATTTTTGCATTCTACTTTTGCCTATCTTGCAACTATTTTTTGGCTTTGTGTATAACACATAAAAGTTCTGTTTTTAAGGCCTTTAAATATTTTGTTAAGAGTGTTTTAAGCTTTGGGGTTGTTTGACCCCTCTTAAGCCTTGTTTGGCCCTTGTTTTGTGCCATTTTGTGTGAGCTCCAGGACCATGGTGTTTGGGCCTCCTCACTACTGAAATCTTGAGGGATTTCAGAGGTGAGGATGGTGCCTTGAGGTCCTAAGAAATAGAGGGCCACCCCCTCTCCTTGTTTGTCCTTGAAAAGGGCTATTTTTGCCTCTTGAGGGAGCACCATGTTTAAGTGTGTGTTGGCCATGCCTTAACTGATTTTTGTGCTTATTATGTCATAATATGCCTCTGTTTTTAGTTGGTTTTGGTACACCATGCTTGCTTAGCATACATGCCTTGTAATGCCATGTTTAAGCCTTAACATACCTTTGGTTGTAAGCCCTTCTTCTAGCATGTTTTAGGCCTAGCTTCGTGAAGCTTTAATGCATGTTTTGTATGCTTTAGCTCTGTTTTAAATTGCTTGAGTCATACTTGCCATGTATTGTATAGCTCCTTTACATTTTGGCTTGTTAACCTTAAGTATTGGGACCTTAATTGCATGCCATGCTTATCTTGTTCATTTGGTTTGGCACCATTTTAGCATGATTTCAGAGCTTTCCATTGCATGCTAATTGTCCATGTTTGCATCTTCTTAAGTGTGCTTAGAAGTTGCTCTTTATGCTTGAATGTTGGTCCATGTTTGCATGCATGTTTGTGTGTTCATTAATCCTTCATTTTTGAACACCTTGGCCACTATTTTAGGCCTAGTTGGGGCTGCCTAAATCATGTTTAAGTCCATCTCTTTGCTTGTTGCATATGCTCCTTGTATGTTGTAGCATATTGGTGAGTTGTTGCATGTTTGAAATTGCATGATTGAATGAAGTCACATGCTTGTTTGCATGCTTAAACACCCACATTGTGCCTTGCATACTTGTTGGTTGCATTATCTCATGCCTTGCATGTCTTGTATGCTTGCTTGCATTACCCATGTTGCATACTAGTCAACATGCTTAGGATTGCATTGCATTGGCATGCATGCTACACCTCTTGAGTTGAGCATGATAGAGGTTGAGCCCATTGGCTTATTTATTTGCATTGCATTACATTTGAGATTGAAGTTGCATGCTTGATTCTTTGGGCCATCATGCATGAAAATGCGCGATTGGTGGTCTGAGAATCAAGGTTCACGTCCCTTTGAATCATAAACATGATATGGGATGTGATTGGTGCATACATTGCTTGAAATGCATTGCCATGCCAAGTATTGCCCTTCGTCATTGCCAAATCGTGTTCTAGAACTTTTGTCCCCACATTTACACATTTAGTGCCGACCGGCCATCATTTTTTGGCCGGTGGATCAGAGTTGTGGCCGGTGACCATTCTGCATGGCCGGTGGTGTTCTCCCCCAGCCGGTAGTGTTCCCTGGCATCCATAGAGCAAACCCTGAGACTTTGGCAGATCTCAGAGGAGCAGAGCAGGGAAAATAGAGGCATCTTGGGCATGTCGGTGGATTTCCGGGCAAAGCCGAGCGTGCACTGCATTGGGCCTTCATCCCGGGACTGTTTATTGCTTTATTAGATTAATTAACTTACTTAATTAATTTAGTTGGCTTGTAATAATTAATTAGCTAGGATAGTTGATTATTTATTCAGTTTGTATTATTCTTTCAGTCCCTCCGAGCGAGGGCAAATTTGTAATAAGTGTGGGTGAGTGTGTGAATGTCTTCCAACCCCCATTTCTTTCTCCCTTTTACTTACCTGCTTTGATGGTTAGTATTAGGTCATATTTAATTTAGCATACTTTATGCTATGTATGCGTGCACCATTCATCAGTATTGCATGCACCGGGCTCGGCGCATCATGCTAATGGCATTATATTTCAAAATAAATTTGAATACCTGCTACTTGTGCATTTCACATGTCATCCTTAGATTAGCCGAGCCTATTCTAGTGACATTTTGTATGCGATGCATTAGGCATTTAACATGGACTTGGATCATGCATTGATTGCTAACATGTTCTTGTTTTGGCACGGAGTACTTTGTAAGTATTTCATGCTTTAGCATCCTTGCATGCGTGTAAGTGTTGCCATGACAGCATGCTTACCATGTGACTAGATGCTTATATGTTAAACTGCCTGAATGCCTGTGGGTGAAGGTTGGATTGTTTGAGTTGGAACAACTCATTGAAATCCGTATGTTAGCCTACTTGCGAGTAGCAAATCCTAAAGCGTTTTCCAAAACAAACGGATATGCAATGCTTGTTTCCAAGTTAGGCGATCTAGTCTATACTTGTTTGCTGTGCGCATAACATAGTAACTCTAGGCTAATAATGGGAATAAGAACACATAACATTTTCAAAATTAGATATCATGGTTAGTAAAGGCCGATCTTCGGATCGGGCGAGAGGGGGTGCTCATAGCTGACCTTCCCCAATCGTACCCAAGTTCCCGAGCCGAGGCAACTTTGGTGATGACGGACACGTAGCCTTTGGCACCGAGTCAGGGTTTCCTAAATTCCCCCATTAAAAAATATTTAGGTGGCGACTCTGTATCTGGCAAAGCAGTCCATGTTTGGCACTTCTTTTCTAAAAATCTGTTTCTCAAAACGATTTGCCGGATTTGGACTCTTTGGTTCAGATTTAGAACCGTGACACAAAATCGAGTCCGAACTGTAGCGTGAGGTCCTTCGCAGGCTTGTTACAGTAGTAAGTTCGAGATGGATGACCCGAGATGAGTTTCTGACGCTTTGTACAAGTAACATTGTTGCCATTGTTCTCCTCATCCTTGATCTCTTCACTTAAACGATGCAAGTGTATAGATTGCTTGTCTTTTTGCTGCTCGCATTTTTTTTATTCATGACTGGAAATTTAGATTCTTCCTCTCCTTCAAGGGTTCTAAAACCGTTATTTATCCACTAATTAAAGTCGATGCGGTGGCTTTATTGGTAGATAGAAAGACGAGACACGGCATGACTGACACGCTTATTAATGTGGGCAATAGTTTCCACTGTGAGTGAGCTTGCGGATGTCACCAATGTCATAATCAAAGGACTCATTGAACTTTTCCAAAAACATCTTAAGATCATCCCATGTTGAAGGCATGCACCAACTGGTGACACCATCAACAACCCCTTGTTGTCTCTCTAGACGTTTCCTCCATTCTACTTTATCACTTGATATGCACTCAACGATAAATAAGATGGGCTCCTGTAAATAGGGACAGATGCAGAATTCAACATATAAGGGATGAACATATTTATTAATAGATATATATATATATGTATATATAAAATAAAATAAAAAAACAAAGAGAGAAGTATGAGCTACAATATCAGTTTTTACACATATAAAAAATAATAATGATATGAAAGCATATATAAATTTGTTTTCTTTAGCAACTATAAAATAGTTTATTTATTAAAGTGATATATTCTGAATTGTATTTAACACTCTTTCATATCATTGAAAACATATGTGATAGAATTGCTATAAAAATTTCAAATAATGTTTCTCGATAAATTTAATCAAGTAACTGGACAACTTATCTTTTGATCGACAGAAAAGTAATCTTTATTGATGTAGTCAGAGTACAATACAGCAGACAAAACGTCAATAAAGAGCATGAGTGCAAGAAGTATCAAAGCACAACTAAACGATCCCAACTAGGTTGGCACTGAAGAGCTCACCCAATCATTTGCTAGCACATCACAAGTTGGTGAGAAACCAACAACTAAGAACAACTAAAAAACAAAGGAGCTTAACAATATTCGAAACAATTGATTGACAACAAACAACTAGAACTACACTCTAACTGCTATTGAGCTCACATTGTATCCAACATCACCCAGCAAAGTGCTTCAGTAGCAGTAGCAAACACAAGCAGATAACATGAGTGTTGAACCCAAACACAAGACCTGCAAATCAGGCAGCACCCTTTCCTCCTAGACACAATCATACCTGCAAACAGAGCTAACTACAAACACCATGGCCAGCACCAAATCTAATCTGCTCTAGGTTATGCATGGGATCATGAATAGAGTATTAGTAATACTACAAACCCAGACTTAACTACCCAAAAATTACCCAGAATTATCATCTTGTGGTTTGGATTCATTTTACATAGACCCTACATTACATAAATTCAATCTCAACCACACATTTCCATTTGGGGTAAATTTAGGAGCCATGCATCTGGGTCCATACACTTATTCATAGAGTATGGTTGCTCTTTAGATGATGATCTTACCCACAAGGCAACTCTCAATTTTATGAAATCACATAACTCTAGCATATCAAGCTGATGTTCATTAAAAATAGAATCATTTCTTTGTTTCCAAATGGGCCAAAGAACAGCGAAGGAAATAACTCTCAAGATTTTTCTTGCCAACCTTTTGACTCTTAACCCCAGTCACCATTGAAACAAACTCTCCACTGACCCTGGTTGTACCCACTGAATTCCCATCAATTGACCATATATATTACCAAACTTTCCAAATTAGAGGACAAGAGAGGAGAACACGATTACATGACTCCTCTTCATCTTTACAGAACACATAAAGAGAGCTCACATTATCCCCATGAATACCAAAGAAAGACACCAGTTCTAATTTTCCCCTTCCAATCTAACCACCCAAAGAATTGGGCTTTAGGATTTGTAATCGATCATAGTTTTAATAAATTAATTTCTTTTATTTATTTTAACCAAAATGGTTTCATATTTTTATACATTTCATAAATATATAGAGATGATCATTTAAATTTTGAGCCACATAAATTTAAAAAATATAAAATAAAAAAAGAGAGCAAACTTGTATAATTTAGAGATAATTATCAATATACATTCTTACCTGTAGAAGTTGAAAGTTGAAGCAAACAATCTCGATGGGAAGTATGAGAAAGGGGGGAGTCGAGGACGACTGAGAGGTCCAAAAAAAGCTGGATCAAAGTTGTTTGGCAGACTACTTCAAATGATAACGTGTTGAGGTGTTCTGAGGATCAGCTCATGAAAGTTGATGGTAGCTGCTAAAGCGTTGTGATGCAGCTGCGAACATTATTTAGCTTGAGAAGAACACAACCCAAGTCTTGTGTTAGTAACTTTGCCAAAGTGCTTTTCCTTGTATATGGATGACCCTCCATTGCTATGATCATTTGGGGTTGTACTAACCCCATCTCTCTCTCTCTCTGAAGTTTGATGACTCTTATGATCCAACAACAATCTATTCATAATCTTCACTTTAATATATTCATTTAAATTTTTTTTTAATCAGGTATCTAGCCAATTTACATACATCCTAACTAATTTTCGGATCAGAGCAAATGTCCTGTATGAATTGACTCCAAAAAAAATTATTGCAGTTAGTGAATATTGAACGTGAGACCTTGTGAAAGTACACCCCAAGTCCCAAGTTATGCCACTAAGCCAACCCATTGAGTTACTTTAATGTGTTCATATTGATGTTCTTCATATCCATTTTGAAATTAGAGATATTTATTTATTTATTAATTATTATTATTATTACTTTTAGAGGGATTTGGATCCTTTTCACTCATAGGTTATAGTAGGTGTGATGTAGGGGTGTAAAAATGGCCCATGTCCTGTGGGCAGCCCGAAGCCCGTCCGCGACCCTGTGGTGAAGGCATTGGCCTTCCCCAGCAGAGAGTCAAGTTCGATTCTTGGGGGCGCAAAATGTTGGGTAATTTCTAGTAGTTCTTTACAGAGACCTCGCGCTATTCCGATCGAAACTTGACCTTGCTGAGGGTGGTCGATGAGTTCCATTGATGCCTCAGTGGTAGGTCTCTTCTTATGGGTTGGATTAAATCAGGCCAACAACCGATTATCCCGAGACCTGGGCCTATGAATGCCATGATGACACCTTAGAGCATCCTCTTCTTCTTGATAAAAAAAAAAAAAAGACTTGTTGAAAAAACATTAATTACTTCTCTGCAAGCAAGTGAATTGATTCCAAAAAATTCATGCAGTTTAGGTGACATGTAAACTCACAATTTGAACAGTAGTACATCATGTGCTTTGGGTTTTCTTTTTTCCTCGCAAACGTCGCAATAATACTCACCAGAACCATCGTCTTCATAGAAAAACACAAGGCGGAGAGGGTGCCAATGAATTTTGTTCTTAAAGCTAAAGGGTAACAAGGCACAGCCAACATCAAATTGAGTCTTGCAGTGATGGCAAGAGTAGAATGCCATAGTATTACTTATGTGTAAGTCCTAATAAGTGGACTAATTGTCTAATAGGTCCTATGATAAAAATTTGTCAGAAAAAAAGTCACTAATTGTAAGTTTTAGCGACAATTTATAAAAATCATGACAAAAAAAGTTACTAATTGTCAATTTTTAGCAATATATATAAAAAATTGTGACAAAAAATTATTTTTACTGACAATTTTATCAAGACTTATTTTCAATAGGACTTGATGGGAATTAAATCTAATTATTAGGACCTATTGGTGTTTATAACATGCCCGGGAGGTACCCGTGCGCGTTAAACAATACGGACTCCCGAGATCTCTTTGATCTACTCTCACGAGTACAATGTGAAACATAGATGAGAGTCCAGATTTGGCAACTTTTATTGAAAATCCATTTTATTGCAATTTTGTCAAAAATGGACCGCGTTATCAAATCTCAGAGTCACCACCTAATATTTTGGGAAATTAGGAAACCCATCACTCGTGCCAAGGCCACTGTTTGTCGTAACCAAGGATGCTTGGCTCGGAACCTTAGGTATGAGAGGGGAAGGTCAATAATGAGCACCCCCGCTCACCCGATCAAAGATCGGCCTCTACTAAACCATGATATGACTTTTTATTTTCTTTATAGGTTCATGTTCTGATTATTGAATAAATCCTAAAATTTACTATGTGAAGCATACAAGGTATAGACTAGTTTGCTCAAATTGGAACAATTCAATTTCATGTTTGTTTTTCGAAAAGGAGTTTGAATTTGCCACTTGGCAAAGTGGGCTTAAAGTTTGTGAATTTGCCACTACAAAGTGGGCTTAAAAATGTACAATCGTTGAATCATTCCAATTTAAGCAACAAGCCTTCATCCACAGGCATTCATACAGTTATATCAAGTAAACAAGTAGCCTCATGGTAAAATGCTAACACATAGCAAGAAAAACACACACAGATGGGATGTTAAAGCATTAAAACTCACAAATTGACCGACGTCCCTCGAACTGCTACAAAACAAAGTTAGAAAAATATGCATGATCTTATATACAAAATCCTAATGCAATTCACTCATGAGATGCAACTAAAGATTCGGCTTCTAAGATATGGCATGTGAATCATTGCAACACTTGCGATAGTACACAAAATCATATAAGAATTGATGAAATCCACTCACAAAGATGCAAACTTAGCTGAATCAATATGCATAAAACATGGATGCAAAGCATGGATATGCATGGCATGTCAGATATATACATATGTACAGTTAGGGAAAGCGATTAAAGAATGGGATAGAAAGAAGTGGGGTGAGTAGATTATTACAACACTTTAAATATTACAGATCCAAATAAAAGAGGAGGAAGAAATAATAAAACAAAATAAAACCTCACAAAACACTCAAAATCAAAATAAAAAATAAAAGTTTGAAATCCCCGGCCATTCATCAACTTCCAAATAACCATCGGTCCTCATGCCTCGGCCCATGTATTCATCTTCAATGGAGGCCCCATCAACACTCAAACAAAACCGGCCCACCGGTCAATCAAAAATGCACCAACCCAACGTGAATGACATCCACATGGGTTATTAATCTGCAGCACCAAAATCCCACAACTTTATGGCCCAATAACCATGATTTTATTTTTCTCCAGCGAAGGAAAAGTAAAACAGGGGCTGCTTGTTACCGAAGCAACAGCCGCACTTCGGAATAAAAATGCACATGGTATCACTAAAAACTGGGCAAAACCAACACCTGCAGCAACACTAAGAAGCAACAATTATATCAACTTGATTCAAGTATGTATGTCTAACACCATCACAAAGTTTCTTGGGTAAGAAAACCGACTACGTGTGCATGAGAAAGAGAGAGAGATGCCGAGAGGGAGAAGATGAGAGCCCTTTCTTTCCGTGTGTGTGTGTGTGTGTGTTAGAGATAGATAGAACCAGAGAAAGGGAGAGTTTGGCGGTTTATTCGGTCTTGCAGCCTGAAACCCGGAGAGAAAGATAGAAGTTGGTTTTGCATGGAGAGAGAGAGAGAGTACCCAGATCATCCAAGAGAGAGATCCATGTGAGTCGTCTGCTCTGTGTGTCTGTCTTCAGTGTATCTATGTGTCGTGGGTGCATGTGTATGAAGCTGTGTATATGTGTTGCGTGTGGGGGAGAAAGCTGTATGTGTGATGCATCTGCTGGATGTCTCTCTTGGGTGTATGGATGTGTATCAATATATATCCATGTGTGTGTGCCGTGTGTGTGTTCATCTCCAACCCAAAACTGCCGAGAGAGTGAGAGAGCCCGAGAGCAGATAGATGTGTGTATGTGTGTGATCTCTTCATCTCCGAATCAGTTCATGCCAGAGAGAGAGAGACCAGGTGCCGAGAGAGATCATGCATCTCCTGTGTGTGTGAGCTGGTCTGTGGTCTGTGTGAACCGTGTGCATGTGTATGCATGGTGTATCGGCTGTGTGTGTGTGTGTGGTGTGTAGCAATGTGTCGTGTGTGTGTATGAAGCTCTGTGTCTATGGCAGTGTTATGAAGCTCTGTGTGTATGGCCGTGTCTGTGTGTGTGCTCAGCTTCTCCTCTCAAAATGCAACCCGAGAGAGAGATAAGAGAGAGTGTGAGTGTGGGTGTGGGTGTGTGCCATGTGAGTATGTTCATCAGTGTGTGCAGATGAAGCTTCCCTTCCTCTCAATCTCTCTCGAGAAAATTCTCTCTCAAAAAAAACATATCACTCATCTCCTCCTTTTCTCATGAACCCCGCTCTTCTCCTTTTTCAATCTCAGATTATCTCCCCTCAAATAATACACCACCCACCCCCTCTTTTCTGTCTCTCTCTTTTTAATATTTTCCTAACTTCTCACCTGCTCTTTTTTTTTTTTTTTTTTTGATTCTTTCTCCCCGACCACGCATGCTCCCTCCCTTTCTAAAAAAATAATTGTTTTCCACCACCCCCACACAACCTCACCAAAAATCTTATCTTCATCCCCCCACTCATTCATCCTCTTCTTTTTTTTATTTTTTTATTTGATATATATATATTATCATTTTCTTTTTTTTTTTATCAAATATCAAAATTATTTATACCAATTTAGATAAAAAACATCAAAAACTATGTACGATACATAAAATTATAAAATATTATGAAATACTAAAAATTAATAATTTGGCCAACATAGGTGAGGTTTGGGATTAAAGCTTTTTGATATTTTTTGCTGAGAAATTCATAAAATAGTATATTCCAACTTTCATCATGGGGTGTTCAAAAGAAAGTGCCTAAGTCTTAGGGCCGATCAAAATGGGGTGTCTACAATTGCCCCTCTTTGACAGAGCTCGAAGTCATTTCATGACGTGAGTGAATGTCAAAGCCCGAAGACGACCCTTTTGACAAGGCCGTAAGACTTGGGCAAACAAACAAGATGCAAATGTAAGTGGTTGAACCTGAAGGTTGCCTACGTATCCCTTTACAAGGAATCAAACCAACGCAGTTCAGGGGCAAGATGCTAATGATATGCAGAATGCTAATGATATGCAAGAAGCTTGTGAGAACTGGACTTATACGCTACGCGAAGCCGATTTTTTTTGAAAACCTTACGATCATGCAAGAGAGGGAAGACCTCAACCAAGAGAAATCAACATCCTAACACGTGTCACGCAAAAGGAGGAAAGATGGTGTAAACAGCACCTGATGTTTTTAACTGAGTGAATCAACGACCTAACGCATCTCACGCGAAAGGAGGAAAGATGGTGTAAACAACAGGCGTACTGTCACGACCCGAACCCGCCCCTATGTGTTAAGGACGGATCGCCAAGAATCATGAGATTACCTCATGACCTCAAACCAAACCAACTGTATTTTAACAGAGTTAATGGGGGCCAAACGGAAGCAATTTAAAACTTTGTCCATAGAGCTGTGCTTACATGCACGTCATAACATTCCAGACACAAATATATTAACAACTCACATCAGAAAATACAGTAACAAAAGGTTCTGTATGAACAGGATCATTAGTCTAGGTCACCCGTCCAAAAGCAGACACAATGAATCTGAGTCCTCGCCAACGTGACAAAATATAAATACCAAACAAAAGGGCGAAGACGAGTCTCGTGCATGAGACGTAGGGCTGACTCTCAAAAACTTGGTTGTTCCATAATGGATTCACTGGGGCTGGGTCTGGGTCTGGACCTCTCTTAGCTCACCTACAAATACATGAATGAGCGTGAGCAAAAGCCCAGTGAATAATATCAAATAAGAAGATACAACAATATGCAGAACAACATATTCCGAACGACCTTGGGCCCAATTCATATTTCTATTTAACATATACATACAATTTAAGTCAAGTGACTATGGCTCCAAACATACTGGCCTTTGGCCCATTTATCTTTCCATAACAAACTGGCCCTTGGCCCATTCAGACTTTCGTTCATGTCAAAACGGCCTCTGGCCCATTCATTCATGTCAAAATGGCCTCTAGCCCATTCATTCTATTATTCCGATCGAACTGTTATTTGTGTCAAACTATTACTTATATCAAACTATCATTCATGTCAAACTATTATTTATGTCAAACTATCATTCGTGTCAAACTATTATTTATGTCAAACTATCATTCGTGTCAAACTGGCCTTTGGCCCACTCAAGTGACAAACTGGCCTTTGGCCCATCTAAATAACAAACTGGCCTTTGGCCCATTCATTTGTGTCGAAACGGCCTTCGGCCGACTCATTCATGTCGAAACGATCTTCGGTCCATTTATTCATGTTAAAACGACCTTCAGTCCATTCGTTTATGTCAAAACGACCTTCGGTCCATTCATTTATGCCAAAACGACATTCGGTCCATTCATTTATGCCAAAACGACCTTCGGTCCATTCATTTATGCCAAAATGACCTTCGGCCCATTTATTTATGTCAAAACGACCTACGGTCCATTCATTTATGCCAAAATGACCTTCGGTCCATTCATTTATGCCAAACTGGCTCATAGGCCTTTCATATCAAATTGTGTCCACCATTCAAATTAATGAACTTTACAAAACTTACATAGAAATAGCCATTGGACAATAACATATGTCAGATATTACTCACAGTAATCGGTTGATTGGTTCGCCCTGGAACTCGACCCTACACATGCCATGAACATACAAGGGTCACTAACAATTCAATCCGTTCAAAATTCACATTTTCCTCTTTAGGCTTCATTCTTATCTCTTTAACTCATTTACCATGCTTAACATATGCCTAAGAGTGCTTGCAAGTGAAAGAAAATGGAAAACGAAACACAGAACGCGTAGACAAAATTTCAGAAAACAAGGTCCCCACTCGAGCGTAGACTTTCCAGCTCGAGCGGACCCTATAGGCCTGTAAAAGTGCTGGTTACCTCAAATTTCCGCTCGAGCGTGAACTCGGCCGCTCGAGCGGACTACCTGTCTACATAGCTTCCCGCTCGAGCGTAAACTTCCCCGCTCGAGCGGACACCATGTCTGTCAAAAATGTTGGGAGCTCGAATTCTCCGCTCGAGCGGCACTTTCCCCGCTCGAGCGGACGTCAAAATTCTGGAAATTCCAAGTTGTGTTCTTGAGCTCCAATTCGATTTTCTAGCTACACTACTTGCATGCAATGGCTCAAATCTCAAATATAATCATGCTAACAAAGTACAAACACCAAAACACATTATTATGGAGCTCAATTTCAAGGATTACTCACTTGTATGTCTCAAATTGACACCAAATTCAATTCTATCATACATATTCATGCATTTCAAGCTCCCATCTTCAATTATTCAAACATGTATGCCCATCTTGACTTCATTTCTATTTCAAAAGATGCAAGTGGTGCCTATTCCTATAAAGCTCAACAAAACCAAGCTTGCATGGATGATCAAACTTCAAATCTTACTTAATTGACATGATACATGCTAGATTATGCAACTTATGGCAATTCAAAAGCAATCTTATGCATGCATGATCATGTCTCATCAAAACTAATTTAAATCATGCTCTTGATCACAAAAATATTTTGAGCTCACAAGATTACAAGTTCAATTCATGAATTCAAGAGTCAATGGCTTACCTAGAAGCCCAATTCTTCAATCTATGGTCCAATTAGAGTTAGATTTCAAATTTCCAAGCCCTCAAGATTAAACACAGATTTTTCTCTCTTCTCTCTCTCTAATGGCCGGCCCTCTCCTCTCCTTAGAGTGTATATCAGCCAAGTGAGAATAAAAAAGGGAGTTTGATTGAGTAGTGCTCATATTAAAAGCCCCATTTCTTACAATGTTATGATAATATCAAAGAATAGAGCACTAATTCACGAATTTAATCAATTTAATCCGACCTGAATCAATTTTCAATTAAATTTCACCGTAGGCTCTAAAAATTACATTAATCACAATGGCGTAATCAATTTCTGGTTCTGTGGCCGATAAGGCCTCCAATTTTATTTCCAAAGCAGATTATTCAAACAGATATTCCTACGGTGAACAGATAAAATTTCAAAATCGCATATATTCACATAATGGCACGTAAAATCATGCTAAACACATAATCATACTCAAATTAAGGACCAATTAGCATTCTATGGAACAGGGATATCACACGCACCTGATGTTTTTAACCAAGTGAATCAACGACTTAACGCGTCTCACGCGAAAGGAGGAAAGATGGTGTAAACAACAGGCGCACTTGATGTTTTTAACCAAGTGAATCAACAACCTACCGCGTCTCACGCAAAAGAAGGAGGGGTGGTGTAAACAACAGGCGCACCTGCTGTTTTTAACCAAGTGAAATCAACTACCTAACACGTCTCACGCGAGAGGAGAAGGGGTGGTGTAAACAACAGGCGCACCTGATGTTTTTAACCGATCTACAATCCTAACGCGTCTCACGCGAGAGGAGGAATAGTGAACTTGAGATTCGAATGCATTTTACGCGAGTGGAGGAAAATGAACACAAATCCTAACATGTTTCATGTGAAAGGTACGAAAATGGTGTAACCAACAGGCATACCTAACCGTATCTCATACGGAGACGGAGAAGGTTTTAACCGGGGAGAATAACAATGGTATAACCAACAGGCGTATCTCAACGTATTTCATACGGAGAGAGGGAAGGTTTTAACCGAGAAGAAAAATAATGGTGTAACCAACAGGCGTATCTCAACGTATTTCATACGGAGAGAGGGAAGGTTTTAACCAAGGAGAAGGACAATGGTGTAACCAACATGCGTATCTCAACGTATTTCATACAGAGAGAGGAAAGGTTTTAACCAAGGAGAACGACAATGGTGTAACCAACAGGCATATCTCAACGTATTTCATATGGAGAGAGGGAAGGTTTTAACCAAGTAAACGTCACATCCTAACACGTTTCATGTGAATAGAGTAAAGGTGGATTCGAAATTCAAATGCATCTCACGCTAGTGGAAGAAGGTATGGTAGAATGACAAGGGGTAACCTCTACATGTAGAAGCCACTGATGTCGTTTTTCTTTTTGATTATATTCACAACTTTCCCTATTCTCCAACGGAGTGACAGACTAGGTTGGTTCAGTATCCAGAATTAAGGCGCATACACGCTACCTTAACCTATGGGGCTGCCATACAGATTTCAAGCCGGGGATACACCCTTGGGTATTTAAACCAGACTTTAGTCTCGGAAATTCTAAACCTTTGCGTTCTAGGCCTCGGCCATTCGAACTCTAGTTTCCACCGTCGCAATTGGTCTCCTAGGAACTCATTGCAAACACAACCAAGTAGCTATACCAGACCGCCTGAAGTCGTTCGGGCATGACAAACACCAAAGGAATTGCACCTCTAGAGGATTTAAAGTCTCCTAGACTCAGGAGTGCACAAGACAGTGCAAGTGAGGTGCACAAAATAGTGTGATCCAGGATGCACAAAATAGTGCGATACAAAGTGAATGCACAAAACAGTGCAAATGTGGGTGAATAAACGCACAAAACAATGCTATATGAGTGCACAAGACAGTGCGATATGGGTGAATGCACTGGATAGCGCAATGCAGGTACATAAGACAGTGCGAGTGAGGGTGCACAAGATAGTGCGATGCGCAAGATAGCGCGATTGACTTGAAATGCACAAGATAGTGCGATGCGCAAGATAGCGCGATTGAATTTGAATTGCACAAGACAGTGTGATGAAATTCAAATTGCACAAGACAGTGCGATGGAAGTGAAATTACACAAGACAGTGCGATGCGCAAGATAGCGCGATTGAATTTGAAATGCACAAAACAATGAGATGTGTGAGATTGTGCGGTAGGTGCTTTATTGTACAATAGATGCACAGAATGTAAGGAGGAAAGATGGTGTAAACACCAGGCGCACCAACTGTTTTTAACTGATTTGCAATCCTAACGCGTCTCACGCAAAAGATGAGGGGTAGTTTAAACAGACAGGCGCACCTGCTGTTTTTAATCGATTTGGGTGGTGTAAACAGATAGGCGCACCTGACTGCATTTTAACCAGGGTGGTGTAAACAGAGAGGCTCACCTAACTGTATTTTAACCGGGGTGGTGTAAACAGACAGTCTCACCTGACTGTATTTTAACTGGGGTGGTGTAAACAGATAGGCTCATTTGCTGTTTTTGACCGGGGTGGTGTAAACAGACAGGCGCACCTGACTGTATTTTAACTGGGGTGGTGTAAACAGACAGGCTCACCTGCTGTTTTTAACTGGGGTGGTGTAAATAGACAAGCTCACCTGACTGTATTTTAACTGGGGTGGTGTAAACAAACAGGCACACCTAACTGTATTTTAACCAGGGTGGTGGAAACAGATAGGGTCACCTGACTGTATTTTAACCGAGGTGGTGTAAACAGAAAGGCTCACCTACTATTTTTAACCAATTTGGGTGGTGTAAACAGACAGGCTCACCTAACTGTATTTTAACTGGGGTGGTGTAAATAGACAGGCTCACATGGCTGTATTTTAACTGGGGTGGTGTAAACAGACAGGCGCACCTGACTGTATTTTAACCGAGGTGGTGTAAACAGACAGGCGCACCTGACTGTTTTTAACCGATTTGGGTAAATGCGCAAGATAGCGTAATGCAACACAATGTAGGTGCACAAGATAGTGCGATATGGATGAATGCGCAAGATAGCACAATGCGGGTGCACAAGACAATGCGAGTGGGGGGTGCACAAGATAGTGCGATGTAGGGATGCACAAGATAGTGTGATTGAATTGGATGCATAAGACAGTGCGATGCTCAAGACAGGGTGATTGAATTTGATGATGCACAAGACAGTGCGATGCCCAAGACAGGGCGATCGAATTTGAAATTGCACAGAATAGTGCGATGGGAAAAGATGCACCAGATAGTGCGATGTAGGGATGTGCAAAATAGTGCGATTGATTTAAGATGCACAAGACAGTGCGATACGCAAAATAACGCAATTGATTTGAGATGCACAAGACAGTGCGATGCGCAAGATAACGCAATTGAATTTGAAATTGCACAAGACAATGCGATGCGCAAGATAGTGCGATTGAATTTGAAATTACACAAGATAGTGCGTTGCGCAAGATAGTGCGATTCATGCACTAGAGAGTGTGAAATACAAACATATATATACGGATATATACATAGACATATACAGTATATATACAGGTATATACAACACAGACATACGGACCTATACACAAACATATACGGATATATACACAGATGGAGAATATTCTATTTGCAGCCATCAACGGGAAGATGCCGTTACTAAGAAGGCATATTCCGTTTGCTGACGTCAACGCATGTACGCAAAACACACAAAAAAGAAAGAAAAAATGCAAAATGCATGGACACGGGGGTTCGACCCTCTGATTTCAAGTTTGGCCTCCGAGTCCTCAACTACTGAGCTATGCCACTTTTGTGACAAAATATTCAAACAAATATATATATAAGTATATGAGACATATATATACATAAAACCAAAACAAAACAAAACAAACATTTGTTGTGGGGTTCGAACCCCTGACCTTGGGCTTAGCCTTCTAGCCTTCAACCACTGAGCCAAACCACTGAACCCAAGCCACTCTTGTGACCAAATATTCAAACAAATATCTATAATACATAGATGTACAATATATATACACATATATATACATACACAACTCTCTCTCTCTCTCTCTCTCTCTCACTCTCTTTATTTCTCTCTTTTTGTCTCTGTAATCGGGGATTTCATCCCCTGACTTCAATAAAAATAAGTTTCGTTTTTGCACATCAATGGCGTGACTGACATATCACTTTGAGTTTGAAAACAATTTTAATTGAATTTGAGAATGATTGAGTTTTGAACTCTGACTTGGACATTGATTCTATATTGACCCATACTGACCTAAATCAAAGAATGACTTAACGAAAGAAAAACGAAGCAAAACAATCCAAACATACTTATATACACTGACTAGTATGAAAGGAACTTAAAAAAAAAAAAAGACTCTGGAACACAACCATTGAGCCTAAGTGATTCTGCAGTTTATCCTGATGGGTTGAAATTGAAACTGATGGGCCGACCAAAAAGTTGGTCGACGAACTCATGATCTAGCCAAAGAGTTGGCCAACGAACTCATGACTCAAGTGGTGGAGAAGATAGAATCTCCGACTCGACTATGCCCTTAGTTCATTGTCTTGACCCTTTTTTTGTCTCTTGATTGATTTTTCTTTTTAAAATGTTTTGATCAACATGAGAGTTAGATTAGCATACTTATTCCATTTTCTGTTTTGAATTCATGTAAGCTAAGCTGTGGGCACTGAAAATTTTCCCTTTTTAAATCCAAAGAATGGTCCAAGTTTTGAAAAAAAAAAAATGAACAATTTTTGAGAGAAAAATTAGTCAACTTCATTCAAATTAATCAAAACCCATTTTGAAAATAGCCACTACTCAACTAACATGGAATCAACCATTGGGGTGCATAGTCCCAAGCTAGATAATCAATGGTGATAACTGAACCAAGCTAATCCGAACCGAATGAAGCCGAGAACTGAACTGAATCGAATTGAGCTGAACCGAACTGGAGCCAAAATTAATCGAACCAACTGAATTGACCAGACTGAAGACAAACCAAGAAAATGTAGATAGGACAACCAAGTCGACTAAAGATACACCAATTAAACATGGACGAAATGAATGAGTTGAAAAATTATTAGGACCGAACTTCAAAATGAAGCTCCCTACGTATCCCAAAGATAGGAATCAGGCCATCGTAGTTCTGACTGAGGGTCACTCGGGTATTGACACTCTCCTTTTGTACTCTAACTTTTGCCAAAGCCGCCCTTTCGGGTTTTCAACCTTGCGAGCTTTTCATTTTTTCATTTTTCTATTTTTTTTTTATTTTGTTCATTTCATTTTTTTTTATTTTTCATTCTTTTTTTTTTTGAATTTTTTTTGATTTTTTTTTTCTGCTCTAACTTTTGCCTGGGTCGCCCTTCCTGGTTTTTAGCCCAGTGAGCCTCTCAAGGATGGTACTTTTGGTTTTAACTTGTCCATGTTGATTGATTGTGAAATCTTTAGGCCATCTATGAACGACTGCTACACTTGACCAGTAGATATGATGATGTAGGGACTAGGCTAATTGGGTCTGAATTTGCCCCTAGTGTAGTGGATAGGAACTCGACTGTCCTTCAATAATAAAATTCATTCTCTCAAATTCTGGGTTTGGCCTTTCTGGGCGGTCTTCATTGGGAAACGATTCAGTTTTAACTCTTTGATCACATCCAACCTTTTGCCCCTAGTTTAAGGGCTGCTTCAAATCTAAATCACATCCAACCTTCTTGCCCCTAGTTCAAGGCTTGCTTCCACTCTGAATCACAGGCCCTACATAGTTATGGCTAAGGTTCACTCAGGTATTGACACTCTCCTTTTACGCTCTAACTTTTGCCAAAGCCGCCCTTTCGGGTTTTTAACCTTGCGAGCTTTCAACCTTGCGAGCTTTTTATTTATTTATTTTTTGTGCTCTAACTTTTGCCTGGGTTGCCCTTCCGAGTTTTCAACCCAGCAAGCCTCCCAAGGGTGGTACCTTATTGCCCCTAGTTCAAGGGCTGCCTCCATTTCAGCTATGCAAGCCTCACACTTTTGCCCCTAGTTCAAGCGCTGTTTCAAATCGAAATCACATTCTCTGCCTTGAGTTCAAGGTCTATTTCCAATCTGGATCACATCATTGCCCCTAGTTCAAGGGTTATTTCCAATCTAAATCATATTCGACCTTATTGCCCCTAGTTGAAGAGCTGTCTCCATTTGAATCACATCATGGCCCCTAGTTCAAGGGCTACTTCCAATTCGGCTACGCAAGCCTTACACTTTGATTGATCAAATCAAGGTTTGAAAGCTAAAGAGCTAAGGAGGTCGGACCTCGAATCAAGAGAGATCCTATGCTGTATAATCAATTCTAGGCATGTCTTCGTAGGACCACGCAAAAACAATTTTTGAAATCTTTTAACAAAGTGACTAATCACTCGTACTCTTACGAAGATAAGATAGAACCAATTTGGACTAAGTTAGGATCCTTCTCAGTACCCACATTAACAAAAATGATTTTATTCATCGAAGGCTTGGCACACCTCTCTTCTTCTCAGTTAATCAAAATTTGCAAATCCCGAGGAAATTCTTCCTCTTTTTGTTTTTTAGAGTTTTGGAAAAAGTTTTGAAAAACTTTGGTCAATGCGATGATTTAAAGGCATAGAGAAGTAGGCAGACTCGATGGCATTTTTTTTTTTTTTTGTTTATTAAAAAGAGACTATGACTGAGCAATGACAACAGACTTTTGACAACATACTCAAAAGAAAATGACAAAAAGGACCTAGATAGGACAGAAATGTCTAGGTTAGCACTATCGAAATCAACAGACTCTGACTCATTAGGCTAACTCGAGCCTGACTCTAACTCTACAAACTTGGTGGAGTCAAACTTAGACTCAATACTCAATTCAGAACTCAGAATAAAACCATTCTCAAATTGCCAATCAAAGTGTGAGCCATCGACAACATTCAAAATAAAGCCCGTGCAATCAACAGGTGGTCACTCCCTAATTACAGAAACAAAACAGAACTTCCAATTATGCCCTCACTAAAAACACACTGAACCCCACAAACTGAAATGCCTGAACCACTCACTTGAATTTGAGAACCCTTGTATAGATCCAATACATTGTACATTACACATAGCATGAAAGAGAACAAACACCCCTATGGAGGGTAAGGTTATTCTAGCCTACGCTTTTGAAATGATCTAGGGTTCATTATTCAAACAAGCGGTATCATACATCCTAGAAATGAGAGAGCGTCCTGTTCTAATTTTGAAAGGTACTATAGCTCATTATATGTACAAGGTTGGCTTTACTTTAGGGGTTAAAGTCAATGTGACATTACCAAAGAGTCCTTTAGGCCATAACCAATGAAGATCTTAGAAAATCAGAAGAGTCAATATAGGCTCTCTTCAAAGTCTGAGAACCTTTAAATCTCAAAAGATTATAATACAAGGCCTCCAAAGTAACGTACAGATAGGTGTAGTGTCACAAAAAATGTGCCTGTGCTCTCACCAGCATCTGGGCAACATAGGGACTTTAAGTGCACCAATGCATGCAATGCAATAAACATATAATTGAAAATAAAGTCATATCATGGAGTTCGAGTCAAGGTTTCATAAAATCCCCAACAAAGTCGCCAGAAACTGTAACATGCCCGGGGGGTACCCGCTCGCGTTAAACAGTTCGGACTCCCGAGATCTCTTTGATCTACTCTCACGAGTGCAATGTGAAACATAGATGAGAGTCCAGATTTAGCAACTTTTATTGAAAATCCATTTTATTGCAATTTTGTCAAAAATGGACTACGTCATCAGATCTCAGAGTCGCCACCTAATATTTTGGAAAATTAGGAAACCCATCACTCGTGCTAAGGCCATTGTTTGTCGTAACCAAGGATACTTGGCTCGGAATCTTAGGTATGAGAGGGGAAGGTCAATAATGAGCCACCCCGCTCACCCGATCAAAGATCGGCCTCTACTAAACCATGATATGACCTTTTATTTTCTTTATATGTTCATGTTCTAATTATTGAATAAATCCTAAAATTTACTATGTGAAGCATACAAGGTATAGACTAGTTTGCTCAAATTGGAACAATTCAATTTCATGTTTGTTTTTCGAAAAGGAGTTTGAATTTTCCATTTGACAAAGTGGCCTTAAAGTTTGTGAATTTGCCACTACAAAGTGGGCTTAAAAACATACAATCATTGAATCATTCCAATTTAAGCAACAAGTCTTCATCCACAGGCATTCATACAGTTATATCAAGTAAACAAGTATCCTCATGGTAAAATGCTAACACATAGTAAGAAAAACACACACAGATGGGTTGCTAAAGCATAAAAACTCACAAATTGACCGACGTCCCTCAAACAGCTACAAAACAAAGTTAGAAAAATATGCATGATCTTATATACAAAATCCTAATGCAATTCACTCATGAGATGCAACTAAAGATTCGGCTTCTAAGATATGGCATGTGAATCATTGTAACACTTGCGATAGTATAAAAAATCATATAAGAATTGATGAAATCCACTCACAAAGATGCAAACTTAGCCGAATCAATATGCATGAAATATGGATGCAAAGCATGGATATGCATGGCATGTCAGATATATACATATGTACAGTTAGGGAAAGCGATTAAAGAATGGGATAGAAAGAAATGGGGTGAGGAGATTATTACAATACTTTAAATATTACAGATCCAAATAAAAGAGGAAGAAGAAATAATAAAACAAAATAAAACCTCACAAAACACTCAAAATCAAAATAAAAAATAAAAGTTTGAAATCCCCGGCCATTCATCAACCTGCAAATAACCATCGGTCCTCATGCCTTAGCCCATGTATTCATCTTCCATGGAGGTCCATCAACACTCAAACAAAACCGGCCCACTGGCCAATCAAAAATGCACCAACCCAACGTGAATGACATTCACATGGGTTATTAATCTGCAGCACCAAAATCCCACAACTTTATGGCCCAATAACCATGATTTTATTTTTCTCCAACGAAGCAAAAGTAAAACAGGGGCTGCTTGTTATCGAAGCAACAGCCGCACTTCGGAACAAAAATACACATGGTATCACTAGAAACTGGGCAAAACCAACACCTGCAGCAACACTAAGAAGCAACAATTATATCAACTTGATTCAAGTATGTATGTCTAACACCATCACAAAGTTTCCTGGGTGAGAAAACTGACTACGTGTGCATGAGAAAGAGAGAGAGGTGCCGAGAGGGAGCCCTTCCTTTCCGTGTGTGTATGTGTGTTAGAGATAGATAAAACCAGAGAAAGGGAGAGTTTGGCAGTCTATTCGGTCTTGCAGCCCGAAACCCGGAGAGAGAGAGATAGAAGTTGGTTTTGCATGGAGAGAGAGAGATATATATTGGTCTCGGCTAGAGAGAGAGAGTACCCAGATCATCCAAGAGAGAGATCCATGTGAGTCGTCTCCTCTGTGTGTTTGTCTTCAGTGTATTTGTGTGTCGTGGGTGCATGTGTATGAAGCTGTGTGTGTGTGCTACGTGTGGAAGAGAAAGTTGTATGTGTGATGCATCTGCTGGATGTCTCTCTTGGGTGTGTGCTCTTGGGTGTGTGAATGTGTATCAATATGTATGCATGTGTGTGTGTTCATCTCCAACCCAAAACTGCCGAGAGAGTGAGAGAGCCCGAGAGCAGATGCATGTGTGTATGTGTGTGATCTCTTCATCTCCGAATCAGTTCATGCCAGAGAGAGAGAGACCAGGTGCCGAGAGAGATCATGCATCTCCTGTGTGTGTGAGCTGGTCTGTGGTCTGTGTGAACCGTGTGCATGTGTGTGCATGGTGTATCGGCTGTGTGTGTGTGTGGTGTGTAGCAATGTGTTGTGTGTGTGTGTATGAAGCTCTGTGTCTATGGCAGTGTTATAAAGCTCTGTGTGTATGGCCGTGTCTGAGTGTGTGCTCAGCTTCTCCTCTCAAAATACAACTCGAGAGAGAGATAAGAAAGAGTGTGGGTGTGGGTGTGTGCCATGTGAGTATGTTCATCAGTGTGTGCAGATGAAGCTTCCCTCCCTCTCAATCTCTCTCTAGAAAATTCTCTCTCAAAAAAACATATCACTCCTCTCCCCCTTTTCTCATGAACCCCGCTCTCCTCCTTTTTCAATCTCAGATTATCTCCCCTCAAATAATACACCACCCACCCCCTCTTTTCTGTCCCTCTTTTTTTTAATATTTTCCCAACTTCTCACCTGCTCTGTTCTCTTTTTTTGATTCTTTCTTCCCAACCACGCACGCTCCCTCCCTTTCTAAAAAAATAATTGTTCTCCACCACCCCCACACAACCTCACCAAAAATCTTATCTTCATCCCCCCACTCATTCATCCTCTTCTTCTTTTTTTCTTTATATATATATATTATCATTTTTTTTATCAAATATCAAAATTATTTATACCAATTTAGATAAAAACATCAAAAATTATGTGCAATACATAAAATTATAAAATATTATGAAATACTAAAAATTAATAATTTGGCTAACATGGGTGAGGTTTGGGATTAAAGCTTTTTGATATTTTCTGCTGAGAAATTCATAAAATAGTATATTCCAACTTTCATCATGGGGTATTCAAAAGAAAATGTCCAAGTCTTAGGGCCGGTCAAAATGGGGTGTCTACAGTAGTTTACCCATCTAGTTTCACCGCAAGCAGTACACATGCATTCAGTTCGCACACAACGAAAAACTCAAAGGTCCGAGCCATTCTCAATCCGATCCCTCTCTCACAACTTTGCAACAGTTAGAGAGAGAGAGAGAGAGAGAGAGAGAAATTGGGTGTATTGATGTATGTGTGGACGCGCCCTTGAGGGACTTGTGCTACCATAGTTCGGACTCGATTTGTTACGGTTCTTAATCTGAACCAAAGAGTCCAAATCCGGCAAATCATTTTTGGAAAACAGATTTTTTTGAAAGAAGTGCCAAACATGGACTGCTTTGCCAGATATAGAGTCGCCACCTAAATATTTTTTAATGGGGAATTTAGGAAACCCTGGCATGGTGCCAAAGGCCACGTGTTCGTCATCACCAAAGTTGCCTCGGCTCAGGAACTTGGGTACGATTGGGGAAGGTCAGCTATGAGCACCCCCTCTCGCCCGATCCGAAGATCAGCCTCTACTAACCATGATATCTTGTTTTGAAAACATTATGCGTTCTTATTCTGATTAATTAGCTAGAATTACTATATGATGCGCATAGCAAGACAAGTATAGACTAGATCGCCTAATTTGGAACAAAGCATTGCATATCCGTTTGTTTGGAAATGTTTTGAAATTTGCTACTCGCACGTAGGCTAAAATACGGATTTCAATGAATTACCCCAATTCAAGCAATCCACCCTTCACCCACAGGCATTCAGGCAGTTTATCACATAAGCATAAAGCCACATGGTAAGTATGCTGTCATGTTAACATTCACACTCATGTGAGATACTAAAGCATAAATACTTACAGTGTACTCCATGCCAAAACAGTAAACTTGTTAGCAATCATGCATGATCCAAGTCCATGTTAAATGGCTAATGCAACGTATACAGAATGTAATTAGGATAGGCTCGACTAATCCTAAAATGACATGTGAAATGCAATCATTTGATACACGTATTTAAGTTAGATTTGAAATACAATGTAATTAGCATGATGCGCCGAGCCTGGTGCATGCAATACAGATGAATGAATGCACGCATGCATAGCATAAGGTATGCTAATTGAAATATGCCCTAAACTAACCATCGAAAGCTAGTAAATAAAAGGGAAGAAAGACGTGAGGTTGGAAGACATACTCACACTCACGCACACTTATTACAATTGTGCCCTCGCTCGGAGGGTCCGAATAAATAATACAAACCGCCTAATTAACTAACTCACGAGCTAATTAATTATTACAAAACCGAATTGAACAACTAGCTAAAACTAATTATTACACAACTTAATTAATTAACGAATAAATTAACTAATAAATGAATGATAACAAGCAAGTAGGGAAAGCAGTAAATGATGTTATTCCAGCTTTGTTTGAAGAAGGGAGGCATGCATGCTCGCTTCGGTTCCTCGCCTCGAAACGCCTTCCGGTTGCTCTTTAGAGGCTCTGTTTGTAGGGTGTCTTCCAGTGCTTGTTGCTGGAACTTACCAGAACACTGCTGGGGGATTCACCAGTGGCCTGCCGGCCATGGAGGGAGAGGTGCCGGCCAACAACAGGACACTGCCGGCCAAGGATGAGAGTCTGCCGACCATCAGTGGTGCACTGCCAGCCACTGGTGTGCTGTGACACCAAGCTGCAACAAAGCATAGAATAGAGAAAAGGGAGGGTCTCCCGAGGGCATGTATGCACTATGCCACCCCAAATCATCTCAAAACATCGAGGGAGAGGCATAGTCGGATCCACGACCATCAATTACGCATCCCGATGCATGATGACCAAAGATCCGACTTGTGCAAATCAATATGAAAATGAATGCACAAATAAAGCAAGTAAAGCCTAGAACTCTATCATGAATCATCAAGAGCTTCGGCGACCTAGAATTGAGACGCGTTCCATCACTTGAAGTATGAAACGCCCTTCGTTCCTCGTGCTCGGATTAATACTTAATCCAAACAATGCAACATATAAGCATGGCAAACATGCAATATGACTTAAGTGTGCAAACATGCAACTAATTCAAGCATACAACAAGCACATAAGCATGATGTAAGGTGACGACCTCGGACAACATGGCAAAATACAACATGAACATGCAAACATGCAAGGCATGTAAAGGTGGACAAGTATGCAACAACATACGAAACGAAACAAGCATGCGACAACATGGTAAGATGGGCTTACACCAAAGATGGACAACTCTCAACTAGGTCCAAATCAGTAGCCATAGCAATGAATTAAGCCACCCAATACGCTCAAGCATGCCAAATGCGAAAGATTCATCAAAGGGGCCTAAAAGGGGCGACTCTCAAACGTGTCTAAGAAGTGACAAATGTGCAATTGTAACAACACTATATGCACTGAAATGAGATGATAAATGATGCCAAATCATTTAAATAGCACAAGTATAACATGTGAAGGTCTGAAGTCATAAAGGCTAGCAAAGAGCAATATAAAGGAGGCATGCAATACGTGACATGAACGCATGAACTAAGCATGGACAGAGCTTAATTAAGCCTAAACAAGGACTTAAACATGCTGGAATGAAGGCTCAAACACCTAGACATGTAAGCATACAAGCTAAGCCTTAAACTAGGCAATGATGCGCGACATTCAAAGACACTTGAAGCATGAATGAAGTGGGAATGTGGCAATGGCACATGCTCTGAAATGAAGTATTAGGTGATGCCAAATCATCTAAATGTCCCAAAGATAGCATGCATGAATCACCGGAACACAAGGCTTGCAAGGCCAATTACACTACAGCTATACAAAGCATGCGTTATTTGAGTATGAAGCACAAAGACAGAGCCAAGACAACCCCAAAACATGAACATTTCTAGTTCAAAGCATGGCCAAAAGGTGCTCACATGAGAGGCTAAGGCAACATGCAAGATTGGCTAGTAAGCATGAGTTGTATGGCATGTATATGAAACATATGAAATCTCACCAAACCAGCCAAAATTAGTGAACAAAACATGCCAAAATATGCCCAAATAATCACTGAAATGCAGCCAATGCATACAAAAATGAGGGGCTCCTATGGAGGGTCATGCAAGGGGTTATTAAGCACATGCATGATGGACATTCAACAAGGCCAAACCAACTCTGGAAATAGCCTATAGGGGTCCTAAAACCCACTGAAAAGGGCCTGGAATAAGGCCTAGAAGCATGCAAATAAGAGGTCCTTTGGAAGGCCAACAAGACCACCAAACAAGACAAGGAGAGAGGGGGCACCCCCCCCCCCCCCCTCTGATTTGGGCTCTCAAAACAGTGAGAGGCCAAACCATGGCCAATGCAAGTGCTCTAATGCATAGTTCAAAACATGATGAATTAAAGCATGAAAGGGGGAATATGACCCCAAACAGAAAAAGTATCTTAAACAAACATGTTTATAAGCTCAAAAGGAAACTTTTTCTAGTTTATGACCAATCTCGAAAATGCTCACAAGTAGGACTAAGATATGATGCAAATATAGGCCTACAAAGAGGGAAAAAGCATACAAGGGTGTAGGAGGCCTCAAACAGAAAAGTGTCCTTATACAATCTTCAAGAGAAGCTCAAAATATGACACTTTTTAGTATATGACAAAGTCCAGAAGAGCTTGCAAGTATGGCTTATAGATGAAGCAAAAAAATGCAAGTTTAAGGGAAATGAAGACTTACCCTTGAAGAGCAGATTTCCAGCAGCTTTTGGTCCAAGATTCTGAGCTTTCAACCTTTGCAAATGGCCTCCAAGATGCTGGAATGGATGGTGGAGGTGTTGTGCTAAGGGTTGTAGTGTAAAAGTGCAAGGAAATCCAATTTCTAAGCACAAAACTCAAGTAATATAGAGAGAGAGAGGTTTTGCTCTTCAAAACTCCAGAACCTCTGATACAAAGGGAGTCCTCTTGCTTATATAGAAGAAGGCAATGCAAAGCTTCTTCAAGAAGCTTTGTAAGAGTTCCATCCCTCCATACACGTGTATGGAGGGGAGATAACAAAAATCCAACTGGCTCAAAAGATGTGGAGGAAAACCAGCTGGGAGAGGGGGGGTGCCGGCCATCATCAATGGCCGGCAGTGCCACACCATTGGCCGGCAGGGCATCAGCAAGGGCCGACAGGGTCAAGGCCATGGACGACAGTGCACCACAGAGTACACTCTGACAGGACCTAGTCAAGGTCCAAAAATGAGGCAGAAGGATACAGGGTCTGAGAAGCTCGAACCGATGACGTTCCGCCGCGATAGTTGAGTGCTCGACGAGCAATCGAACCAGTTGTCGGGTGTACCTACAAGCACAACCAAGTCTTGAGGACGGTCAAAAATGGGGTGTCTACAGTATGATAATAAGGATTTGCCTCACATCTGAGTTTTATGGGTTTTGATCTCTACCTGTGACTCTCTGATCAAAATTCTTGTGAATTGACCGACATTTCTGATTGAGGTTCTGAAATATTGAAGGGGAGAGAGAGAGAGGTGGTTTGATGTTTCTATGTTTTGAGTTTTTGGGTAACCCATTTTCCATGTTCAAATATCACCATGGATACCGGGTCGGGTCAGATAAAACACATGCATGGTTCGGGCAAAAGGAATTGGCCTGATACATTAAGTTGGGTTTGGTTTTAGATTTTTTTTTTTTAAATTTAAATTGATGGTAAAATTTATCAATATTAATAATTATAATTATAATTTTTTACAATTATCATTTACAAGTAATTTTTTCATTACATTTTTGGTGATAAGAAAACATGAGTGGAGTCTGTAAAGTATTAATTTTGTCCATCAATCCTGAGTCATCAAGTTTTGACAAGACTGAGTATGATATTTTCGAAATCTAAAGCGGACTTTAAATGAGAGGTATTTTATAAAAAAAATGTAATTAAAAGATTATGCTTTTTCAACCATTTCAAATCAAATAATCAATGAAATGAAACATATAAATAACTAAATAAAAAAAAAAAAAACCAACCATCGTGTCATCACAAAAAAAAATTATATAATCATTAAATAAATATTTAATTAAGCAAAAGCATGACAAACTCGTATTTATAATAGAGTATCTTGAAACCCTACTTTTATATTACAAATATGAGACTTTCTATCATAATGGTCTCATTTGACAATATCATTTTTTAGTTTAAAAGTTAAAATATAAGTAAAAAAATTAAAAAGCTAACAACATATATTAAAAAGTCAAAAATTCATTTTTTATTATATTTTTTGCATATATTTTCGCAAAAAATTAAAAAATCATTTCAAATATACAATTTTTTTACATTATATTTTAGTTAAAAAACTAAAAAGTTATTAAAAAAAGCCTGTTCCCAAACGAATAATAAATAAAAAAATAATACAAAAAATACACAGAAAACCCCAACAACAGGCAAATGTTTGGTTTGTTTTTAAAATATAGATATGGGCTCCAAAGTTTGGGACTTTAAATTTTTCATTTTTATTTGATATACAATTTTATTAGTTATTGTGTCTTATTTCTTTTATATTTGTTTAGATTATATGTAAGGGTTACGCTTCTCTTTATTTTAGAGAGAAACAACTATACGGTTGAATTTACTTTATAAAATTTGTCATGTATGTTATTTTGATAATTCAAATCATTCATTTGTTCTTATTTTCTCTTGATTTTTTCTGTAATTAGATACTTGTCTCTACTTATATTCACATCTTCTTAAGTAGAAGGTGGTACCTCCTTAAGTAAGATGTGTGCATATTTGGTTGTACTAATTACACCACTAATCTAAATAATATAGATTAACACTAAATAAATTAGATTAAAAATAAATAAATAAATCTATCATATGATTTTTATCATAACAAAAAAAATGTGAAGTTGTAGATTTTAAATCTTTCCTATTATTTCGATATTCAAACTACAGAGAGAAAATCCATAGATTTCTATTGCTTAGATATTTGAAATCTATTGACTACAAATCCATTCTCAAACAAATCCAAATTAAAGTGGTGAAGGATGATTTTAGTCAAGAGGTATAAATGTTTTCTTTTAAAATAAATAAATTTAAAGAGAATTACTATTTGCAGACTGGAATCAAAACTAAATAAATATGAATTAACCTTATATTTAAAATTTGCCTCAAGGGCAAATTACATAGGCTAAAAAATGTATTTTGCCCCCACTCTGTCAAGGCAAGTTCAACTTCACAAAAACTACACAATTCAAGTAAGATGTATACCTGTTGCATTGCATACAATCGTAAACCCAATGGTTCGGGTCTCTTCCTTTCTCACAGGCATCACATATGACCTCTTTTGAGCCATCTTGGACTTGAAGAGGACGGGTAAGGGTGAGAGCGTGCCCATGAGGTCGGTATTTTAGGCTAAGAGGTAGCAAAGCACAATTAACATGCATAATTAATGAGCAATCAAAACAACTATAGAAGACACCTTTGCATAATTAACATCCATTGTCAATGTTTGACTGGAAATGGCAACTATACGTCTCTGGAAAAGAATGGGTCGAGGAAGATAGACAATCGAAAGGTTCAAGTTCCTCCTTGTGGGGTTTCTTGGCACATGATTTGTGGAGAATTAGATTACATTGGGTACATTTGTAGTAAGTTCAACATGGATGACCCGAGATGACTTTCTGACACTTTCTACAAGTAACATTGTTGCCATTATCATCCTCATTCTTGATCTCTTCACTTAAATGATGCAAGTGTGTAGATTTCTTGTCTTTCTGCTACTCGCATTTTTTATTCATGACTGGGAATTTAGATTCTTCCTCTCCTTCAAGGGTTCTAAAATCGCTATTTATCCACTGATTGAAGTCGACGCGGTGGCTTTATTGGTAGATAGAAAGACGAGACACGACATGATTGATACACTTATTAATGTGGTTAGTAGTTTCCACCGTGAGTGAGCTTGCGGATGTCACCAATGTCATAATCTGAGGACTCATTGAACTTTTCCAAAAACTTCTCAAGATCATCCCATGTTGGAGGCATGTACCAACTGGTGGCACCATCAACAAGCCCTTGTTGTCTCTGTAGACGTTTCCTCCATTCTACTTTATCACTTGATATACACTCAACGATAATAAGATAGGCTCCTGTAAATAGGGACAGATGCAGAATTTGACATAGAAGGAACGAACATATTTACTAATATATATATATATATATAATTAAAAAAAGAAGGAAAAGAAGAGAGAAGTATGAGCTACAATATCAATTTTTACATATATTAAAAATAATAATGATATGAAAGCATATATAAATTTGTTTTCTTTAGCAACTATAAAATAGTTTATTTATTAAAGTGATATATTTTGAATTGTATTTAGCACTCTTTCATATCATTAAAAACAAATGTGATAGAATTGACCTAAAAATTTCAAATAATGTGTCTCAACAAATTTAATCAAGTAACTGGACAACTTATTTTTTGATTGACAGAAAAGTAATCTTTATTGATGTAGTCAGAGTACAATACAACAGACAAAACATCAATAAAGAGTGTAAGTGCAAGGAGTATCAAAGCACAACTAAACGATTCCCACTAGGTTGGCATCGAAGAGCTCACCCAATCATTTGCTAGAACATCACAAGTTGGTGAGAAACCAACAAACAAGAACAACCAAAAAAACAAAAAAGCTTAACAATATTCGAAACAATTGATTGACAACAAACAACTAGAACTACACTCCAACTGCTATTGAGCTCACTTTGTATCCAACATCACCTAGCAAAGTGCTTCAGCAGCAGTAGCAAACACAAGCAAATAACATGAGTGCTGAACCCAAACACAAGACCTTCAAATCAGGCAGCACCATTTCCTCCTAGACACAATCATACCTATAGAAAGAGCTAACTACCAACACCATGGCCAACACCAAATCTAATTTGCTCCAGGTTATGCATGAGATCATGAATAGAGTATTAGTAATATTACAAATCCAGACTTAACTACCCAAAAATTATCCAGAATTATCATCTTGTGGTTTAGATTCATTTTACATGAACCCTACATTACATAAATTCAATCTCAACCACACATTTCCATTTAGGGTAAGTTCGAGATCCATATATCTAGGTCCATACATTTATTCATAGAGTATGGCTGCTCTTTAGATGATGATCTTACCCACAAGGCAACTCTCAATTTTATTAAATCACACGACTCCACCATATCAAGCTGACGTTAATTAAAAACACAATCATTTCTTTGTTTCCAAATGGGCCAAAGAATAGCGAAGGGGATAACTCTCCAGTTTTTTCTTGCCAACCTTTGACTTTTAACCCCAATCACCATTGAAACAAACTCTTCACTGACCCTCGTTGTACCCACTGAATTCCTATCAATTGACCATATATGTGACCAAATTTTCCAAATTAGAGGACAAGAGAGGAAAACACAATTACGTGACTCCTCCTCATCTTTACAAAACACACAGACAGCTCACACTGTCCCCATGAATACCAAAGAAAGACACCAGTTCTAATTTTCCCCTTCCAATCTAACCATCCAAAGAATTGGGCTTTAGGATTTGCAATCGATCATAGTTTTAATAAATTAATTTCTTTTATTTATTTTAACCAAAATGGTTTCATATTTCTATACATTTCATAAATATATAAAGATGATCATTTAAATTTGGAGTCACATATAATTTTTAAAAAAGAAATAAATAAGAGAGCAAACTTGTATAATTTAGAGATAATTATCAATATCCATTCTTACTTGTAGACGTTGAAAGCTAAATCAAATGATCTCGATGGGAAGTACGAGAGAGGGGGAGTTGAGGACAGCTGAGAGACCCAAAAAAAAACTGGATCAAATCGGTTTGGCAGACTACTTCAAACGATAACGTGTTGAGGTGTTTTGCGGTTTGGCTCATGAAAGTTGGTGGCAGCTGCTGAAGCGATGTGATGCAGCTGTAAACATTGTCTAGCTTGAGAAGAACACAACCCAAGTCTTGTGTTAGTAACTTTGCCAAAGTGCTCTTCCCTGTGTATGGATGACCCTTCATTACTATGATCATTTGGGCTTGTATTGACCCTATCTCTCTCTCTCTCTCTCTCTCTCTCTCTCTCTCTCTCTAAGTTTGATGACTCTTATGATCCAACAACAATCTATTCACACTCTTCACTTTAATGTATTCATTTTAATTTATTTTTTTTAATCAAGTATTTGGCTAATTTACATACATCCTAACTAATTTTCGGATCAAAGCAAAAATCCTGTATGAATTGACTCCAAAAAAATTTGTTGTAGTTAGTGAATATTAAACATGAGACCTTTTGAAAGTACACCCCAAGTCCCAAGTTATGCCACTAAGCCAACCCATTAAGTTACTTTAATGTGATCATATCCATTTTGAAATTGGACATATTTATTTATTTATTTATTTATTATTATTATTATTATTAGAGGGATTTGGATCCCTTTCACTCATAGGTTGTAGTAGGTGGGATATAGGGGCATAAAAGTGGCCTGTGCCCTATGGGCAGCCCGGACCCGGTGGTGAAGGCATTGGCCTTCCCCAGCAGAGAGTCAAGTTCGACTCTGGGGGGCGCGAAATGTTGGGTAATTTCCAGTAGTTCTTTGCAGAGACCTTGCACTATACTTTGATCGAAACTTGACCTTGCTAGGGGTGGTCGATGAGCTCCACTAATGCCTCTGTGGTGGGTCTCTTCCCATAAGTTGGGTTAAATCAGGCCGGCAACCGATTATTCCGGGACCTAAGCCTACGAATGCCGTGATGACACCTTAGAGCATCATCTTCTTCTTGATTTTTAAAAAAGAAAGAAAAAAAGAAAAAAGACTTGTTGAAAAAACATTGCTTACTTCTTTGCAAGCAAGTGAATTGATTCCAAAAAATTCATACAGCTTAGGTGACATGTAAACTCACAATCTGGATAGTAGTACATCATGTGCTTTGGGTTTCTTCTTTCCTCGCAAACATCGCAATAATACTCGCCAGAACCATCGTCTTCATAAAAAAACACATGGCAGAGATGGTGCCAATGAATTTTGTTCTTAAAGCTAAAGGGTAATAGGGCACAGTCGACATCAAATTGAGTCTTGCAGTGACGGCATGAGTAGAATGCCATGTACTTTCTTTGACCTTCTTTTAGTAATTTTTGACTTTAAATTTTATTTTTATTTTTTTTATTGACTTATTAATTTTTTCAGCAAAAAAATCAAATTTCAAACACCTCTCAATCTTCAAAATGTTTCGATTTGTGGGGTATATTGTACACAATTGATTTTGCCGATTTCTTCAAAATACAAAAACAAAAATGCTAAAAATGAATAAGCAAAAAACAAAAGTGAAAAATATTGCTTTCTCAACTTTGGGCTTTGTTTGGTTACAATTTTCAAATTTTATTTTTAGGTGGGTTTTATTTGTCTTTGTTGGACTTTATTTATATTTTAGTGATTTTACTTTTACTTTTTAGATACATCAAGGTTAGATACATTTAAAGAGTAAAAAAAAGTTTAAATAACATATGAAATAAATGAAAACCCAAATAAAAATGTAGATAGATTTTTATTTGAATTTTTGTTTGTTATTAGTGATTTTTAAAAAATATTTTAGTTAATTTGTTTTACTTTTTAGATGTATTTTGATTAAGTATATCCAAGAAATACCCAAAAAAAATTAATTAAAATATTAAAAATAAACAAGAATTCATCTAAAAATAATTTTTTAAAAATCAAACCAAATAGACACTTCTTTTTTCTCCTACTTTTTAATAAGGCTGAGTAAAGAATCCGTAAAATCCGCAATCCAATCCGGTCTAATCCAATCCAGCAGGTTTGGATTGGTTTTTTGAATCCGTGGTTCGATTCCGGATTGAAAAATTTAAAATCCGTAGTCCACGGATCGGTTCTGGATTGAACTTCACGGTTCCGAATTGGAACTGATTCGGACCGTATACAAATAACCTATATTTATATTATACACTCTCCTGCATAATATCTTCTTTTATTCCATATAAAACCTAAACCAAAATCTAAACCCGCATAATATCTTTTTTTATTGCTTTTGTTTGTTAGTTTTTAGTTTTAATTTGTAATGATCTAAATACTTATGGTAGAACTAGTTTTCTTATAGCTGTTTAAATTTTAAAACACTATGTCGCTATTATAGAAAGACATGTTGCTATTGTGGAACTAATATGATGTAGTGTTTATATTTTTATGAAATTAAAATGTTCTATATTTTTTTATCATTATTTAATTATGTGAATTTGTATTCCTAAACCGATCCAATCTATGTTTAAATGGATTGGTTCGGATTGGTTTCAATTTTTTAGGAACTGTAGATAACAGATTGGTCATAGTTTTACCCTAATTCGGATCATACTCACCCCTACTTTTTAAGTTATTTCTGTCGATTAAACTATAAGCAAAATTTATATGAAACGGTCTGACACAACTATCAAATTAAAATAAATTATAAATAATTTATATAAGTGGCTCAAATAATTCAAAGGGATGGCAACAAGGTGGTACGTGCTTGAGCTCGCTTGGCTGCGTAAGGTCAAGCTTTACCCATTCTTACTGCGTTTAGTTGAGAGAATTGAGAATAGATTTGGAAAGAAAAAAAAAATATGGGTGAAACTAAATGAAATGTAACTATATTTTATTCACATTTTACATTCTTTTTTCATTTCTCTTTTCAATTATATCAAACGGTCTGACACAATTATCAAATAATTTAAAGAGATGGCAACAAGGTGGCACATGCTTTACCTCACTAGGTCAATCTCTACCCCTTCATACATGTTTAGTTAAGAGATTTGGGAAGATATTTTTTTTTTAAAAAAAGAAAAAATATGTGTGAAACTAGATAAAATGTAACTATATTCTATTCATATTTTACCTTTCTTTTTTATTTCTTTTTCTAAATATTTTTTCAAATCTCCCAATTAAATACAGTATCAATGTAAATTGAAGAAGTCCCTTTGGAAGTTTATTCTCTTATTGCTTCTGATATTTAATCGCCCTTATTTTGGCTTTAAACATCTAGAAAAAATAATCCCATTGTCTCATTGATAAAAATAAAAAATTATTTATATATCAAATTTATATGTAAAAAAAAACTCTATCAAAATGATGTAATAATACTATTCTTATAAATAAACTCATTTTTATGAGTATTTTATTTTAAAATAAAAAATTTATATTAAATCACATCATTCTTTATAAATTTTTTATTTATATATTATTCTGAGTAAAATTTCAAATTTCAATCTTTGTTTGGTTTTAATTTTAAGAATTTATTTTTCTGAAAATTTTACTTTTTCTTTTTTCGTATTTTTTTTGTTTTCACTGAATGTTTTTAATATTTTAAGCAATTTTTTTAATTTTTAGACACATCCAACATAAATACACTTAAAAAGTATAATATTTGTGAATAAAATCTTTAAAAAATTCATTAAACACCAAAAAAAAATATGAAAAATCAATATATTTTTCGTATTTTTGTGTATTTATTAATTTTGGAAAATATTTTTTTCACAAATTTTACTATTTAGATGTATCTAAGTAAGTTGTATCTAAAAAATATAAAAAATTATTTAAAATTTCAAAAATATTCATTAAAAATAAAAAATAAAAAATTTAATTTCTAAAAAAATAAATTTAAAAATTTAAACCAAACCTACGAATAATATCTTGATAGGTCATTGCCTACCTTTTTTGGGGGGCACTTGTTAAAGTTGATGGTTCATTGCTTACCACCTCCGTTTGTTTTTAGAGATAGTATAAAAGGGATTGATAGTGAAGAAATTGTAAATAAAAAAATTAATAATGAGAGAATTAAGTAAAATTATATTTATTTTAATGATAGTTATTAGTGTAGGGATTGTTAAATTATTTTTATATAAAATAATAAAACAAATAAAAAAATACAAAAACATTAAACATTAATATTTTTTAAAAAATGCCCAACATGTAAAAAAATTTTAAAAAATAAAAATAAAATAAAAAATTTTCAGAAAAAAATAAAACAAATAAAATAATGATTTTTACTTAACAAAAAATACAAAAAATTAAACATTTATGCTAAAAAAAATGCCCAACATGTAAAAAATAAAATAAAAATAAAAAATTTCTAATCCACCAGACTATTTTTTTAATACCAAGTCTTGGAGGCCCATCCGAATTCCCTTGGGGAGGCCCATCCTAATCCAAAGCTTACTATCAATTTCCTCCCCATCTCTCAAAATAAACACAATATTAGTGGATCCTCTCCCATTACCAATCCTAATCCTCCCTCTAACTCTCCAAACAAACGAGGCCCTATAGTCAAATGTGAGGATCGTACACATTTTTAAAAAAGCATTTGGTACAATGGAGTGTGTGAGAGAATAAAGGGATGTTTTAGAAGATGGTTAAAAATTAATTTTTTAATTTTTATTAGTTTTTCTATTATTTTATGTGAGAGATAATATTATAAAAATGACTTAAATGTTGACTTTTGACTTTTGACTTTTAACTCATGTTCCTAAATAGTCTCAGAATGTCTATTTTAATTTTGTATTCACTTTCTCTTATTTGATATATTAGCATATCACTCATGTTATGTACGAGATAAAATAATATATTATTTATTAAAAATATGATAATTATATTTAATTTTTTTTATATTTTGTCTATTGTAAATAAAATTATATATATAAGTTTAGGGGTTTTGTTTTAAATGTTGCTTTACTATAACATATAGTATAGATAGATTAAAATTGTTGTATTGACAATTAATAATTAAAATTATGCTTTGTTATAAAAAAAAAAATGACATAGTCCTAATATTTCACTATTTTAGAATAAAATATATATGAATTTAAAAAAATTTTCATATTGGTTTTTGAAAAGGAAATAATTAAAGAAATTTTAAAAAATTAATGAGTAAGAAAGAATTATCGTAACATGTAAAACCGCTATAAGCACGGTTAAACCAATAAATCATTGAAATCAAAAATAGTTTAGCTTAATCAGTTAGGTCAAAAGACTAACCAGCTTACACAGAAATTAATTAATTAAAATTTTTAAATTTTATTTTATTAAAATTTAAACTGTCACTAAATATTAAAATCAATCTATTAATTTAAATTTAAAATTGACACATTATAAATTTAAAATTATAACAATCTATCCCATAATTTATAAGTTTTAAATACAAATTTAAAATTATCATAATTATCTCATAATTTTTGTATTAAGAAGTAGCAGTAAGAGTAACATTGAGATTATCAACATATCTATATATTTTACAAAAGAATACTTTTAAAGAGAGATATTATGAGAGTTTTAAAATCTCATACAAAATTATTTTTAGAATCAAAATTTCTATTTGAGATTGTAAAATCAAAATTAATTGGAAGCTAGCTAATTGAGATTTTTTTAATTGTTTAAAATTAAGAAAAATAAAAAAATTAGTATAAGATATTGATCATAAGGCTTTTCACTAAAAATCTCATTTTGCTTATATAAATGAAAGTATAAGATTCACTTGATGTAAGTGAAATAATTTATTTTTTCCTTCCTTTTTCAATGTGAATTGTAAAATAAAAAATAATTGAAAGTTAACCAATATCAATTTTCTTAATTATTTAAAATTAAGAAAATTCAAAAATTTATATAAATGAGAGCATAAGATTCACTTTATGTAAGTGAAACAATTCATTTTTTTTTTCTTTTTTCAATGTGGGATTGTAAAATAAAAATTAAATAGAAGCTAGCCAATGCGGATTTTTTTAATTGTTTAAAATTAAAAAAATTTAATAATTTTCAAATGAGGGTTTGGAACTCCTAGAAATCTTCTATCTAAAAATCATATTTTCCTTATATAATACAAGTGAAATAACTCACTTTTTCCTTCTTTTCCTGATATGAGATTGTGTAAAATAAAAGTAAAATACAATTGTTTTGGCGAGAATATTATTTTGAATCAAGCAATCTTAGCCGTTTAAGCTTTAATTAGATCGATCTTTAATTTATTTCGAATCAAACAAATCTAAATCAGTCAAATCGAAAACGGTTCATTTTATCGGCCAGGTCAAAAGACCAATCAACTTATACAAAAATTAATTAATTAAAATTTTAAATTTTATAATTTCTTGAACTGAAACATACACAACACTACAATATTAAATGTGAGGATAAGATTTATATAATGAAACAATTCATTTTTTCTCATTTTCCTGATGTGAGGTTGTAAAATAAAAGTTAATAGTTGTTTGGACGAGAAATTCATTTCTAATCAAGCAATCTTAGTCGTTTATTTTTTAATAAGGTCAATCTTAGTTTATTTCCAATCAAACAAATCTAGGTAATATATTTTGATAAAACAATTAAAACCGAGGTTAAATCAGTGAATCAGTCAAACCGAAAACGATTCAGCTTAATCGGCTAAGTCAAAAAACCAACCAATTTACAACAAATTTAATTAATTAAAATTTTTAAATTTTATTTTAAAAATTAAACCATCTTAAATTAAAACATGCACAATATTACAATTTAAATGGGAGTATAAGGTTTATTTTATATAAGTGAAACAACTAACTTTTTCTTTCTTTTTTCGATGTAAGATTGTAATTATTTTAAAGTTAAATATTATGAGAGTTTCAAAATCTCATACGAAATTATTTTTAAAATCAAAACCTCTATGTGAGATTGTAAAATAAAAGCTAAATAAAAACTAGTCAATAGGGATTTTCTTAATTGTTTAAAATTAAGAAGAAAAAAAAAAAAAAAACTTGGTATGAGATATTGATTATAAAGTTTCTCACTAAAAATCTCATTTTGTTTATATAAATTGGAGCATAAGATTCACTTTATATAAGTGAAACAATTCACTTTTTTTTTTTTTTTCCCCTGTGTGAGATTTTAAAATAAAAGTTAAATGAAAGCTAGCCAATGAAGATTTTTTAAAATTAAAAAAATTTAATAATTTATATAAATTGGAGCAGCATAAGATTCACTTTTATGTAAGTGAAACAATTCACTTTTTTCTTTTTTTCCCGTTGTAAGATTGTAAAATAAAAGGTAAATGGAAGCTACCTAATGAAAATTTTCTTAATTGTTTAAAATTAAGAAAATTCAGTAATTTTTGGATGGGATTTTGAAACTTCTAGAAGGTTTTTCCCTCAAAACCCATTTATAAGATTAACTTTATATAAGTGAAACAACTCACTTTTTCTTTATTTTCTATATATGGGATTGTAAAATAAAAATTAACAATTATTTGGGTGAGAAGTTTATTTTTAATTAAGCAATCTCAATTCTTTAGTTTATATTCCGAATCAAATAAATCTAACAAATATATTTTGGTAAAATCGCTAAAATCGCAATTAAACCAGTAAATCATTCAAACAAAAAATAATTTAGCTTAATCAGTTAGGTCAAAAGACCAACTAGCTTACACAAAAATTAATTAATTAAAATTTTAAAATTTTATTTTATTAAAATTTAAATTGTCACTAAATATGAAAATCAATCTATTAATTTAAATTTAAAATTGACACAATATAAATTTAAAATTATAATAATCTATCCCATAATTTATAAGTTTTAAATACAAATTTAAAATTATCATAATTATCTTGTAATTTTTGTATTAAGGAGCAGTAAGAGCGACGTTGAGATTATTAATATATCTATATGTTTTACATAAGAATATTTTTAAGGAGATATATTATGAGAGTTTCAAAAACCTCATACAAAATTATTTTTTTAAATCAGAACCTCTATGTGAGATTCTAAAATAAAGGTTAAATGGAAGTTAAAAAATGGGAATTTTTTTAATTGTTTAAAATAAAAAAAATTAGTATGAGATATTGATCATAAAACTTCTCACTAAAAATTTCCGTTTGCTTATATGAATGGATGTATAAGATTCACTCTATGTAAGTGAAACGATTCACTTTTTATATCTTTTTCTGGTGTGAGATTGTAAAATAAAAGTTAAATGAAAGCTAACTAATGAGAATTTTAATTATTTAAAATTAAGAAAATTTAATAATTTGAGAATGAGGGTTTAGATCACCTAGAAGGCTTTTTCTTAAAAATTCTTTTTTCCTTTGGTGTTTTATTTTTATATGGTTAAATGAAAGTTAGCCAATGAAATTTTTTTAATTGTTTAAAATTAATAAAATCAGTATGAGAAATTACAATTAAACAGGCGAATCAGTCAAATCTAAAATGGTTTAGCGTAATTGGTTAGGTCAACTTATACAAAAATTAATTAATTAAAACTTTTAAATATTATTTCAGTTTTAAAATTTAAATTGCCATGAATTGAAATATATACAATATTATACTATTAAACTCACTTTTTTCTTATTTTTCTGATTTGGATTATAAAATAAAAGTTAACAATTATTTGGACGAAAAATTCATTTCTAATAAAATAATCTCAGTCTTTCAATATTTAGTTAGATCAATATTTAATTTATTACGAATCAAATAAATCTAATCAATATATTTTGATAAAAACCATTAAGATCGCAGTTAAAACAACGAATCAATCAAATCAAAAATGATTTAACCTAATCGATTAGGACAAAATTAATTAATTAATTAAAACTTTTAAAATTTAAATTATATTGAATTGAAACATGTACAACAGTACAATATATATTGAATTGAAACATACAAAACAGTATAATATTAAATAGGGTGGGAGTATAAAATTTACTTTATATGAGTAAAATAACTCATTTTTTTTTCATTTTTCTCCCGATGTGGAATTATCAAATAATAGCTAATCAATAGAGATGTTCTTAATAGTTTAAAATTAAAAAAATCAAAAAAATTAGTATGAGATATTAAAACTTTCACAAGACTTTTCATTAAAAATCTAATTTTCTTTATATAATATATAGATTTTATTTAAACAAAAATAATTATTCCATTAAAATAGTTATTTCAGCAAAATACGAGAATATCTATTCCTCCCTTCGTCATGAAGAATAGCCAAGAAATTACCATTAAAAAAATGTATTATTTTTTTTATTGACACTTAAAAAAAATATGACTATTATTTAATTACTACTACTATTCAATTCTCCTATCACTATATTGTGGCTGTCCCCATCACCACTACTGCCATCCAATTACATCACAATAACTGTCACCACCATCTCAATCGCCACCACAACCACCATCACCACCCTACTAACAATGTCAAAATAGAATCGCTAAGCAAGATGTTTAATTAAAACTTCTCCCGTATTAAAATATTAAGAAAAAAAATATGAATCACCTCATGTAATTTTAAAAATTACATTTCACTTTTTGAGATTTCTAATTCATAACAAATCACGTATTTTATTAATAAATTATTAAGTCAATTAACAGTTTTTAATGATGTTAAAAATATATTTCAATTAATAATTTAAATAATTTTATTATTACATAGGAGAGTAATTACAAATTTTATTTTTTTTAGTTAATACTGTTAAATAAAAAATTCTAACAATAAGGTGTTTATAATTTTTCAAACTACAGAAAATCATTCAGTGTGTTTGGTTTGAGTTTTTTGGATTAAGTTTTTTGAAAATTGATTTTTTTGATTTTCTTGTTTTTGATTTTTTATTTTTAGTGAATATTTTTAAAATTTTAAATATTTTTTTTAGATGCACCTTACTTAAAAAATTTAAAAAATATATTTTAAAAATTAATAAATACATAAAAATATAAAAAATATACTGAATTCTCGTATTTTTTTTTTTATATTTTAGGTATTTAGTGAATTTTCAAAAGATTTTTTTTACAAATTTTTTACTTTTTAGGTATATTTATATTATGTATGTCTAAAAATTAAAAAAATTTAGTAAAAATAAAAAAATACAAAAAATAAGAAAGTAAGATTTTTAAAAAAAATATTTTTAAAACACACTAACCAAATAAAGTGATTTGTATTTTCAAGAGATATATTTATAATTTATCAAAATATTAATATGAGATAATTTGATAAAAGGAAAATGATTGGTGACCCTAAAAACTGTGGCTCAAATGGCTCAAGTTTCCTTTTTTGGATAAATTTGTTTTTTTTTTCTTTTTTTGTTTTACCTTATTTTTTTTTTTATTTCTTTATAGGCCACTGATCCGTGGCTCGAAAGCAACGGGCAATTAGAAATTAGGGGCATTAGTGTTAAGAAAATTAGTGCCACAAATCATTTTTGTTCTTTATATGAAAATTTCGGGACATTCGAGCCCCAAAATTTCGGGCTTCCAATCAACACCGAAATTTATAGGGGCATTATTATTCTGAATAAAATGTCAGTTTTCAATAATATCCTGATTGGTCATTGCCGACCTGACCTATCTTTATGGGCACTTTTTTTTTTGGGGGGGTAGAAATGATGGGTCATTGATTGCGTACCATCTCTATACACTACAGTCAAACAGGAGAATTGTACACATTTTTTCAATGGGGGTGGTTGGTTAAACATTTGATTATGATGTGTGCAAAAAGTAGGCTTGATTTTTCTTGAGAAATTCTATTACGTCTTCGTTTGGTACTATTTTTTTAACTTATTTTTTTTGTTAGAACTTTTTTAATTTGGTTTTTTTAGTTTTGTTTAGTTTGAATTTTTTAATTTTTATGAAAAAAAAATATAATAATTATGGTTTAGATTTAATATTTTATATTATTAGCTTATGTAATTAATTTTGTCTTTTTATATTTTTTAGTCAAAAATTTAAAACCAAACGAAACTTACATGTATCTTTAGTTATATTATTTTTTTTAATTATAATTAATTTTTTAACTATAATAATATTTTAATTATAATTTATAAATTTTTTAGTTATACTTTATGTGATATTTAATTATATTATAACTTTTTTTAATTAAATTATAACTTAAAAAATATATCATTATATTATTTATTTTTTAATTATAATGTACATATGTACACGTCTAAAATGTGTACATGATCTTTTCCCCCTAAAAAAAAAAAGTACGCTTGATGGGACTTGATATGTGCGCCATTCACATTTTGTGAATTTTTTTTGAAAAAGATTATTAGATAGTATAAGAAAATTGTAAAACAGTAGACATGTTTTTTTTTTTTTAAATTGAGAAGATAAAAAATTAGAAGCATCTATCGGCTTTTAAAAAATTAATTAATTTAAATTATTTTTACTTCATCAATTATAAGTAAAAAATAAAAAAATAAAATTTTAAAACTATAAACAACCATATAAACAATACCAATAGCTCTTTTCGGTTTTGAAATTTCCAAAACCAATTTTTAAATTTTCAATCCGTATTTTTGTGCTTTTAGTAAAATTTTAAAATATTTTAATCAATATTTTTTTACTTTTTTATCCACTTAATGAAGTTGCTATTTTAGTTATTTTTTTACAAAAATACATGTAAAAAGGTAGCAAAATAGTTGACTTTTTTATGGTGACTTTTTACTATGAATCAAAAAAGAAAAGAAAAGTAACGAATGGGGATTTTTCTCACAAAATAATATAAATGAATATGGAGAACAAAATTTGCCAAAATTTACGTAAATTTAAACTTATTTCAAATAGAGATCAATGGCTGACCTTGCGGATATGATTGTGATTAATTAATCTATGTAACTCACATTTTATTATTTGGTTTGTTATCTAAATTAGATTTCAATAGATACTTACTTAACAAAATTGACTATTTTTTTAAGCCTACAATTAATAATAATACAAAAGTAACATATAATTAAGATTATACATTTTCATATTCATTGCAAAATAAACGTGGATAAAATAGAATTATTTATTTCACTAATTTAACCGGATAACTAATCTCATACTATCCCATAAATTATTAATTTACTAACTATTAATCACACTAATAAACATAACATTAAATTATTAGAAGGATGAATAATTTTAATATTCATATTATCAACCTCCACAACTATGTGCTCCTATTATGTATTTTTAAATATAAGATCATATAAAAATCTTAAAATATGATTCATGATTAGATATATATTAGAATACAAGGATTAGAAAATTTAAAAAACAAAAAATCTCTGCTAAAGGGGATTTGTTGATGAGTTGTGAAGAATTTTTTAAGAAAAATGATTGAGAGCTCCATAAAGAAAGCTTTAGAGGAGCTCTAAATAAGTGAAATTCACCTGTAATGTGATGTGTGTGCCTGGGTGTTTGTTTGTTTGTTTTGTTTTTCCCTTGTCACATGTGTAGAGCTCTTTTTAGAGCTCTTTATCATTGTTGATTTTTTAATGGAAAAAACTATAGTACATGCTCCTCAAAGGGTGTGTACCATATATACTCTATGATCAAATAAAAAAATAACATAATTTTTTATTTTTTGAGTTATAATAAAAAAAAATGTCATAATTAAACACAACATGAGATATAATTAAAAATCTTATGAGTCATAATTAAAATAATATCACAACTGAAGAAAAAAATTGATCATAACTAAACAAAAAAATAATATAACTAAGAGTGTATATGGTACACTCTTTTTCAGTGGATGTTATATTAGAATTTCCATTTTTAAATTTCTAAACAAAAGTTGGTGTATTATGGCCTTGTTTGGGATTGAAAATATTTAAAAAATTCATTAAAAAGGTCAAAAATATGGATTGAAAATTCAAAAATTGTTTTTGAAGAATAAAAAAATTTTTTTTTTTTTTATTTTATTACTTAATATGGTACATGCTTTTTTAGTGTGTATATCATAGCATTTTCCTTTCCAATAATGCCCCTTATCAATAACTATCAAATAGTTATTTTGGTTGATATTTTGACTTTTTATAAAAAAAATATATTACAAAAATTGACCTTTTGATAATTTTTTTAAAACTTTTTAACTAAAATAACTCATTGCGGAACTTACCATCAATAACTATTGTTACCGTCAAATTGTGAAATGTTACCCTCAATGACTACTGTTACCGTCAAATTGTCAAAAAAAGATCATTTTTTTTTCTTCTCAGACTATTCATAGATATGACTTTTATTTTTTTTTAAAGAACATTCAAAGAGATAACTTTGAGATCACAAAGTGTTCACAACCAGCACTAGTTTTATTATAAATTTGTGAGGTTGGCTAGGCATTATGCATTTATCATAGTTATCATATGCCAACCTCAAACTACCTACCCAACATGAGCCCTTACACACTTGCCATTTTCTCCCTCCTCTTTGGAGCCATCTGGTGGTCATTCCTCCGCCACCTCCGTCGTCGAAAAAATAGTCGAAAAATTTTACCACCCGGTCCGTGGGCCCTACCAATTATCGGGAACCTCCACATGATAGGCACACTCCCCCACCACACCCTCCAAGCCCTATCCAAAAAATATGGCCCAATCATGTTAGTTCAGCTCGGCAACATCCCAACCATCGTAGTTTCCTCCCCACACGCTGCCGAGCTCTTCCTAAAGACCCATGACACCGTCTTCGCTAGCCGCCCGAATATCCAAGCCGCCAAGTACATGTCCTATGGGAATAAAGGCATGGCTTTCGCAGCGTACGGGTCGTATTGGCGTAATGTTAGGAAATTGTGTACTTTAGAATTATTGAGTGTTGGGAAAATTGATGGGTATAGAGCGATGAGGAAGGAGGAGATGGAGGCATTAGTGCAGCGGTTGAAGGTGGCGGCAGCGGTGCGTGAGGTGGTGGATTTGAGTGAGAAGGTGGAAGGGGTGATGGAGGACATGACTTGTAAGATGGTGTTTGGGAGGAGTAATGATGAGAGGTTTGATTTGAAGGCTGTTATTCAGAAGTCTCTGCAATTAGTAGGAGCTTTCAATATTGCAGACTTTGTTCCTATCTTGGCTCCATTTGACCTTCAGGTATGTTCACTTTTCTATGCTATGATAAGTCTAAGATGGTGTTGGTTTGTCAAAAGTTAGGATTAAGGTGGAATGAGGTTATTTTAGTAATTTTTTTATTTTTTTATGAAAAAATATATAGAAAAATAGAAGGGGTGATATGATATGACTTTTTAATTTTTTGACTAAAATAGTTACTCCTCAAACAAGGCCTAAGATAATAAGAACGAAAATTATTGTGGTATTAGGTTGAAAATTTAAAACAAATTATATTTATTTGTGTATTAACGTGAATAAGTTTAATTTTTTTGTTAAAATATGAAGTGAAAAAAATTAATATATTTTGAATAATTTTTTATGAAAAATGTATAAAAGGTAAAAAAAGAAAAAAAGAAAAATTTTGAGTTTTTGGCAGCTTAAGTGCCCGTTTGGCAGCTTTATCTTTTTAGTGATTTTTTGAGTTTATAATTTTTTTTTATGAAGTGACAAAAATAAAAAAAATTAGTGCGTTTGAAATAATTTTTTTAATTGAATAGAAAGTTGTGAGGAAAAAAATCATTGATTAATACATAATGATATGATATCATTTTTTTTCTTGTAACTTTTATTTTCATTTTTTTTTTTCAGCCAAAAAAACCTACAAATCAACCTAGCCATAATTTTATAAAATTAACTAAACTCGCTTTACATAAAATGCGAAATTATTATTTTTGTTATCAATTGAAAAAATTAAATTTATCTAATAATCATAAGTCTCGTTTGTCCCTAACCAAATATACAATAAATATGTTTTTTAAAATAAACTTCATTATTTTAGAAACAGGCATGATAAATTTAAATAATTATAATATTGGATTAATCTTTTTTTTTTTTTTTTTTTGTGGATGATACATACGGAGGGTTTCGAATTAGACCTGTGGTGGGCCCTAAGCCCATCCCTTTCTTTAGATTTGGATTGAAGGATTTTGTTAAGTCCATCCCGTTCTCTATATTTGGATTGAAGGATTTTGTTCGTACCCGTTATAAGATTTATTTTGATAATTTAAATCGTTCTTTTTATAATATATATCATTAAAAATAATAATAAATTGATTTAATAATTCATTTATTACATTTATAAAAAAATAATTGACAACAATACTAAGACCTTGTTTGCGAATTTAGAAATTAATTCTTTTAATTAATTTTTTATATAAAAATATATAAACAAAAATAAGGAGAGTGATGTGAATACAAAGCGAACATGCCACACATGTGAACTCTATTTTTGTGTAAACAAGGAAAAGACGTCCTGTTCAAAAAAAGTAAAAGACGTCATAAACGTATGGCCCACTAGACCCACTATTCAAGTTGTAACTTTGGACGTATATCTATGGAGCCTTACTTTTCTGAAAGGAAAAATTCTTGCATGTGGATTGATTTTTTTGTTTTTTTAATTATTTTAGTTTGGGTTAAAATAGTTTCATTTGGAATATATTTTTTTAATTTTTATAAAAAAAAATATAATGATTATAATTTGGATGTGATAATTTTTAATATAGGATTAAAAAATCTATTTTATCTTTTTGTGACTAAAATATCCCCAACTCATGCTTAACCCACATGCCAAGCGAGTGCTTAGTTACTTCTAGAGTATTCATACTTCTTTATCAATTATTATTTAACATGTTCTTTCATATTTCATAATCACTTGACATAAAATTACAATATCTCATATTTTTCATCAATCATAATATCATAGAACACTATGTGACTGTACTCCAATAGTATCCACAAGTGTCCTGCAGCACAAGTAAAAAATAAAAAAAATTGAAATATACATACATTTGTTAGATTTTTTTTAATGATTTTTAAAAAAAAAAAAAAAACTTTTTTGGGTTCCATTTGCCCAGCCGGATTGAGGAATTTTTTATTTTTATTTTTTACATTTTAGATTTGTTTAAACAAGATATATCAAAAAAGTAAAATGTTTTGATATAATTTAAAAAAAGATTTTTAAAGACACATTTTATTTAAAGAAAAATATGACTTTTTTATTTGTATGATAAACAAAGGCTCCCTAAATTCCAACTCCACTTTTAAAAAGATGAAGGTCATATATCACGGAAATACTTCTTCAAAACTTCTCACCTCGTATGCAATCTTTCCAAATGTCATAATCTCATAATTTTTTTTTTTAAAGTGTTTTTAAATTTTTAAATTTTATCATATAATCAGTACGGATAAGAAAAAAAAAAAAAAAATCAATGTGTTTGATTTCAATTTTCTAAATTTAATTTTTTGAAAATTGAATTTTTTATTTTTTATATTTTTGTATTTTTTATTTTTAGTGAATATTTTTAAAATTTTAAACATTTTTTTTTTTACTTGTTTAGATATACCTTACTTAAATATATCTAAAAAGTAAAATATTTATGAAAAAATATCTTAAAAAATTAATAAATACACAAAAATATATTGAATTTATATATATATTTTTTATATTTTTGCAATTTATGAATTTTTTTTAAAAAAATTTCACGAAAATTATACTTTTTAAGTATATTTATGTTAAGTGTGTTTAAAAATTAAAAAAATTGCTTAAAATATTAAAAAAATTCAGTAAAAACAAAAAAATACGAAAAATAAAAAAATAGAATTTTCTGAAAAATATTTTCAAAAAAAGTAGAAACAAACATGATGAATAATTTTAATAAACTTCTTAATCAGATGTGATGTATAATGAATCTTCCCTTCTTTTATTTCCATTTTTTTTTTCTCTTGACCCAAAATAAATAAATAAATAAAAGGTAAAGTACATTGACTACTATTGAAATTTGAAAAAAAAATTTACAATAAACTCTACAATTTTGATATAATTACTTACTGACCTCTATTTTAGTAAATTTAAATGGACCAAACTTAATGCAGATATTGCAAAAATACAAAAATAAACAACGTAAAATATACATTTTCAAGAAAAAAAAATTGACGACAACATTTTTTTTTTTTATCAATATACCTAACAAATTATGTTGAAGATAAGATTAAGTATTATATAAATTAAAATTACAAGAGACTCAATGTAATTAATTATACTAAAATTGTGAGATTTATTGCATGTATTTTCCAAATATTAAGAGACGTCTGTCTAAATTCTAATTAACCCATAAATAAATAAACAAAAGTAAGCTATAAAAAAAAACACACACACACACACACAAAATGTTAACATTGAATAATATGTCAACCATATGGCTTCTGATTATTGCATTTGAATTCAGGGTTTGACTCGAAGCTTCAAGGAAACCAACAAGGCCATTGACACAATCTTGGAGATCATCATCACCGAGCACGAACAAGACCCTTCTAGGATTCACCAAACCCATGACAAAAAAGACTTCATTGATGTAATGTTGTCATTAATGAACAACAAATCCTCAACAACAACCCACGACGAGCTCTCTTATTCCATCGATCGCAACAACATCAAAGCGATCGCAGTCGACATGATTGTTGGAGCAATCGACACCTCAACCACTGCAATCGAGTGGGTCATGTCAGAGATCTTGACCCACCCGAGGGTGGCCCAAAAGCTCCAACAAGAACTCATGAGTGTCGTTGGAGGAGAGAGAATTGTGGCTGAAACGGATTTGGTAAAGTTGGAGTACTTAGAAATGGTTATTAAAGAGACTTTGAGGATCCACCCAGTCGCTCCATTATTGGTCCCACGTGAATCGATGGAGGATATTGTCATCGATGGCTATTTCATACCTAAAAATTCACGAATTTTGGTGAATTCTTGGGCTATGGGCCGAGACCCAAGTATCTGGTCAGACAATGTTGTGGAGTTTTTACCCGAGAGGTTCATGGATGGGCATGTCGACATCCGGGGAAGGGATTTTCAACTTATACCATTCGGGTCAGGTCGGAGGGGGTGCCCCGGGATGCATTTGGGGCTAACTAACATTCGGTTGGTGGTGGCTCAATTGATGCATTGCTTTGATTGGGAATTGCCTAATGGGATGAAACCAAATGAATTGGATATGAGTGAGAAATTTGGCTTGTCATTGCCAAGAGCCAAACACTTGCTTGCAATTCCAACTTATCGCTTATAGAAATTTGCTCTCATGTGAACTTTAAATATGTGTGCAAGTATTATTTATTTGTTTATTTATTGCTTTGATATACAATTTTATTAGTTGTGTTTTATTTCTTTTATATTTGTTTAGATTAAATGTAAGGGTTACGCTTCTCTTTATTTTAGAGAGAAACAACTATATGGTTGAATTTACTTTTTAAAATTTATAATGTATGCTATTTTGATAATTCAAATTGTTTATTTATTCTTATTTTCTCTTGATTTTTTCTATAATTAGATACTTGTCTCTACTTATATTCACATCTTCTTAAGTAGGAGGTGGCACCTCCTCAAGTGAGATGTGTGCATATTTGGCAGTACTAATTACACCACTAATCTAAATAATATAGATTAACACTAATTAAATTAGATTAAAAAAACAAATAAATAAATCTATCCTATAAATTTTATCATAACAAAAAAAATGCAAAGCTGTAGATTTTAAATCTTTCCCATTATTTCAGTATCCAAACTACAGAGAGAGAATCCATAGATTTCTATTGCTTAGATATTTGAAATCTATTGACTACAAATCCATTCTCAAACAAATCTAAATTAAAGTGGTGAAGGATGATTTTAGTCAAGAGGTATAAATGTTTTCTTTTAGAATAAATAAATTTAAAGACGATTACTATTTGTAGACTAGAATCAAAACTAAATAAATATGAATCAACATTATATTTAAAATTTGCCTCAAGGGCAAATTACATAGGCTAAAAAATGTATTTTGTCCTCACTCTGCCAAGGCAAGTTCAACTTCATAGAAACCACACAATTCAAGTGAGATGTAAACCTGTTGCATTGTGTACAATTGTCAACCCAGTGGTTCGGGTCTTTTCCTTTCTCACAGGCATCGCATATGACCTCTTTTGAGCCATCTTGGACTTAAAGAGGACGAGTAAGGGTGAGAGCGTGTCTATGAGGTCGGTATTTTAGGCTAAGATGTAGCAAAACATGCATAATTAATGAGCAATCAAAACAACTATAGAAGGCACCTTTGCATAATTAACATCCATTGTCAATGTTTGAGTGGAAATGGCAACTATACGTCTTTGGAAAAGAATATTCGAGTGAGGATGAGTCCAGGAATGGTAGACAATCGAAAGGTTGCAAGTTCCTCCTTGTGGGGTTTCTCGGCACAAGATTTGTGGAGGATTAGATCACATTGGGTACATTTGTAGTAAGTTCGACATGGATGACCCGAGATGAGTTTCTAACACTTTCTACAAGTAACATTGTTGTCATTGTCATCCTCATCCTTGATCTCTTCACTTAAAACGATGCAAGTGTATAGATTGCTTGTCTTTCTGCTGCGCGCATTTTTTATTCATGACTGGAAATTTAGATTCTTCCTCTCCCTAACAGTTCTAAAACCACTATTTATCTGCTGATTGAAGTCAATGCAGTGGCTTTTTTGGCAGATAGAAAGACGAGACACAACATGACTGACACGCTTATTAACGTGGGCAGTGGTTTCTACCGTGAGCTTGCGGATGTCGCCAATGTCATAATCTGAGGACTGATTGAACTTTTCCAAAAACATCTTAAGATCATCCCATGTTGAAGGCATGTACCAACTGGTGGCACCATCAACAACCCCTTGTTGTCTCTCTAGACGTTTCCTACATTCTACTTTATCACTTCATATGCACTCAACGATAATAAGATGGGCTCCTGTAAATAGGGATGCATGCAAAATTCAACATAGAAGGGACGAACATAATTACTAATATATTTAAAAAAAAAAGTATGAGCTACAATATCAATCTTTACATATATAAAAGATAATAATGATTTTGTTTTCTTTAGCGACTGCAAAATAGTTTATTTATTAAAGTAATATATTTTGAATTGTGTTTAACACTCTTTCCTATCATTAAAAACATGTGTGATAGAATTAACATTAAAATTTCAAATAATGTTTCTCAATAAATTTAATCAACTAGACAACTTCTTATCTTTTGATCGGTAAAAAAGTAATCTTTATTGATGTAGTCAAAGTACAATACAGCAGAAAAACATTAATAAAGAGCGTGAGTGCAAGGAGCATCACAACACAACTAAACGATCCTAATTAAGTTGGCACCAAAGTACTCACCCAATCATTTGCTAGCACATCATAAGTTGGTGAGAAATCAACAAATAAGAACAACCAAAAAACAAAAGAGATTAACAATATTCGAAACAATTGATTGACAACAAACAACTAGAACTACACTCCAACCGCTATTGACTGACAACAAAGAATTGGGCTTTAGGATTTGCAATCAATCATACTTTTAATAAATTAATTTCTTTTTTTTATTTTAACCAAAATGGTTTCATATTTTTATACATTTCATAAATATATAGAGATGATCACTTAAACTTGAAGCCATATAGATTTTTTTTAAAAAATAAAAAAGAGAGCAAACTTGTATAATTTAGAGATAATTATTAATATCCATTCTTGCCTGTAGAAGTTGAAAGCTGAAGCAAACGATCTCGATGGGAAGGACGAGACAGGGGGGAGTCGAGGACGACTGAGAGACCCAAAAAAAGCTAGAACAAAGCGGTTTGGCAGACGACTTCAAACGATAATGTGTTGAGGTGTTATGTGGATTGGCTCATGAAGGTTGGTGGCAGCTACTGAAGCATTGCGATGTAGCTACGGACATCGTCTAGCTTGAGAACAACACAACCCAAGTCTTGTGTTAGTAACTTTGCCAAAGTGCTCTTCCCTGTGTATGGATGACCCTTCATTGCTATGATCATTTGGGGTTAAACTGACCCCATCTCTCTCTCTCTCTCTCTCAAGTTTGATGACTCTTATGATCCAACAGCAACCTATTCACACTCTTCACTTTAATGTATTCATTTTAAATTTTTTTTTAATTTTTATAATCAATTGTTTAAGTTAATTTCCGTATATCTCAATTAATTTTCGACTCAAAATAAATGTTTTAGACTGATTTTAAAAAGTTTATTGTATTTTGTTGGCGTCATAAATTTGCAATTTTATTATTATTTATTATTTATATAATTGCAGGACATCTGACACTCTCCTACTCATTTGGAAGTTATGGGAAGTTATGAAATGTGGAAAGATGATGGAGAACAAAGAGGAGAACATGGAGCATGAAGTAGAGGTTGAAGAAAGTTATGGAAGTATAAAATGGAGGAGATGGAAGAATAAGGTAGTTATTGGGAAGTTTTTTTCTTACAAATGTTTGTCTAGAAATATGTTTGCCTATAAATAGCCATTCATGGCTATAATGTAAAAAGATCCAGAACTCAAATCAAAGACAATTGATTTCTACTTCTCTTGTCATTTATATTTCCTGCACTTAATTTTTCGCACTTCCTTTTCGAAGTATAGGAATAGAGGTAAATTAATGGTTAGTTTGATTGTTCACTCAATCACCCCGATTATTCACTCAATCATCTTTCTCTGTCTCCCTCCTTTTTTTAATTCTCTTTTCTTTACACCTAACAATTTTGAAGTCCTTTTCATTGAGGCAAAAGAACAGTTAACATAGTCGCTTGATAATTAACTTGAATTTAATCTGCAAGGATTTTTCAATTTTTGCTAGCACGCTCGCATTTATGATATTTTCCTTAATAGGAAAAATAAGCCAACAATTTTTGGCATGCCCGGTGAGACGTTAAGTGTAAGAAATGAAAAATGAATTAGATTCGTCTATTCCAAATAGCTTAGATGAAATCTTTTGGTGTAAACAAAAAATTTTGAATTTTCAAGAAGAGATCCATTTTCTTGATGAAATAAACTTTCATCCCTTACAATATTATTTGGTGGAAGAAAAAAAGACACCATTTAATTGGAGAAATTCATCAACTTGATATGGAAATTCACTAATGGAATGATGAGTTGTCAATTCTCACTACCAAGTCTTTAACTTAAGCTTTAATGGCCGGAATTGGTGAATTTTTTCAGATTTTTTTCCATGGTTGAAAATAGCAAAAGCAAATAGTTGATTTCATCAATGGCTTGGGGGGTCAAAAAACTCATTTTTAAAGAGCCAATTTATGAAAATAACATGACTAAAAAGCATGTTATTGAGCCAAGCATGGTTAAAAATAATGTTTCATATAAGACTCGGGGGGTTTAAAAGCCCATTCTTAGAGAGTCAAATCATAGACATAAGATGTCTATGAAAGATTTTCATAAGCCATTAATGGCTAAAATAGAACAGCCAAGCCAAAAAATCATGAAACTTATATGGAAGATTTTCTTAAGCCATTAATGGCTAAAATGGAACAATCCATTAGACCAAGAAATGATAAAACTCACATAGAAGATTTTCATAATCTATTAATGCATAAAATAGAAAGACAACCCCATTTGTCAATGAATGATGAAAGTTATTTGGCCAAAGAACATGTTCTCAAGCCTAGTTCAAGATAGCCCGCTCGATAAAAAGCTTGGGCTGTCAAAAATGACAATTTGGATTTGAGACTAAAGGACTAAAGGAAACAACTTCGCAAAAACAATACCAGAGGTTAGTTCAGTATATTGTACACTGCTCCCAACACTCCACATAGGTGAGACCAACATGAGTGATGTTCCGTTCCTCGGAGATGAATACAAACAGTAAAGAATAATAATCTGTAAGGAATATTGAAAAAATAAGTAAATGATTCTCATATCAAGGAGATATACAAGTGACCTAGAATGCAATATTTCTAAGGAATCTAATATGTACCCTCTCCCAAAGAATAAAGGGGTCCTCGGTTGGGACATATTTTAACTAATTTGCATACCACATCCACGGTCCCAGTTCTCAACTGAAATCAATACACTCATTTGCTGCCAAAACTACATCCAAAATTTGCCTTCTCACCGCAAAAGTATTTTGCGATTCTGATACAATCCCCCCCAAAACTCTCTTCAGCATCATAGCCAACACTTTTATAAGCAGCTTATATATCCACCTAACAAACTGATAGGACTAAAATCTCTTATTTCTTCTACTCCTCTTCTCTTTGGAATGAAAACAACAAAGAGACATTCAAACTCTTCTCAACAAAATCATGCTCAAAAAGGGATCGCATCAACCCATCATTTCCCCCCAACCACCCCCCAACACCAGTGTAAAAGTCTAACATCATCCCATCTGGGCCAACAGCCTTAAACCCCATTAAATGTTTTTAAAGTTGCTCCCACATCCTCCTCAGACAGGCCCTTCCCAACCAAGCCTCATCCACAAATGAGATAGAACAAAACTCTATCTCATCTAGTCTTGGATGCCTCGCTGGTCTCTAAACATAGAGTTTCGAAAAAATCTACCACACCCTACTGGATCTCCTCTCACCTTGTCAAAGCTTTTATCCCTAACATTAATACTAGCAATGATATTATGGCATTGGTAAGCATTAGTCATCATCTTAAAAACAATGGGTATTTTAGTCACCATTCTTCAGGCAAAGAGATTTCAACTTCTGCCACCAAACAATTTCTTCCATCTTAGCTATCCTACCAAACACTCCTCATCCTTCTCTCTATCCTCATCCTCCGCATCTGAAATCAGTCTCGTTTCTTTTAACTTCAAACTCATCAATTCAACGAATCTCCTCCAACACTTTAGCCTTTTGAACCACTAACTTCCCGAATTCAATCCCTCATTTAAGATTCTTTTTTTTTTTGATAAATAAAAGTAACTTTAATAGAAAAAGCCCTCATCTAAGATGGTTCCCATCCTCCTAATGAAAAGGATTTGAAAGGAAAGCATACCCCACACCAAAATTTCAAAGCCATTGCATACTTGGCAGCCCATAGTTGACAACTACAATCTAAAAAGCAAGGATACATAACAGACAGAGGATATATATGATATGATACAGACACTCTGACATGGTTACATATACATGAATTTAATAACAAATTCTTTGTTAAAAATACATTTATATTTTATACATCAAAATAGAAAGAAATCATTTTTCAAACTCTATAAGTTGAAAAGGAAATATAAACAAAAGATCATACAACTATTGTAAGAAGCTCAAATCCCAATCAAACTATAAATTTTAGGCTTTTAGGTTTGTAAATTTAAAAGTCTAAAGAAGGAAAGGAGGGATTAATAGATATAAACAATAGGGTTTATTTTAGGGATTATTTTTATTTTAATCATTGGTTGTCAAATTATTTTATTCAAAATTGTGATGTTTTAATGCATGTCAAACCAATAAGCATGTATCCCATAAGTGTCCAAAGGGTCACCATTTCTATAATATATATATATAATAAAATTTTTAAAAAAAAGGAAGTAATTAGACACATTTGAACAAGCATCTAACACGTTTTGGGAAATGTTAGTTTCAACATCTATAAAAAACACCTTCTTAGAAGTGTTCATAGTTCTTAGACTATAATGTCTATTTTGTAGGCTATTGCAAAGGAAAACACACTAGAATTCTTAAAACAAATATCTAAAGAACATGGACTCTCCAGAACTGTCAATAATAGCTATTGTCATCAAAGGAAAAAAACTAGAGTTGCATTAGAGTATTTGCCAAGCAAGAATCATGGAGTATATACATTGATGGTAACATGATGCTGTTGAGAGTCATCACTAACTCTCCTCACTCTCTAGAATCTTTTCTCTAGAATATTCTAGAAGTTTGCACATGAATCTAGAATACTCAGGAAAGATCTAGAAGATTCTAGAAAGACCTAGAGAAATCCGGAAGATTCTAGAATATCTTAGAAGGTTACGAAACATTAAGAAGTTTGGAGAAAACTAGAGAAATCTAGAAAGTTTCGAAAAGTTCTAGAATATTTTAGAGAAGAATAGAAAAGCTCTAATATTTACTAAAGTAATCTAGATTGTTCTAGAGTGTAGGGTAAGTATGAGTGTATTTCATAAAGTTCTTCAAGTAGCGTAAAATTTTTTTTTGGGGTGTCCTAAAAAAGTTTTTTTTTTTTTTTTTTAAAAAAAAAAAAAAAAAAAAAAAAAAAAGTTAACTTTTTTTTTTTTTTAAAAAAAAAAAAAAAAAAAAAAAAAAAAGAGATAGAGAGATATTGGGTGGTGGGGGGCCGTTGGAATTGGAGTTTGAAATTTTTGAATTGATTATTAACTACTTTTTTTTTTTGTTTTAATTTTTTTTTTTTGTTTGTTTGTCAGGCTCGCCCATTTTTTAATCTTCCGAAAATGTGTAACTTAATTAAAACTGTGTCTGAAAAAATTATACGTTAATATATATAAATATATCGAATCGGTCATATTTATTTTTTTTTTTTATTTCATTCATTTATTATTTCATCATCATTTTGATTTGATTTGATATATATTTAATATTGTTTGATATATCATTATTTTGATTTTTGCATTTTTACATTTTCTACTTCTTCACATTACTCCTACTCAAGCGAGATGTAACTAAATTAGATTATCAAACAGACATGTGTAAAAATCGTAAAAATCATTTCAAATCACAAAAATTTTTTTTTTTTGCATCAATGTAGTCATTTGCAAGGTGTGCACAAGGTTTTTTTGAAAAAATTTTTTTTTTTTTTTTTTTTTTTTTTTTTTTTTTGTTTTTTTTTTTTTTTTTTTTTTTTTTTTTTTACTTTTTTGGCCATTTGCTAAATATGAGATGAGTGCATGTATTAAGCAATTGCACAATTGAACAGTTGGACAATTGAGTGAAAGAAGCGTGAGTCCAAAGTGAGTGGTTAAGCACTATCTAGTATGAGGTGTCTCAAAGTCTTGTGTAAGGAAGACACAAAGTGTGAAATGCTTGAATATATGTGTGGGTGAATAAGTGAAGTGTATTAGTGCGTGATTGTGTACAAGTGTTTTGTGTACTAGAGTGTCATCAATAAAGATTGTATTTCTGGGTCCACCAGTGTGTCAAACTCAACAATTTGGTATCAGAGCTTGGTCGTTCGGGGACCGACACGAAGAGCGATTGAAATTGATACAAGAGATTGTTGATGTCAATAAGCACAATTATTATGGCGGATTTTGGAAACTTCATCGGTGTTATGGAGAAATTAAATTATTATAATTATGATTATTGGCGAATATTCATTGAGGCATATCTTCAAGGACAGGATCTATGGGAGATTGTTGATGGCAAGGAAACTGCGTCACTTGGTGAAGAAAATGAAGAGGCCTTGCGAAAGTGGCGGATTAAGGCTGGAAAAGCGATATTCATGTTAAGGACAACTGTTCAGAAAGAGTTATTGGAGTATGTTTGGGAGGCTACTCCAAAAGCAGTCTAGGACACATTTGTGGCGTTATTTTCAAAGACAAACGATGCACGGCTTCAGTATCTAGAGAACAAGCTTGCAACGATGACACAAGGATCAATGACTATCAGCCAATATTTCTCAAGGTAAGGACTCTTTGTAATGAAATTTCACAACTTGATCCCGAGTCAAAAATTAGCGAGTCGAATGAGGCGCATTATTACTCGAGGTTTAAGACTCGAGTATAGTGGGCTTATGGCCGCTGTTAGAGGATCGTCCACTCAACCATCACTGGTCGAGCTCGAAAGTCTATTGGTGAATCAAGAAACTCTAGCAAAGTAAATGGCTGGAGTCACATTGAAGAATGAAAGTGAAGAAGAGGCGTTATTTAATAGCAAGAAAAGAGATGGACCGAAATGGCATGAATATGGAAAATCAAAGAAAGAAGAAGATGAACAATCACAAGATGATCGAAATTATCAACGAGGGGGAGTTTGACAAGATGAAAATGATCGCAGAGCTACTAGATTTGGACAATGCAACATAGAGTGCTTCAAATGTGGCAAGACTGGTCACTATGCAAAAGATTATCGGTTAAGAAGAAGTCCAATTGAAGGTAATATGATAACATCCAAGGGTTACCAAGATGAGAGAGAAGAAGAATGGGATTTCCAAGCTTCATGTGCAATGTTTGAGACCGTGGAACCAGATTACTTAGAAGAAGAGCCAGAATTTGAAGAAGAATGGGATTTTAAAGCATCTCCTGCAATGTTCGTGGTTACTGAAGCAGATTTAGAAGAGTAGATAGACTTCGATGAAGGCGTACATGAGTAGTGCAATGCAGTTACCAAGGAAATGGATGCATACTCTATTACAGATGAGTCGACTCCTACAGCTAAGTCTCAATCTTCAAGAGTTAAAGATCCAAAAGCTCACCTACCAGAGAAGTTGGGGGAGCAAACAGAAGAAGAAGTAGTTGAAGAAGTGGTAAAGTTACAACATCCAATATCTGCAAGGCAATGCCAACCTAATCCAAGATACATTGATGCAACCTTTTCTAAGATGGATGATATAAAGGAACCAATAACATTTCAGGAAACAACAAAATTTAACAATTGGAGGAAGACAACAAAAGAAGATATTGATGCATCAACACATATTCAAACGTGGCACTCACTATCTAAATTGGAGGATGAGAATCCTACAGCTGGCCAAGGACGTGGTGTTCCATGGAAGAATAAATAACTTCAAAAGAGAGAAGTCAATATTGGAAGAGATAGAGACCAAGTTTATCGTGGTAGAGGACTAGGATGCAGATATACTTACGAAGAGTTTCTGAAACAACGTGGCATGGTTACATAATCCAGACAAGAGAGTTAGTGCTGAGGGAGAGTGTTGAGAGTCATCACTAACTCTCCTCACTCTCTAGAATCTTCTCTCTAGAATATTCTAGAAGTTTCCACATGAATCTAGAATACTCCGGAAAGATCTAGAAGGTTCTGGAACATTAAGAAGTTTGGAGAAAATTCGAGAAATCTAGAAAGTTCCGGAAGGTTCTAGAATATTTTAGTGAAAAATAGAAAAGCTCTAATATGTACTAAAGTAATCTAGATTGTTCTAGAGTATAGGGTAAGTATAAGTGTATTCTAGAAAGTTCTTCAAGTAGCATAACTACGAGATGAGTGCATGGATTAAGCAATTGGACAATTAGACAATTGAGTGAAAGAAGAGTGAGTCCAAAGTGAGTGGTTATGCACTATCTAGTGTGAGGTGTCTCAAAGTCTTGTGTAAGGAAGACACAGAGTGTGGAGTGCTTGAATATATGTGTGAGTGAATAAGTGAAATGTATTAGTGTGTGATTGTGTACAAGTGTTTTGTGTAATAGACTGTTATCAATAAAGGTTGTATTTCTAGGTCCACCAGTGTGTCCAAGGTTTTAAAATTGTGATTGAAATTATTATTTTCATAAAAACAAAGGGATGAGGAAAGAGGAGATGAACAAGATTGATGTCGGCTTGAAGAGATCGAAGCTCCATGCGATCGCCATTTTCTCCCTCTCCTCTTTCTTCTTCCTTTATTAGTCATCTAATCTATCTATTATTATAATATTAATAGTAATAGTTAGTAATAGTTAATAACTATAATAATAATAGTAATAGTTAATAAACTATAATAATAAATATTATTATTATATATCACATAATATATAATATATTTATTATAATAACTATAATAATATATAATAATAATAGTTAATAACTATAATAATAATAATTATAACTATTATTATTATATATTAAATAATAATTATTATATAACATATAATATATTTATAAGATAATATATACTTGTATATATTAATAAAATAAAATAAACACATGTATGTAAAATAAAAAAAATTAATTAGAATACATTGTTTAAAAATATAATAAATAAATTAAATAATTAATGTATATTAAAATAAATATATATAATATAACTCATCTCCATAAATTTTTATTTGTTATTTATATAATATAACTCATCTTCATATAATAAATATATATATTTTTAAAACAAACTATTTAATATATATATTTTTTATTTCTTAAAAATATCTTTATAATTTATTTTTAATTTTTATATGATTACATTGGCATGTAAAATCCAAATGTATAAATAGTAGTTGTATTTTTTATAATTATTTTATTTAGTATTTAATTTTAAATATTTTTTACAATCATTTCATTTAAAAATATTATTGCATTTTATAAATTTTATAAATAATTTTAAATATTATTGCATGTTTTTTACAATCATTTCATTTAATAAATGTAAATATTGTTTATTTAGTTAGTTCAAGTTTAAAATAATTTTGTAAACATGTAAAATAAATTTAAAAATGTATCATTCAAATTCAAAATGCCACGACAAAAGGGTGCCAATGATGAACCCCGTGATGATATTGGTTGGAAATTTGGAACTCAAGTTGAAGGCACTAGGCATCATATTATTTGTAAATTTTGTGGACATCACATTAAAGGTGGGATTATGACATTAAAGGTGAAAAATAATTTTATACATCTAAGTCCAATAAAAGAAAATTTTGCACAAGGGTAATATGAATTTATGACATATAAAGTCATTAATTATTGAAATAAAATGTAAAAAATTCATTTTCTAGTGATTTAAAAATATAAAATATATTGGATCATACTTAAAAATTATGAAAAATTTATCAAAATTTATTTTAAAACCTAATAAATATGATTCTAAAAAAAAATATGTAAGTTTTTATAAATTGTGCGAAAAATAAAAAATTCAACCTTGAGTGTGTCAAACTCAACAGATACTACCTAATTCTTTAGGGTTGGTCAAAAGAAGAGCGATGAGGGATTTAGAGATACAATCACCATAACAATGGGATAACAAGCTAAGCTAAATGTCAAAATGTGAAAATTCAATTGAACATTTAAAGTGAATTCAAGGCTGAATGAAAGACATGTGCAACCCTCATGCACCTAGATGGCATTTCTATCACCTTGACTTGGGCTGCATGAACATTTTAGCTGGTTTTTGTCTTCTTTCTTTCCCTTTTCTATCTCCTTGCAATCTTATATGGGTGTGCCATCTAAAGGAAATATGCCTTATTCTTCCTCTATACTTCCTCTTTCTAATATGCTTCATTTTTCTACTAAAAAGAGGATCTTCAAGCTCCACTTTCATAATTTCCCATGCTTAAAAGAACAAATTATTAAAGAGATAAAAGGGATATAAATCCTCAAACTTCAAGGTTGTTTTCTTTTGTCTTATTTTATATCATTTAAATGCATCAAAAAGATGGGTCTTTTCCTGCTGGATCGTCAACATCGCCAGCTCTCTTTAGGGTGGCCCTTTCATATGGTCCCCTAGTGATACAGTTGGACATTTTGATACTAAGGAACAAAGAACTGTCTTCCTTTGTTTCCTTTCCATCAAAGGAGACATGGAGGAGGTGTCACGTTCAAACGGGTAAATGAGGGGGTTATAGTCTCAAAACATTCTAGAGTGCTAAGCGGCTTGCACACATTGGCTTGTATACGAGAAGGTGGTTGGCACCACAAGGGCCATGATTCCCTCTTTTTTTCTCTGTGAAACAATTTTGGAAGCCCATTTAACCATTTGATAAATTTGAAGAAAAAGGGCACATTTATCACTCTATGTTACACATGCGAAGGGCCTAGAAAGTGTTAATCACTTGTCAATGCATTGTGTAGTTTCTTGGGGGATGTGGAGCATTCTTATTGTTCGGAATTTGGTGAATTGTCTTCCCTCCAATAGGGACTAAGTTTTATTAGCAGGCACTTTGAGAGGGTGCTGCAGCTGCTCCCTGGTGCCTTATGTAGACCTTTGATATGTATAATTGGGTTGTGGGGTGCACTATGGTTATTCTCCTTCTTGAGCATGTTACCTGACTCTTCTATATCTTGTGTACATGTGTGTATCACCAATTTTTCTACGACTTTTAAATACAGCCCATCCTAAATATTGACAATTATTATGGTCAAAAAGGGAAGGGGATATTCCTAATCATCATAATTCTTGTAAAAGCCAAATGGACTACCTCCCTACCCCTTTTCAATGTTCTCATACTCAAAGAAGCTTCTGGGGGTTCAATGGAATTAGTTTCGAGAGCAGCCGAGAATATATACGATTGCCTAACAATTCAATAATTTTGTGCTTTTTTTTGTGGGAGTGGGGCTCTTTCTTTCAGCATTTTGTAACTACCATTCAGACAAGCATATAAAATCACATATATTTCTTTAAGAAATCCCAGTTCAATCAGAGTTCCAATAACCCATTATTCAACCATCATAAAATCAACTAATAATAAAATAAAAGGCTATTGAATTGAATTGCTTACAGTGGGAAGCTGGGGAGGTGGAGGAGGGTAGAGAGTATGATTTGAAGGAGGGTACTGATCAAGGAGAGAAGGCAAGTACATAACCAGTGTTCCATGAAACCCTCTGTTCCCATCTAACGTTCGAATCTCCGGACCCAGTCCGCACACAACGAAGTACTCGAAGATCGGAGCCATTCTCGATCCTCTCCCTCTCTCACAACTTTGCAACAGTTAGAGAGAGAGAGAGAGAGATAGAGAGAGAGAGAGAGAGAGAAATTGGGTGTATTGATGTTTGATAATAAGGATTTGCCTCAGATCTGAGTTTTATGGGTTTTGATCTCTACCTGTGACTCTCTGATCAAAATGCTTGTGAATAGATCAACATTTCTGATTGAGGTTCTGAAATATTGAAGGAGAGAGAGAGAGAGAGAGAGAGAGAGAGAGAGATGGTTTGATGTTGCTATGTTTTGAGTTTTTGGGTAAGCCATGATGGTTTGATGTTGCTATGTTTTTAAGTCCAAAGCGGTGATTTTGTCGACTTTGCCCCAAAATTGGGTCTGCCTGGCTTCTGGCCTGCCAAGGTTGGCATATGCCTCGATGAGGATTAGGGGAAAATTTTGGTGGAAGGTTTTTTTATATTTAAAATAAATATGAATAATGTTATTATTTTATATTATAATTTTGGAGGTTTTTTTTTAAGATTCATGATATTAAGATTTTATAGCATAAAGTACATATAATATTTTTATAATGTCTAAGGTCCCTCAAATCAAACTAGAGAAAATTCAATACAGAGAAACTCTCTGGTCCAAACTAGAGAAAATCTAATCCAGAGAAATTCTTTGGTCCAAACCATAGCAAGGTGTATGTTCTTACATATGTTGTTTAATCAACAGTTGATGTTGATTTATTCAAATGATTGTTGTTGTTGAAGGCAGAGAAAATGGTAAACAAACAAGAGAAAATTATAAGTAAACCAGAGAGAATTTTGTTGGTTTGGAGAGAATTTATTTGGTTTGGACTAGAGAAATTCAAAACTAGATGGTTGTTGTTGTTGAAGGCAGAGAAAATGATAAACAATTTCTTTGGGTATCTACAAAGCTATGTCTTCATGGGAAGCCACTAATCTTTCTCTGATCTTTGGATTTTTGATTTCTAAATTCTTACACTAACAAACACACTACAGACACATTCATTGGAACAAAAAAAAATTCCTTTTTTCTATTAACCTTTTACATTTAAATGCAAATACTAAGTATCAATTTTGAAAGCTTTTAGTGATTTGGCTTTTGCAACCCATTAGACCAAATTAAGCAAGCACTGAACAACCTTCCAAAGGGAGAAGAAGAACTATTTGAAAGCTAGATATTGAACCAGTCATCATCATTATGTGGTGGAGATTTTGTAATGGCAAAGATCTGTTGCAGAGTAGTGAGTGATAGCGAAGCATCAACGACGTGCAAACTGAGTTCACAAGTGGCGAGGCGTCGGGGAATGGAGATCCAACGGTTCAAGTAAGTCGCCGATGTGGCCTTGCCTGAGACTTCAAAAGGACAGAAGCATCAGAAACTAGAGCACGTTAACGCCGTCAACAACAGTTCGTCGGATGGAGGAGAACAGTTTTTAGAGTTGAAAAATGAGAGATCGAAGACGAAAGAGAGCTTGATTTCAGATCGCTCTGAGAATTTGTCAAGTCCGAGTTCGTCACTGTTGTCTAGTTCAGCGAATCAGGAGGTGTATCCAAAGTTTGGTGTGGCGTCAGTTTGTGGTAGGCGGAGAGACATGGAGGTCAATTGATTTAAGATAGTCAAATTTCTTTGGGATATATGAATATGGGATTGAGGGATCTTAGACATCATAAAATAATATTGTGGATCTCTTCCATTACTAAAATTGGAAGAGGAAACTTAGACTAATTTATTATGTTAAATTTAGTTTTCTATTTCTTATGACTAAAATTTGAGAGTTATTTATAGTCTTGCTATGAAATGAAAATAAAAAATAACAAGTTATTTAATAAAGGAAAATTTACCATTGAAGATAAGTTTTTAAAATTTATTACACATTAATTAAAAAAAATTATGATTTTAATTATTAATATTTATATTGTTTATCACTCTTTTATAAATATTTTTTATGACCCCAATGATGTGTAAATATATTTTAGTATAGATTCAAAATCAAGACTATACTGTATGAAAAATAAATAATAATAATAATAATAATAATAATAATAATAATAAGATGAAACCTAAACTTGTAAAGTTTATTCTAAATTAATGGAGACATTTTTTAAAATGGGCCTTCTTAAAATAATAGATTGGATGTGTTTCAAAATATGTAGTTTTTTTTTTTTTTTTTTTTTTTCCTTTTTTAAAATACGGGCATTCTAAATAATAAAATTTAGAATAAAAAAAAAAGTGAGTGCTTTTGAGAAATATATACCGAATCACTGATGGAGGCCCCCCCCCCCCCCAAAAAAAAATTTGTAGAACATGTATTAGCTCTAGAGTTTGTTGTGTTGAATAATTTTATAAAGTGGACCTTCTGAAGAAGAATAAAAAAAAAATTGTATTATGAATTTTTATTCTGTTTAAAAAGTTTGGGGCTCTAAAATGAGTCTTAAATCATAATTTTGATGGCTTTACACTTACGTTGCTTATATTGGCTCCATGCTCTCCCTAAAGTGTAATTCATTTTTGCTACTGCAATATTTGTGACATTTTTGACTTTGCAAATGTTTTTTTTGCATCCCCTCTTTGTTGGCACCATGAATTTTCTGGTAGTATAATGTATTTTTTTTTTGTTAAATAAATAAGAACAATATATGATTAGTGATTGCAATTGACTATATTTTCTATTATATCTTATTTATTATTTTATGTGTCACAATTGTATTGAAAATATACACACAATATGAAACTTATTAAATCAATGCAGTTGTAACATATGAAATTCCTAGCGTATGCCCGTGCCTAAATGTACGGTGTAAATAATAGTAAGATTAAAATGCAATTATAATTTATACGTATTATATTGAAATTTGTGAAGTTTGTGTCATTTTTTAATAAAGATACTGAAAAAATATATTGAAATATTTTTCTTCTTAAAAAACTTATAACAATTTTACTTATATTACACGCTTTATAAAACTTAAATAAAATATTAACTCCCCCTAATCTTAATGCAAATTAAGAAACAAACATACAAGATTTATAATATTCACCAATATTGCAAATCAAAATATAAGAGTAAGTAAAAAAAAAATTTGTAAATATTGAACAAAAAACAGAAATGAAAGTTATTGTATACTTGTTAACGTTTTATAATAAAAAGAAAAAAATTACTAAATTTATATAATAAAGCACATCAGTAAGTGCTCTAATATCTCGACAAATTAAATTGAAAATTAAATATCAAACAATATATAGCAGCATGGACTCTACAATTCTAAAAAAATCAAATATAAAAAAATTAAATATCAAATAATGCACACCACACTACAACAAATTGTACTTTTGGGGACCAAATTTGGCGACTAAAAAAAATTTAGTCACCAAAAAATTGGGGAATTTACGACAAAAAATTATATTAGTTGGCAAAAGTACAATATTTAGTGACTAATTTTTTTTAGTCGGGGTATATTGATTATTGGCAATTAAAAAAAAAATTTAGTCGCTAAAAATGTCACAATTGGCGACTGAGTCACTGTATAGTTAGTTTTGGCTACTAAAATTATTTGGTCACCAAATGAAAATTGAAAATTTATTTTTTATCTTTGGCGACCAAAAGTAGGTCGGCAAACAGTTATTTTCAGCGACTGAAAAATATTTTAGTAATTGTATAGTTAGTTTTGGCTATTAAAATTATTTAGTTACCAAATGAAAAAATTTTTATCTTTGGCGACCAAAAGTTTGGTCGCCAAAAATTTATTTTCAACGACTAAAAAATATTTTAGTCGCTGTATAGTTAGTTTTGGCTACTAAAATTATTTAGTCGCCAAATGAAAAACTTTTTATCTTTGGTGACCAAAAGTTTGGTCGTCAAAAATTTATTTTCAGTGACTAAAAAATATTTTATAGTTAGTTTTGGCTACTAAAATTATTTAATCGCCAAATGAAAACAAAAATTTACTTTTTATTTTTGACGATCAAAAGTTTGGTCACCAAGAATTTATTTTTAGCGACTAAAAAATATTTTAATCACTGTATAGTTTGTTTTGGCTACTAAAATTATTTAGTCACCAAATGAAAAACAAAAATTTACTTTTTATCTTTGACGACTAAATGTTTGGTCGCAAAAAATTTATTTTTAGCGACTAAAAAAAATTTTAGTTGCCAAAAAACTAAAATATTTGGAGGGAGACATTTCAAATTTTGGAGAGATTTATAAAATTAATTGGCTACCAAATTGTTTAGTCGCCAAATAACCAGAATAATTATTGTTATTAATTTTTGGCAACCAAACTTTTGGTCAACATATATTTATATTTTGTGACAAAAAAAAAATCTAGCCGTTGTATACCAATTTTTGCCTACTAAAAAATTTAGTCTCCAAATATTAATGAAATTTTTTTACTTTTAATCTTTGCCGACCAACCAAAAATGTGGTCGGCAAATAGTTATTTCAGTGACCAAAAATAGTTAGTCAACAATAAAACCAAAAAAATTTATAAAACACACAGATTTATTCTTTGGTGGAAAAACTTTCACATTGCTGCCCACTTTATTAATTTTTATTTTTATTTTTTTTTCATATTTTTCTCTGTCTTTACAGACGCCCAAACAAGTTAAGCCTCTTGCTCTCTCTCTCTCTCTCTCTCTCTCTCTCTCTCTCACAAGGACTCACCATTGCTGATTCGCCGTTCATAGTCACTGTTAGTTTTTCACTATTAGTCTTCCACCGTCGCTCACCGTCGATTTTCTATCGTCGCTCACCATCGATCTTCTACCGTCAATCTTCCACCGTCGAACATCATTACATCGCCATTGTTGCTCGCATCGCATCGCTCCAACATTGAGGTTTTTTTCTTCATCTCTCTATTTCTCTTCTTCTCTTTATCTTTGTCCCTCTCTCTCTCTATGTTTCTCTGTTTCCCCATTGCCCTCTAGCTCTAGTGTATATATATTTATGAATGTAGAAGGGAAAGAAAAAAGAAAGAAAGAAAAGAGTTGTTCCATGTGTACATAGCTGTTTAACAGATTTGGGAAATTAAATAAATTCGATTTTCGATTCTTTGGTAGAAATCAGAATAACTTTCCATGCATGTATATATATATATATATATCTATTTGCAACATCTATGAGATTTGTAAAATAGATAGTGTTCTGTTTGCATTATCTTGAACATAATTATATTGTTGTATTTGTATCTTGTTATTGTTTAATGTTTATCCATTGTAAGGATGTAGTTCTTATCTTGAAAGAGATAACTCTGTATATATAGAATAGTCCAAGAGGTTTTGTTTTGTGCAAAAATCATTTTTCCTTAAAACCGTTCAAGAGTTTTTAGAGCTGGAAATAAAAATATATAACTTTATTTTTATATCACAAATTATCGGAACTTTTTTAAAAAATTATTTAACAAAGTGCATATATACCAAAGGAGTTCTCTACTATCTTAATAATGTTAATTACGAACCATTGTGGTGTGATTGTAAAAGTTGATTTGATATGCACTTTTCTTTAGAAATGTGGGCCATAACATTATTCTATTAACAATTGTCCTGGACAGTTATAAACTATTCGGTTTCCCATCTTTGATCCTCAGTGAGGACATTCTTTGTGGTGACTAAACCTCCTTGATATGGCATCTTCACTTGTGAAAGATGTCTGCAAGTTCTTGGAAGTATGTAGTCATTTTTTCTCCAATTTGTCTCTCATAGTTTACACTTGAAAATTATCTTAGTTTAATACTCTTGAGTTAAGTTAAATCAAATTAAAGTTATTGGCTTGAAAATCGAATTATTTATTTATTCTTAAATGATGTCAGCTTGTTTAATTTTTAATGTATTTCCTTCTCTATAATATGAAGGTTGTGTCGATAGGACGCACAGTTAGATATGTAGACAACAAAATGTTATGGAAAAAGGCGAAAACGGGCCGTTTGGGGGCAAAAATTGGAAATAGCATCAAAACACCCCCGAGATCATAATGGTCACCTTTGTCTAGATTAAAGAAATTGTGAGAGCAAGCGGTGCATCAATGGGATGCATGGTTAGAGATTTAGACAAAAAATTGTGAGGAAAAAATGCAAAAAAAGGTTGTTTGGGGGACAACAGATGAAAAACTTCGGGGATGAGGCCAATACGATTGGTATTAAAAGTAGACGACAAACAACATTAGATGGATGAACTCATGCACGAAGCTGAATTGTACAGGACTAGTAAGCACTTGTTACATTTTTTGAAGAATTATATATCTTTTGATAGATGTTTTAGTGAAATATATTTGGGTAGAATAGTAGTTATATTTTTGGATGGATGTGTATGGAACATATTTGGATAGACTACTAGTTATATTTTTTGATAGATGAGCATGGATAAAAATGTAAAACATAATAACAAGTACTTGTTATTGAAAAATCTAAAAAACCCCTAGATATTGATTTGTGATTATGTATCAATTTTAAGCAGAAAATAACAATCCCAATCAAACAATCAAGACAAATCAACACAACGATTTTACGTGGAAAAGCCACGCGCAAAAGCCACAAAATAATCCACTAAGAAGATATAAAGAAATTACACAAGTGTACTCTTAATTACCTAGTGAATCCACGTCTGAATTGAACTTATCCCTATGTGCCTCTTCCAGTCTCGTATTCACCTCGAAATTGTCTTGTACAACGTTGAATCTACAACGCCGATGTCGAATCTACAACAATGAGCTACTCCAAAATCCAACAAAGCTTCAGGCCCAAATTCCCCAGAATCCATCGAAGAACAACTCTCTCTTTTGTATTGAATAAATAAAACAAACAAACCCTTTGATATAATCCACTCAATTCATGATTAAAACTCTCACAAATATCAAAGGAAATAAGCAAAGAAACTCCAGAAGTAGACCCTAATACCCAAGAAGAAGATTTGGAAGCCGTAACCCTAAAATCTGATAGAACTACATATTTATAGAAAAGCAGGTCATGATATACGCCGAAGCGAAGAATGGCCGCTTGAGCGGAGTGACTAAAACACGTGCGACTAAACAGGGTCTACGCTAGAGCGTAGGAATGGCCGCTCGAGTGGAAAAAACATCTCCCAGTAATTTTGCAGGCGAGTGAAATTTCTGAAAGGTCGTGATCTCCGCTCGAGCGCAGGAATGGATGTTCGAGCGGAAAAACAACTTCGATTGCAAACATGATAGGATTAAGATCAAGATCACAAACTCCTCAGCGAAGTGGCAAACATGATAGGATTAAGATCACAAACTCATCTGCATAGGCACAATTTGGGTTGATTCGCATCTAAAACTCATAGCCTCACTGAAATAAAAGATCGAATACAATTACAACTGAAAGGAGTTTTGTCAAATGGGATTGCCAAGAATAAAAACCTAACAGTTATGTTTTAAATTTTTATGCTAGATGGATGTGACTTATATGATTATATATATTACAAGTGGATTTTTAATTGGAGGAATGTAGTTTGGAATTACTTGTGGATGAAAACTTATAATAATTGTTGACTTTCATTAAACATGTTAAGGATTAGATGATTTATGTATTTTGTCGAATGTTCATGATTCAGTTGATTTTAATGATTCTTGCAAATTATAGATTATATTGAATGGATTATTATGAATTAAAGGTTTATTTCATTGGATGTTGGCGACCAAATTTTGGTTTTGTTTTTCCGGTTTTGGCAACCAAGTGATTAGTTGGGAAAAATAAATAATACTTTTGCCGACGAAATAAGGTAGGCGAGAGAGTACATTTGGTGACTAAACATTTAGTCTTTAAAATAATTAATTTTGGCAACCAAAGGATTTGGTAGCTAATAGGTCTATTGCCGACCAAAGTTTTAGTTGCGCAAACATTCCTTTTGGCGACTAACATATTTGGTTGTGGAATGTGACAATTGGCGACCAAACTTTTTGGTCGTGGAATGTGACAAATGGAGACTAACATGTTTGGTCGGGAAAATATGACTTTTCGTGACCAAAGTGCTTTAGCTACTAAATGGATTAGTCGCAGTAATTATATGTTTAGTGACCAAAAATTTTGTCGGCAAATAGAACTTTTTTCCCGACTAATTTTTAGTGGCTAATTACTTTTCGCGACCCTCAAGTGGCGACCAAAAAAATTAGTCGCGGATAACTTTTGCTGACTAAAAATGGACTTCTGCCGACTAAATTTTTAGTCGGCAAAAGTGTGAATTCCTGTAGTGCCAGCCAGTGCTTTGCAATCTAAAAGAAATTAAAATTAAAATGCACACCAATTAGAGCTATTGTTGCCAATCAAATTATAACTACATAAGAAAAACAAACATTATATTGTCATATACCAAAAGAGTGGATTAAAACTTTACAAAAAGTGGGTTAAAACTTTCCAAAATATGTATGCTTTACAAAAGATGTGTCAATAACATGTCTTCAAATATGTGTTTGCCCAAACTTCCTCCTCATTACTTTCCAAAAAGTCTTTGTATCAACTTGTATGTATCCCCAATGAGGAACATGTACAACAATTTGGTAATTTGTGGAAACAAAAAAAATATAGATTAGTATATTTGTTGGAAATGTACATATCAAAACACTTTGAGATTGAAATTTCCTTATTATATCCCCATCGAAACAAACTAGTCGTATTTCTTCTTTTAAGCTCCATAGATTTTTCGATCCAATCCTACAAAAGTCCATATTTCAAATTATTATTAAATTGAAACTTTATAAAAAGTTATATAATCAATAGAAGTAAATCTACATGGTTACCTTATGATAAAATATGATTTAATCTACATAGAACACTACAACAACACTTAAAGATAAATAATATTTGTAGTAGAATCTAAACTATCTTTAGGGAGGAGAATACTTATACGATCAAAGGATGTACATCTGGACAATGCCACATATAATTGTCCATGGCTAAACACTAGTATGCGCAAATCAATCCCAACAAATTTCACAGATTGTCCTTGAGATTTATTAATGGTCAAGGCATATGCCAATCGGACTGAAAATTGACATCTTGTCATTTGGAAAGGTATTTCAGAAAAAGATGGTGTCAAAGATATCCTTGGTATGAATGCCAAATTGCCAAACTTTTCTCCAGTTAAAATTTGTGTTTCAATTATACGAGTGTCGCACCTAGTAACCATCAATCTTGTACCATTAAATAGTCCATCTTTCGGTGCAATGTTTCTCAACAATATTAGAGGACAACCCACTTTTAACTCTAACTTAAAAGTTGGCAGCCCAGGAGGATCCAATGAATTTAAATATTCATTAGGATATCTATTTGTAATGGCTAGATCAATTTCATTATCTTCAGACATTTTATCTGCTACAAGATAAGTATATAATCTCCCTGGAAAGATATTCAACGTAGTAGTATTAATGTCACTGACATCATCATTATGTGCAGATAGAATTATGCGTTCAGTTAAAAATGTTGGGGTTGACGTCTCTATTATATTCAACTGTGGGTAAACTGTAGAGAGTAATTCATTCAAATCTTAACATTTGTGTATTGTTGATGGAAGGTTGACGATTTCTTGAGGATTGGTCCCAATCTAAAAAAGTGAAATCAATAAAAAAGTAAGAGTGTAAACACAATTTATTAATTTAAAATAATTTATATAATAAGAAAAAAGGTTAAAGTAGTGTTACCTCTATCAAGAAATTTGCAAAATTAGCATTTTCATGGCCTTTATGATTCAAGCGCATATTCAAATATAAAGTTAAGATATGTATATGCTTCCATAGAATAAAGTGTCTTAATGATGCATTCATAATTTGCTTACGAACTCTTTTGGGTATAACTGGTAAGATTAGTCGATAGTCTCCACTAAGAACAATAGTAATACCCCTAAATGGTTTTTCACTATCACAAACATCCCTCAATGTACGATCAACCGCCTCAATACAATGTCTATGTTGCATAGGAATTTCATAAATTATGAGTTTTGTTTATCTAAATAACTCATCTTGTAATGATTGTTTGCTAAACCCATAAAGTGAATTTTCCAAGACATCTAACAGAATAGAAAATTTTGAATGTGCAGTGCGACCTCCTACCAGTAACAATGATGCAATTCTAGATAAAGCCACAGTAACAACGATATGCCCAAGGCTGCGACATTTTAATGTAATCATATTGTACATAAATGTTTTCCCTGTTCCAGCATCCCTATTCAGAAAGAAAACAGTTCCTTTATTTTGAAAAACTAAAGAAGTGATTGTGTTATAAGCATTTCGCTGTCCATTGTTAAGATAATCAATTGTAATTTGTGGATCTGCATATTGTGCCTCACTCTACAGTTGTTGATGTTCGAATGTTAATCGATTTCTAACTACTACACTTCAATTTGCAGTAGGTTGTGGCGTGGGTGAGAAGTCAATTAAACTTTTGCCTGATTTATGAAGCATTTGATTCAGAAGATGGAGACCATAATCTTCAATTTGAGCCTCAGTTAGGTTAGAAATGGCAAACAATGTACGAATCTTATGTGCAAGATTATCACATATACGCGTTGAGAATTGATTCTATAATGCACATGGATTTAGTGGAGAGCACTGAGTGAGAATAATACTAAACAATCTTCTCAATTGATATCTAGTTTTTATAATTGCAGCCTTTTTCAGGCATTGTATCCATTCTTCATCATTTTCTAAAAGCCCCCTTGCAACACATGCTAATTTAAATGTCTCATGCACAACATTATCGACCGTGCGTAAAGACTGAAACGACTTTAGTCCTTTGACAATGGTTAGTAACAAATGTAGATAAAATCTTTCATCACAATTAGGGCTAGCAAAATACTTTCTACCAATTGCATATCCCCTTTCTTTTGATTTCCATCTCTTTTCTGACTTGAGCCAAACAAAATGCTGTGAAAATTCTTGATAAGTGAATGGACATTTATCTTCACTGGCAGCACAATATGCAAAAAAGCCAGTAAGAGTTGACATTTGTTGACCAGCTCTAGATTGAATCATTTCTAATGACTTTTCTGGGTTAAAAACAACGCGATGCATTCCAGGTAAATGAAGTGCCAATCGTACAACTGTTGGCATCTCTGCATGCAATGACCAAATATTTTCCAAGTAGCTTTTGAAGATCCAATATACCTTGCATCAAGATATTGTTGAATCTCATTTATCATTCCTAACACCATCGTTGTACGATCATAACCCTTATAAATGTACTTACGTATATACTTGACACATCTCATTCCGGTACAAACTTCCACATTTATATGACAGTTGAAAAGTTTAGAAAGATATGCATTGTATGGTACGACATCCCTATTATCAACTTCTTGCCCCCTCATAGTATGTAGTTGACTATTATTACAACGACGATAGATAGGGCATCCATCTTGATCCATAGTTGTTGTTTCTGTGAAAGCTTGAGGGTATCTCTTAGTGCATCTACCATTTTCCATATATGGTGCTTGCGGATTTCAAGCACCACATGGTATGTACCATATAACATTTGATAGTTTCAAAAGCATACACTACAAGAAAATCAAGTTTTAGCAGCATTTTTTATTGTATCGACTTGAAAAATGCTACTATAGATGGGCTATTGTAGCAATTATTGGCCATAACTAAAAATAAAATTTTTAGTAGCATTTTTTTCCTAAAGCGCTGCCGTATATTTTTTTTATAGTGACGGTTTGACCTCAAATGTTATAAAAAGCCAAGCAAAATAAAGGCCTGCCAAATAAAATTCTGATTTCACGTGAAATCAATTTTTATTTTATTTTATTTTAAACATATCAGAATTTCAGTACAAAAAAAAAAAAAAAAACCATTTAACTCATTCTCCTTGATTACAATTTGTGCCCTAGTCTATCAACACTTCTTTTGCTAAGTATCAGAGCCTTCGTTCATCCTCCACTGCAGCGTGTTGACGACGTCAAGCTACAACACCACTGTGATTTCAAGGTTAGTCTACTCTCTCTGTTTCTCTTTCTCTATCCCCCTCTTTTTTCTGTCGCTCAATTTCTCTCTACCACTCTCTCTTTCTTCTACTGTCTTAGTTTTTCATTTTCCATCACTGTCTTCAGACAAGTTTGGGTCCATGGAATTCATTGTGAAGATCTCCAAAACTTCTGTACTTTGAAGGATTTCATGAACACCGTGAATGATTTTGATTTGGGAAAATAATTTAGAAAATAGATTGATTAACATGTTTTGCATTCTGATTATGATATTCACACACACACACACACACACACACACACACACACACACACACACACATATTTGATCATCTATGATATTCATATTTTAGCTAATGTAATTAGTGAAGTGAATGGATTGTTGTTGATACTACATAGTAAAATCTCATGCTTGAGGAATCATTATATATGCTAGATATTTGATAAAATGCCACAATAGAGTAATAGTGCCTCCCTTTTTGTTCTTTTTTTTTTTTTTGAGAAAATTGTTGTCAATGAATTCAATGCACAATTTGTAATGTTTTGTTGGCTTAATAATGTGATTAGAGAAAATTGTTGCCTCTTTTATTGTCATTCCTTTTTATGAAAGTAAAATAAAACAAAGTAAAATAAGAAGAAAAGGATAATGGAACCATACACCTGTTCAGAGTCCACATTTGAAGTAAAATATGGTAATGAACAAGTTCAAAGCTCATACCTTCAGAATCTTACACAAAATAATAATAATCCTAAGGCCTCCCTACTTGTTTGCATAAAACAGAAAGTATATAGACATGCTGTCAGCCCAAATAGCACTAGCCAAAGCACTGTGACTAGCCTCCCAATAACTAATATTCCCAAAAAATTTTATTAACAAATGGCACTAGGAGCGCAAATTTACAGCTAACTTTTTTCCCATATATATTATTTGTAGCAAATTTAGATTTCAGCATACTTGGTCCCCAATTAACGCCAGGATGAAACTACTTTGTTAAAAAAACCCATACTTGCTAAAACAAACTCATTAAAAAATTTAGAAACTCAACTGGTTCTACAATAAAATAAAATCATAATCTAATCAAATCAGCCCCTTACAACCTTTTTTTTTTTTATTTATAGAAATTGAGAACACAATTTGGTCTTCTATTTTAATTGCATAACTTATTCTATGAACTTTGGTGCTTACTATCAGTATATTCCCTAGATAATGTATGTCAAATGACAATTCCAGAAACAATTTGGTTTTTGAAAAGTATTGTGTGACCTCTAAAGAACCCTGTTTTTCATCCCCCTTATTCAACAATTCTCCTAAAAAGAGAATATAGTTACCACTTCAAGAGGAACACTGAAGATTTTCCAGCACTCCACCAGATGGCTAAACCTCATGCTCATCGTGCTTGGAGCATTGTCTTTGGTAGATAAAAGAAGACAGCCAAGTAGCAAACCAAGATGGGAACATCAACAGGTAATTGGCATCATGGCATATACGACACCACTAAAAAAGGTAATGATCCCCTACACAGCCCGTAGGGATAGGAATGGAAACAACTAATAACACCCATATATAATTTGTACATAGCCTAAACAGATAGGAGTGTAGAACAAAAGTAAAAGTAAAGACATGGGATTTTTCATTGTGAAGATCTCCACTTGGACTGGCGCACCATGGCTGCCTGGTCCTCCTAGTTCCTTCAGATAGTAACATAACAATCTGGGTAGCACATAGCTGGTCTCCACTTTGATTAATGCAGCTTGGAAACACCAAGAACATAGATGTGAAGTATATAAATAAACAATATACAAAACACTATTTCAAACAAGTCTCACAATGTAGGGGCTGCATCACTCGACCCACAATATATGCACCACTCAACAAAGAAAACAGTGTAGAGGCCTGAGGTAGAGCCCTGGTATAATAAGACCTGCAACAAGCCTCACTCATTTTGGTAGCTTGATCCCTCAACCCACAGTAGGATATAACTCTCTGAAATGATAGCAGGATAATGAGATTAAAGCAACCTAAAATAGCAAATAGTTTAGAGGCTCCATCACTCAACCCACACTCAAAGAATTCCCTATTGTTTGTACCAACCATGAGTACCTGTAACAGATAAGTGAGTATTCTGGGGGCTAGTTCACTCAACCCACACCTAACACCACTCCACTCAATATGTATATGCTCACCAATACTCAACCCACCATCCTAATAAAGGGCTAGCATGACAACATGCAGAACAAACTGTTAGGCAATGTCATTGAGAAACAAAGCAGTAGACCTCATTATAATGCTCACAGCACTTGACCATATGGGTTTTTTACACAATTCCTCCCATCTAACCATATGGATCTTTCTCTTTATGCCACAACTTTTCATGTATGTGATGTGCGTGTACAACTTGACTAAAGACTTAAAAAGAAGAGAAAACATTTGGATGGTCATTTAGACTATTGGATTAGATGGCAAGGATGCTCAAGGTAGGCCTAATATTGTAGGAGGAGTACTATCACTAGCTGTTATATTAAATATTAGACCCATGATCTGAGGGCATTCAAATCTGGGATCCAAGGTTAATTACACTACACATTGTCTTCTTGAATTTTTGTTTTGTTTTGTTTTGTTTTGTTTGAGAGAGAGCACCTTTTAAATGGACCACATATGCTTCAAGCAGTTTTGGGGGTTTATATAAGGGATGAGGATCTTTTGCTGTGATTTATCATTATGCTTTTTATTATAGGAACACATGTTAGCAACACATCATTATACTTTTAAACTAATAATTAACTTGAACTCTCCATTCCTCTGGGATTGATCATTGATGATGGTCTTGAGCACAGATTTGTAGAAATATATATATATATATTTTGAGTTGAGAAATTAATTTTTATGACTCGAAACTATACCAAATAGTGATAAGGCAGATGAGCACTTGCCATCTTGCCAAGTCATGAAGTGTATATATATATCCATTATGTATTTTAATGGATAGGTATGTGACCTTCAAACTTTATATATGATATTAATGTGAATGTGTTGCAGTGCTAGCAATGAAGGTTTTATTTTATTTTTTTAGAAAACAATTTTTTAGACATTTTAAACATAAATATCAATCATGCAACTAAAACTTGGTTTACTTGCAAGTTTGATGTATTGGCATGCATAAATGATCAACAAATCACCACAGTGTGTTCTATTCTTTACTTTCAAAGGTGACACTTGGTGTGTTTTTTAACTTAGGTGTTGCTTCTCCAAAAAAAAGGTATTACATTAAACATAACCCTCTTATAAAATAGTTCAATTTTTTGGGAAAAAAAATATAGGGAAGTCATACAAAAATAGTGTCTACCTTTTTATATGTTGTACTAGACTATACTGCCATTTTGTGTTTTCTACAATAACATTAGTTGTCCTATTTGAGCATATAACTTTTTCCCTTATCTAATTAGCTTGTTTCAATGGTTCTGAATCAGTCAATCATAGCATTGTCTTTAGGTTCAGTTCTGAACCTCCTGCTTCTTTGACTAATTCATTCCTTCATTGCCTTTTTACTTTTTTTTTTTTTTTTTGTTGAGAAAATTGTTGTCCATGAATTTAATGCATAGTACACTTGTAATGTTTTGTTGGCCTAATAATGTGATTAAAGGAAATTCAACATTCATGTATGCCCTTTTGTTTGTTGAATCTAAAGACAATTAAAGAAGATTTACCATCAACATAAAAACTTTAAAATATTCCACCCCTTTAATTAGATTAGCAACCATAAATCAAATATCCAAACTAAGTCTTAAGTCCTATCAAATGCAGTCAGCAGAGTAAAAAATCATAACTCATAAAAATTAAAATGTTACATAAATTGTGAAAATGAAATCCAAGAAAACAATAAAAAATAAAATGAAACGTATAAATATAAAATAGTTCAATTTTAGGAAAAGATATATAAGGAAAGTCATATAAAAATAATTCTATTATGTGTACTTACACTAAATTGTGTAGTGCTTTTTTATGTTAGTATAGATAACTCTTTATATAATATTTTTAACCTTTTATTTTGTTTCATGGTACTTCAATTTAGTTAATTATCAATCAATGGATAAGAGTTGAATGAAGAAGAGTAGATTGTCAAGAGATTATGTGCAAGGGATTAAAGAATTTTTGGAGTTTGCTTCTTGCAATGTATCTAATGATGGAACAATTCCATGTCCATGTATGAAATGTGTGAATTCATACATGTTGACCTTGGAAGTTGTACATGATCACTTGGTATGCTATGGAATTAGTCCGGGTTATAATTGTTGGTATCATCACGGGGAAATTATGTTTGCAACGACTTCTAGTAAAACTAGTCAAAGCCATGTTGAAGAAATACGACCTGAGTATGGTGATATACGTGACATGTTGTGGGACGTTGTAGACGTCCCCGAACGTCCTAGGAGGGAATCCCGTTTTGTTCATTTGGGCTCACTACAGTTCGGACTCAAAATGTCACGGTTCTGAATCTAATCTCGCAAAGTGCAATACGAGACCGATAAATCACCAAAGATTCCAAATCTGGCAAATCGTTTTGGAAAACTAATTTTTAAGAAAGAAGTGTCAAACATGGACTGCTTTGCCAGATACAGAGTCGCCACCTAAATATTTTATTTTGGGGAAATTTAGGAAACCTTGACTCGCTGCCTAAGGCCACGTGTCCGTCATCACCAAAGTTGCCTCGATTTGGGAACTTGGGTACGATTGGGGAAGGTCAGCTATGAGCACCCCCGCTCGCCCGATCAAAGATCGGCCTCTACTAAGCATGATATCGAGTTTTGAAAACATTATGTGCTCTTATTCTGGTTTATTAGCCTAGAATTACTATGTGATGTGCACAGCATACAAGTATAGACTAGATTGCCTAAGTTGGAACAAAACATCGCATATCCATTTGTTTTGAAAATGAATTGAAGTTCGCTACTCGCAAGTAGGCTAAAACACGGGTTTCAACGAATTATTCCAATTCAAGCAACCCAACCTTCACCCACAGGCATTCAGGCAGTTATATCATATAAGCAAATAGCCTCATGGTAAGCATGCTATCATGACAGTCACTCATACGTATGCAAGGATACTAAAGCATAAATACTTACTGAGTACTGCAAGCCAAAGAAACAAGCTAATTAGAAATCATGCATAAATCCTAACTATGCTGAAATGCCTAATGCAACACATGCAAAAATGCAACTAAGATAGGCTCGGCTATTTTAAAATGGCATATGAAATGCTATAGATAACATGTATTCAACTTAGAATTGAAATACAATGTAGTTAGCATGATGCGCCGAGCCCGGTGCATGCAATACAAATGAATGAATGCAAGCATGCAAACATATAGATGCTAATTGAAACATGCCCTAGAACTAACCATAATAAGCTGGTAAATAAAATGGAGAAAGACGCGGGGTTGGAAGACATGTATCACACGCACGCATACTTATTACAACAGTTGGCCCCCTCGTGGGGGGGGGGGGGTTCGAAAGAATAATACAAACCAAGTAAATAATTAACTACTCTAGCTAATTAATTATTACAGACCCTTAATTAATTAACAAATTAATTACAAAATAAACTAAGTATGAAATTCAAAAGGCCGCCACAGCCCCGCCTTGAAATGATTGGATGATGCATGCTCGATTCGCCTTGCTCGGAAACCCAATGCCATGCCACATGTTGCCTTTGTTTGCACTGTTTTGCACCTCTGAGAATTGTGAAAATCCTAAGGTTGCTTCTGAACCACTCCATGAGAACATTGGGATGCCATTGGCCAAGGGAAAACACCACTGGCCATGGAAATATGGTCATCGACCAAAAATGGGATCACCGGCCTGATTTTGGTAGTCGGCCGGCACTGAAGGTGGCCGATCGGCCATATATTCCTGCAAAACATTGGTTTTGCTGCAGCAGAGGATAGACAGTGCATGGCAAGGCATTTACAAGACAATATATGCACGACCACCCTCCCTATCATGCTATGGACTCAAGAGAGTGTGGCCCTCGACCCTCGGGCCACCAATCACGCATTTCGATACATGATGGCCAAAGGTGTCAAAGGTGCATATCAATATAGAATGAATGCAACAAACAAATGAATGCTACACACTCTATCATGTTGGGTCAAGAGTGTCGGCGACCGAGGATTGAGGCACGTTTCGTCACTTTAAGTACGAAACGTCCCTTGGTCCCCATGTTTGGTTTGACACCCCAAACCAAACATAATGCAATGTATGTGTGCCATATATAATGCAAAGCATGCAATTAATGCAATGCAACATGAACAATGCAACTTAACATACAAGGAACATGGTAATACAATAGGCATGCAATACTACAATGCAACCTAGGTATGTAAGTATACAAAGTGATAGGCATGCAATAATGACACCAACCACAAGGATGCGACAACATACAATGCGGTAAGCCTACAACAATACATGAGTGCATGATCCATGGACTTACACTAAGGATGGATAGGCCTCAGCCATACCAAAATAGTGGCCAAAGTGCCAAGAAATGAGGGACAAAACACACCCAAACGTGCACATGTGAAGGTCCAACACTTAGGCATGAAAAGAGTCGACTCTCAAGCACATTAAGAATAGACAAATACGGACAAATCACAAGCATGACAAGCTCTGAAAATGTGTAAAGGATGATGCCAAATCAACCAAACCATGCAAGTAAGGCATGCAACAAAGCCCAAAACCCAAGGCTAACAAAGGGATTCGAACCATGGCCATATCAACTAAGCCCCAAAGAGCCAAGATGACTTAAAACAGTCTTAGGGCAGACCAAAATAAGACTAAAGCATGCATGGAACAAGACCAAAACATGCTAAGAAAAGGGCGCAAAACAAAGGACATTCAAGGCCACAAAGAGAGCACTCCACTATGACTACCTCAACCACACATGGCATGGATTATTCAAAGAAAAACAGAGTTACAATACACCAAAAGGAGCCCTAAAACCCACTGATATGGCAGCCCAAGGACTTAAACAAAGAGGCATGCACAATGACCTATTTTAAGGCACAAAGAACAACTCTTTAAAGTATTGAAATGGGTGGTAAATGCAAGCATACAAGCATGGAGCATGGACTGAAATAGCATGATAAGTGATTCCAAATCACTGAAATAACCCAAATAAAGCATGCTCATGACTCACACACTCAAAGCTAACAAGCTAGGATACAAGGTGGCTATACAAAACATGGAAAACATGACTGAATCAACACCAAACCGAGCTTAACCATGTCACAACATGGATAAAAGCTTCATGAAGTCAAGCTAAAACATGCAAGCATGATGGTCTAAATGTATGGTACATGTTATGACAATAGAGGGGATTACAAAGCAAGTGCATGATGCATGCAATAAGCCAACAAACCAACATGAAACAGAGGTATAACATGATAAACTAACACCAAATACCCTCTAAAATGGAACCAAATAAAGCTATGCTAACATGCTACCTTTATGAGCCCTAAATGCAAGCAAATGAGTTAAAAGGGGAGATGGGTGTCCCTCCCCTATACAAGACCTCAAAACCACTTCTCCACCACTGAAAATCCTCTAGATTTCAGTGGTGAGAAGGTCAATACACAAAGGGTTCAAAAGCCCAAAGAGGAAGGCACAAAAAGAGGCCAAACAAGGCCTAAGAGGGGGGTGGACGACCCCCAACACCAAAGTGACCTTAATGAAACATCTTAAGCATCAAAATACAAAAAATTTATCAGTTATACACTAAGCTCAAAACAATATGCAAATAGGTCTAAAGCCTTAAGCAAAAATGGGGAATAAAAGGGTAAGTTCTCACCCTTGAAGAACACTTCAAGAACACCAAGTCCAGCACCTCCTTTTGATCAAAAACCAACTCAAAACTCTGAAATCAACCCCTTAAAACCTCAGCAACCAAAGTATAGTGTAAGACTAGGTGTCTTAGTGCAAAACTAAGAACAAAAACCCCTTTAGAACACTATTACACACACAAATATAGAGAGAGATATATAGAGAGAGAGGGATATATATCTTATATCTCAGATTGTTCAACCCCTAGAAAGGGAGGGGAGGCCCTCCTCTTATAGACAATGCAAATCCAAGCTTCCAAAGGAAGCTAAGTGTAAGGATGAAATCCCTTCATACACGTGTATGGCGGGCAGGATTTGTGCTCACCAGCTGGCACAGCTGGCATGCACAATGCTTGAAAAAGGCAAAGAAAAGGTCTCGGCCAGACAAAGGGGTCGGTCGACCAACACACATGGCCGGCTGACCAAATACAGTGCCGGTCGGCCAATATAATTGTCCGGTAGTAAGAAATCATGGCCGGTGACCTCAGACCATGGCCGGTGGGTTGAGGAAATGGCAAACAAGCCACTCTTTTCCCTTAAAGCAGAAACACAAATGCTTGGTCCACAACCAATGCACAAAACAGTCAAGTTGAGAGGTCTTGAGGCAAGGCACGTGGCCGGGACCTCCGAGAACTCAAAACGAACACGAACATGGATGATCACTGAGTGTTCAAACGGTGATGTCCAAGTCTTGAGGACGGTAAAAAATGGGGTGTCTGCAGACGTGTTTCCTATGCACACCCAAAATATGGATGAATAAGCAGAAGAAAGTAATTTACCAGAACCATCTAATCAAGGTCCAAGCATGCAACGAGCTCAAGAAGATCCTAATAAAGATGCATAAAAATTTTACAACTTACTCAAATATGCTGAGAAGTCTTTGTATGAAGGGTGCAAGAATTTTAGCAAGTTGTCGGCGATTGTGTATCGGTATCACTTGAAATGTCTTAATGGATGGAGCAACCACTCATTCACAATGTTGCTTCAAATTTTGAAAGATATGTTTCCTTTAGATGCAAATTTGCCGAAAGACTATGCCAAGAAGATTATTAAAGATTTGGGTCTCGGTTTTGAAAAGATTCATGCTTGTCCTAATGATTGTATGTTATTTTGGAAGGAATATACAAATGACGAAGTGTGTCATTGTGGTGCTTTAAGGTGGGCAACAAATGAGAATGATTTGAAGCATAATATGAATACTTCATCTAAAAAGAGAAAGAAAAAGGCTGCAAAAGTTTTATGGTGGTTTCCCTTAAAGCCTCAATTGCAGAGGTTGTTCATGTCTTAAAAAATAGCTGCTTCTATGAAATGACATGTAGAAGGTCGTATAAATGATGGCATAATGAGGCACCCTGCTATAGACACCCCATTTTTGACTGTTCTAAAGACTTGGTTGTCCTTGCAGGTACATCCAGTGACACATTTGATCGCTCATCGAGCGCTCAAATTTCGCAACGGAACGCTCCAGGTTTGATCTTTCCAAACCCTATTTCCATTCTGTCTCATATTTGGACCATGTGTTGGTCTTTACATAGTGATATTCTTGATGGCCTGTCGGCCATCATTGAGGGTTGCCGGCCATAGACTTTGGCTTGCCGGCCATTGATGTGCCCTGCCGGCCATCAATGAGGCCCTGCCGGCTACCACTGATGGCCGACCGGCCACCAATGTATCAGTAGATATTTTTGTAGATATTTTAACAGCTGTTTGCACAGATGAACCCATCTGCTTGCACGTGGATGGTTGGATCTTTACAAGAGGCTTTTGTATCTTCTATATATAGAGCTCATCTATATGCATGCAAATGGTTACAAAATTTGGCTGAGCTATATTTCTTTCTTTCTCTCTCTCTCTCTCTCTCTCTAGAATTCTCTCTCTCTATATTTTGTGCTTGAAAGTGAGCTTTCTCTACACATTTGCACTAGCACCCTTAGCCAAACACCTTCACCTTGGGGCTGAGGTTCTTGGAGGCCTTGTTTGAGCTTCTTAGAGTGGTTTTAGCTTGGAACTATTGCTGATTTGTTGTTGTGCTTCAAGGGTAAGGATTTACCTCTTTTAAGCTTTGTTTAGTTCATTACTAGACCAGCTTTGTATACTACTTTGAAGCTGGTTTTAGCCTCTAAGAAGTTCTATTTTTAAGGTCTTAAAATGATGGTTTAAGCCTTGTGTGGTTAGGAGGTGGTTTCCACATTTTGCTCTTTGGCTTATAAAGCTTTTTGAGCCATCTTTTAAAGATTTTGAAACACCCTTTGCTTGGCCTTTTAACCACTGAAACTTGGAGGAATTTCAGTGGTAAAAAGTTTGTTTTGAGGCCCAAAATAGGAGGGGGTAACCCTCCCTCCTTGTATCTTGTTTGTATGTATATATGGCCTAATGGTTGAGCATGTTTTTCTACCATCTCTTGGCTTGATCTCAGCATGTTTTTGTGAATTTTTTGACCTGTTTTAGCTCTAATTTTGGCTAGTTGGGTCACTTGTTGCTTGCTTCTTACACTTGTAGTGTAATCATGCTTAGTAGCTTAATATGCTTGATGATTTAGTCTATCATTCTAGCTTGTGTTAGTTTGATGCCATCATGTTTTTGCCATTGATTTAGCATGCCTTAACTTTGTTTTGAGTGGTCTTGGTCATATGAGACTTGTTATGCATGGTTGTAGTGCAAAGGCCTTGACTAGCTTAGTGATTTAAGGCCCCTAACATGTTTTGCTTGAGTTGTTTGCATGTCATAGCATCATTTCACACATGATTTCAGTGCATGTAGCCTTGTCACACTTTCACATATTCCACTCTTTCATTACTTTTGAGAGGTGTGCTTTGTGCCTTGTTTATGAGCCAATACATGAGCATGTCTTTCTTGCTTTTCATGCTACCATTTCAGCTTGTTTTGGCCATTGTTTTGGCATGTTTGAGGTCTTTCTAGGGCTAGTTTGGCCATTTGAGTTTGATATTGCATGGTTCTAGTGTAAAGCTCTTCACTAGTTTTAATGCTTAAGTCCCCTAACATGTTGTGCATGAGTTGTTTGCATGTTAGAGTCTTGTGTTTCATGCCATTTCAGCATTGAAATTCTGCCACCTCCCTCATTTCTTCATTTTTCTATTTGTTTTGAGGGATGGTTAGTCTTAAAGTTATGTTTAAGCTTGGGTTGAGGCTTGTGCCTAAATGGCTTTAACCCTCATTCGAGGGTTCCTCCTAGTCAAAGGCATGGTCTCTCTCATGTCTTAAGTCATCTTTTGATTGACCTCTCTCTCATTAGAGGACTTTCACATTTGGACAAATCAATTAATGAATGGCTTGGTAATCTTAACATGTGTAAACAAGAATTGAATCAAGTAAAACATGGCCAAGATAAGCATGTTGTTTGCATTGCATTGTGTTCAATCGGACGTTATATTGAACACAAGGTAGATTGGTCCATTTCATACTCAAAGTGATGAAAATGAGCCAATCTTATTTTGTCTCCATTACCCTTGATCATGCATGATAGGGTAGTGGTCCTAGAGTCTTGTTTTGTGCATTTATTGAATGTGTACAAGTTGGATCTTTGGCTATCATGCATTCAAAATGCTTGATTGATGGTTTTGGATCCAATGCCACAACTCCTTTGATGTTTTGGGATGACAAGGAGGGGCATAGTACAAATATACCCTTGGGAGAACTTCCATTTTCGTCTGGTTTGAGCTCTATTGTAGAATGGTGATGCAGCACACCAGTGGCCAGTAGTGCCTCACTGATGGCCGGCACTTCTTCATTCTTGGCCGACAGTGCACATATTTGGCCGACAGGTGGCTGGCAGCAAGCTCCCATGGCCGGCAGGCCATTGGTGCATTCCTTAGCATTGATTTGGTAAGGTTCAGCAGAGAGTTCTTGAAGACACCCTGTAAACAGAGCCTCCTAAGAGCAAACTGTAGACACCCCATTTTTGACTGTCCTCAAGACTTGGACGTCACCGTTTGAACACTCGGTGATCATCCATGTTCGTGTTCGTTTTGAGTTCTCGGAGGCCTTGGCTACGTGCTTTGCCTTAGGAACTCTCAACTTGACTGTTTTGTGTTTGGTTTTGCACCAATCACTTGTTGTTTTGCTTTTGAGGGCAGGGAATGGCTTGTTGGCCATCCCCACACCTTACCGGCCTTGGCTTGAGGGCACCGGCCATGTTTTCTTGCCACCGGCCATTGGTGATGGCCGGTCGGCACTCTTGGTGGTCGGCCGGCCACCTTTGTTGGTCAAATGGCCACTTTTGTTGGTCGACCACTGTTCATCTGCTTTTGGCAGATATTTTGTGCCAGCTGGCACAGCTGGCACCCACAATGCACCCCCTCCATACACGTGTATGGAGGGATCTCACTCTTGCTTAGCTTGTTTTGTAAGCTTTGCAAGAGTTGTAATTCTATAAGAGGTGGGCTTCTCCTCCCTCCTCAAGGGTTCCAAGAAATTCTAGAGCTCTGAGATTAGGGTTAGGGTTTGTGTATCTATCCATCTCTATATCTCCCTCTCCTTTTGAGTTGTGTGTGTATAAGTGTGTGTTTGTTCTTACTTTTGTGCACAAACACCTACCATTACATTATACCTTGGTTATTGAGGTGCCAAAGGGGTATTCTTGAAGTTTTTGAGCTGGTTTTGACCTAAAGAAGGGGCTAGAATACTCTTTGTGAAGAAGGTCTTCAAGGATAAGAACTTTACCCCTTTATTCCCCATTTTTGCTTAGGCTTTTGGCCATCCTTGCATCTATTTTTAAGCTTAGTCTATAACTAATAAAAGTTCTGATTTTGAGTGCTTAAAATAGTTGCTTAAGGCTGTTTTGGTGTTTGGGGTTGTTTGACCCCTCTTAGGCCTTGTTTGGCCTCATTTTTGTGCATTTTTGGTGAGCTCCGGGACCACCTTGTCTTGGCCTTCCCACCACTAAAATCTAGAAGGATTTCAGTGGTGGGGATGGTGTTTTAAGGTCCTAAGAAAAAGAGGGCCATCCCCTCTCTTTATTGTCTTCAATACTTGCCATTTTAGCCTTATGTGTGAACACCTTGTCTAAGTCCATGTTAGCCATGTCTTAGCTTGTATTTGGTAGTATTTTGCCATGGTTTACCTCTGTTTTAAGTTGGTTTATACACACCATGCATGCCTTGCATACTTGTCTTGTAATGCCATGAAATTGCCTTAACATGCTTTGTACTTTGAGCCTTGTTTTTAGCATGATTTTGGCCTAGCTTTGTGAAGCTTTTATGCATGTTTTAGTATGCTTGAGGTCTTTTTTTGGTTGTTTGGGTCATCTATGACTTGCTTTGTATAGCTACCATGCAATCTCCTTTGTAGGCCTTGAGTGTTGGCCCCTCTAGCATGCTCTCCTTGCATCATTTCAGTGGTTTGGCACCACTTATCATGTCATTTCAGTCCATATATCATGTTTGTATACTTGCATTTATGGCTCCTTTGATGCTTCAAAAGGTTTGTGTTTTATGCTCCATGTTTGGACCTTTGTGCATGCCTTTAGATTTAGGCCATTTAGATGCCATCTAGGTGTGTCTTTGGTCTTGTTCAGACCTGTTTTGGGACCGTTTTAGGTCTATATGGCCCTTTGGGGCTTGCTTCATATAGCCTTGGTTTGAGTCCCGCAGCTAGTTTTCAAGTTTGAACCTTGCTTGCATGCTTTGGTTGCTTTGTTTAGTTGGTTTGGCACCATCCTTAACATGATTTTCAAAGCTTATAATGTATGCCATTTGTCCATGTTTTGTCCCTTTTAAGTGTGCTTAAAAGTTGCTCTTTGATGCCCAAGTGTTGGACCATGTTTGCATGCATGTTTGTATGTGCATTTGCCTTCATTTCCTTGGCATTTGGCCACTGTTTTGGGCCTATTTGAGAGCTGCCCAAATTGGTATAAGTCCATTGTTCGCATATTGTTGCATGCTCACCTTGCATGTTGTTGCATGCTCGGCCTATCACATGTTGTTGCATGCTTGAATCACATTGCATTTGGCATGCACTTCCTTGATTAAGTTGCTTAACATGTTACATGTCTTGCATACTTACATGTTTACATTGCATCTTGCATGCTTGATTAACTTGCATACTTGGTACATGCTTGTTCGCTTAGGTTGTGTGCCTAGTATACAATGCTTGTTCACATGTTTGATAGGTTGTCACATGCTTGTCCCCATGCTCATGTTGCATACTTAGCTCACATGCTTAGGTTGCATTTTGCATGCATGCCTTGCCTCTTGAATTACCATGATCGAGGTTGGGTCCCTTGTGTGTTTATGTGCATTACATTTGACATCAAAATGCACAACTTGGCTTCTTGGGCCATCATGCATGGAAATGCGTGATTGATGGCCTGAGGGTCGAAGACCAAATTCCCTTGAGTCCATAACATGATAGGGAGGTTGGTGGTGCAAATATTGTTTGAAAATACATTTCCATGCCTTGTCTGTCCTCTGCTGCTATCAAAACAGGATTCTGCAGACATAGATGGCCGACCGACCAAATTGAGTGCCGGCCGACCACAAATCTCTGGCCGAGAGCCATACCAATGGTCGATGACCACTTTTCCATGGCCGGTGACCATTCCTCATGGCTGGTGGCACCCCACAGTGTTCAGGAGAGTACTCCTTGGGACTTGTGCAATTTTCAGAGACATAAAACAGTGAAAACAGAGGTAGCTTGTGCATGGTGGTGGATTTCTGAGTGGAGTCGAGCACACATGCATTGGACCCTCTTCCTGAGGCTGTTTTATCACTTTATTAGCTTAGTTAATTTGCTTAACTAGTTAATTGGTTTGTAACTATTTAATTAGCTTGTTAGTTGATTAAATTGTATTATTCTTTCGGTCCCTCCAAACGAGGGCGAATTTGTAATAAGTGCGCGTGCGTGTGATGCATGTCTTCCAATCCCCACTTCTTTCTCCCTTTTACTTACCTGCTTTTGATGGTTAGTATTAGGACATGTTTTGATTAGCATCCTTATGCTATGCATGTATGCATCATTCATCAGTATTGCATGCACCGGGCTCGGCGCATCATACTAATTGCATAGTATTTCAAATCTAACTTGAATACATGTTATCTATTGCATTTCACATGCCATCTATAGATTAGCCGAGCCTACTCTAGCTGCATTTTGCCTGCGATGCATTAGCCATCTTAACTTGGACTTGGATCATACATTTGATTACTAACATGTTCCTTATTTTTGGCTTGGAGTACTAGGTGAGTGTTTATGCTTTAGCATCTCGCGTGAATGTGAATGTTAACATGAAAGCATGCTTGCCGTGAGGCTAACTGCTTAGTTGATTTACTGCTTGAATGCCTGCGGGTGAAGGTTGGATTGCTTGAGTTGGAACAACTCGTTGAAATCCGTGTTTTAGCCTACTTGCGAGTAGCAAATTTCAAACTGTCTTTCAAACAAGCGGATATGCAATGCTTTGTTCCAAATTAGGCGATCTAGTCTATACTTTTGTGTTGTGCGCATCACATAGTAAGATTAGCTAATTAACCGAAATAAGAATGCATAATGTTTTCAAAACTAGATATCATGGTTAGTAGAGGCCAATCTTTGATCGGGCGAGTGGGGGTGCTGATAGCTGACCTTCCCCAATCGTACCCAAATTCCCGAGCTGAGGCAACTTTGGTGATGACGGACACGTGGCCTTAGGCAACGAGTCAGGGTTTCCTAAATTCCCCCATAAAAAATATTTAGGTGGCGACTTTGTATCTGGCAAAGCAGTCCATGTTTGGCACTTCTTTCAAAAAAATCTGTTTTCAAAAACGATTTGCCAGATTTAGACTCTTTGGTGATTTATCAATCTGGCATTGCACTTTGCGAGATCAGATTAAGAACCGCGACATTGAGTCCGAACTGTAGTGACCCCAAATGAACAAAATGGGGGATTCCCTCTCAAGACGTTCGGGGACGTCTACACAAACCGGTGAGCTTCTCGGGGTGGAAAAAAACCGAGTGCATGCATATTCAACTTGCTGAGGCAGCATAGTTTGATGCTTTACTTGTTAGTTAGCATTTGAATTTGTAATTTGATTAACTAGTTTGCTAATTAGTTAAACTGTTGTAATAATTAGTAGTTCGCTAGTTATGCAATTTGGTTTGTAATAATTGGTCTAATTAGTTTAATTAGATTAGTTAGCTTAGCTTAGCTTAGTGTTAGCTTAGCTTATTCATTCGGACCCTCCTTCGAGAGGGCATAATGTTGTAATAAGGGTGCGTGCGTGTGTGCATGTCTTCGAACCCCACCTCTTTCTCCCTTTTATTTAACCGCTTTTGATTATTAGATTAGGGCATATTTTGATTAGCATACCTTATGTTTGCATGCGTGAATAATTCATTTGTCTTGCATGCATCGAGGCTCGGCGTATCATTCAAACTGCATCGCAATTTCAACACACTTTCTTGAATACGTGTTTAAAAGCATGCTATCAAAGTGTTGCATTCATATGCCATCTTAGATAGCCGAGCCTGCTTAATTGCATTATTGCATGTGTTGCATTAGGCATCTAACATAGTTAGGATCATGCATGATTTCTAACTATCTTTTGTTTTGGCTCGGAGTACACTGTAAGTTTTACGCTTTAGCATACTTGCATGAGTGTGAGTGTTGCCAAGATAGCATGCTTGCCATGAGGCTATTTGCTTAAGTGATAAACTATATGAATGCCTATGGATGAAGACTTTGTTGCTTGAATTGGGACAATTCGACAAAATATGAGTTTTAAGCCCACTTTGAGAAGTGGCAAATTATCATGTTTTAAAGCCCACTTGAGGGTGGCAAATCCGTGCTTTAGCCCATTTGAGGGTGGCATTTTTAAACCATTTTCAAAAATGAGTTGTTTTGTTCCAATTCTTTCGATATAGTCTATACTTGTATGCTGTGCGCATCACATAGTAAAGTTAGCTAATAACAAGAATAAGAACACACGTGTTTATAAAACAACATATCATGTTTAGTAGAGGCTGATCCTTTGATCGGGCGAGCGCGAGTGCTCATTTCAGGACCTTTCCCTCTCGTACCCAAGTTCCCGAGACGAGGCAACTTTGGTGATAACGAACACGTGGCCTTTGGCACTAGTCAAGGTTTCCTAAATTTCCTAAAAATAAAATATTTAGGTGGCGACTCTGTAATCTGGCAAAGCAGTCCAGTTTTGGCGATATTTGATTTAAAACCAATTTTCCAAAATGATTTGCCGGATTGGACTCTTTGTTGTTTATCAGTCTCACATTGCACTTTGTGAGATTAGATTCAGAACCGTGACAAGAGTCCGAACTGTAGGACCCATTCGTGCCTTCTCCGAAAAGAAGGCGCGCGAAGAAAGTCGAGCCCTACACCTGCCGATTCTATGGCTTGGAAAACATTTGACTCTCGATATGTAGATTTTTCCTTCACTTCCGCAATGTCAAGTTGTGGTTGGCATTAGATGGATTTAACCCTTATGGGAATATGAGTACTAGTTACAGTATATGGCCGGTCATATTGGTCCCATATAATTTGCTTCCATGGATGTGCATGAAAAGATCTTCTTTCATCCTATCATTGCTTATTCCTGGTTCGAGCTCCTCTTTGAATGACATAGATGTGTATATGCAGCTTTTAGTTAAAGAATTGAAGGAATTACGGGATGTTGGAGTATAAACTTATGATATTTCTTCCAAAGAGAACTTTCAAATACGTGTAGCTCTAATGTGGACTATAAATGACTTTCCCGCATGTGGTGATTTGTCTAGTTGGAATACCAAGGGTGCTTTTGCATGTCCTTCTTGTAATTATGAGACTCATTCTCGATGGCTAAACATAGAGGAAAATATTTTTTTATGGGCCATAGCCATTTCTTGGATAAAGATCATAGATTTCGTAAAGATAGAACATCATTTGATGGCAAACAAGAAATAGAACCAGCTCCTAATATGCTATGTGGCTTTGAGATCATGATGCAAACAGAAGACCTTGATTACAAATTTGGTAAGACAAAGGCAAATGAAAAAAACAAAAAAAGAAAGAAACAAACGAATGGTGATGAGATACAATCATGGAAGAAAAGAAGTATATTTTTTACATTGCCGTATTGGGAAAATAAAAAATTGCGTCACAATCTTGATGTGATGCATGTAGAGAAAAATGTGATTGATAATGTATATGGAACATTGTTGAATTTAGATAGGAAGAAAAGGATAACTTGAAGGCACGTCTTGAATTACAAGAGATGGGTATAAGACGTGAACTTCACCCACAAAAGATTAGTTCCAATAAGACATATTTGCCTCCAGCTTGCTTCTCAATGATTTTAAAAGAGAAAGATGAATTCTTGAAAGTTTTGAAAGGGGTAAAAGTCCCAGATGGTTATGCTTCAAATATTTCACGTTGTATCCAACTTAGACAACGTAAGATTATAGGTTTGAAGAGTCATGACGGTCATATTTTGATGTAGCAATTTTTTCTATCGCATTACGAGGAGCATTACCAAAAAAAGTCACTTCACCTTTAATTGGGTTATCTTGTTTCTTTAGGGAACTATGTTCCAAAGTCTTACAAGTGGAAGAGCTTGACCGACTTGCATCTCGAATTGTAGTGACTTTATGCAATTTAGAGAGAATCTTCCCTCATTCCTTTTTTACTGTTATGGTGCATTTAATCATCCATTTGGCCACTGAAGCTAAAATTGCTGGCCCAGTTCACTATAGATGGATGTATCCCATTGAGAGGTTAGGCATGACGACTTGTATCCATTTGTGTTTTTAACCTATCACATTGACATCCAATTTAGTCAATCTATAATTATACTGTTTTTCATGTAGGTATCTCCAATGACTAAAATCATATGTTCGTGCAGCGGGATGCTGCTTGCCAAGTTCACTACTGACCATGGAGGCTATGCAGCGGGATGCTGCTCGCCAAGCGGAGGTTACAGTTCGTCAGACAGAGGTTGTAGCCCAGCAGGTAGAACTAATTGCTAGGCTTCAACAATAGCAGCAACCACAACAAGTCGGAGCTTCTGTTTCGCACCCGCCCCCACCTAGGGTTCCAATACCCGGGGATACAGCTACTGTCCAGGAAAATACAGACGTTCTAACAGGGCCAGTCCCACCACCAGTCCTACCACAGACTTCAAAAGCATCGGCCTTCCCAACTGACACACTGTTTGAGTTTGAGGCCGATCCTACTACTTTGAAAGTAAGCAAGCTTGAAAAGTTGTTTAAACGAGCTCAAGGAGTTAACTCGATCTCGAACATAGAGGATGGTTATATAGATTCGATAGTGACATTGCCGGATAGGTTCAAAATGCCTCACATAGATCGCTTTGACGGCTCGGGCGATCCTATGGTCCGTCTGAGGCTGTTCTCGAATATTCTGCGCTCGATGGGCTTGACTAGACTCTAGAAACTGTCTCTCTTTGGTTGGACCCTATCGGGTATTGCGGCCATCTGGTATGCCAAGCTGGAGGATTCAATGAAAAGGAGTTGGAAGGAGATGGTCGAGGCCTTCATCACCCAATATGCTTATAACACCCAAATCGAGGTCACGACTCATGATCTCGAGGCGACCCGGTAGGAGCTAAAATAAGGCTTTTCTGACTTTGTCACTCGATGGAGGGCCAAGGCCTCTATGATGACAACTCGGCCACCTGAAAAGGATCAGATAAGAATGGTTGTTCGCAACCTGTAACCCAAGTTGATGCAGAAGATGATTGTCTTACCCCTCCCCACCTTTGTTGACTTGCGTGAGATAAGGGTACAGATAGAAGACGCTATGAAACAGCCCAAGAGGGCGTTTACACACGGTTCGAATGCAGCTACAAGTAGCAATGTACCCGCAAGGACTTCTGATGTCGACATGGTCACCACCATGCCAAAAACAGCCACACCCATCACTGGTACATCTGGAGCCACCATACAACCTGCAAAGTACCCGCCTAGGGGCCAGAGGACCTTCACCCCGCTTTATATGTCCTTATCCGAAGCCCTGGGGGTTCTAATCAGAGAAGGGCACTTGAAGCCCTTGGAACCACGCCCACTGCCAAATCCCCTCCCTCCTTCACATAACTCGGCCAAATATTGCGCCTTCCATTAGCAGCATGGTTATGACACTGACCTCTGCTTCAGACTCTGTCATGAAATCTAGGATCTCATTGACAACAAGGTGATTGGGCCTCCCGAGAAGCTAAATGTCACCACTAACCCACTCCCACCACATAACAACCCCCATCCTCCATCTAGACAAGTAAACTTGATCCAAACAGTGGCCGTTCCGTATGACCCTAGCATATACATCACTCCCTCCCACCTGCCTAAGCCTTAGGTGTTCATCCTAGAATGCACAAACTTGTGCATGATGAGCACGTCCCTACCCCAACCCGAACCCGTGGTGGTGGCTGTGGTAGAAGGCATGCCCGAGGACGCCATAAGCATAACTGAGGAAGCATACAACCCTTGTTGCTACATTGTGCCAGCGAGCCAGGCTAAGCTGATGGTGGAATTGCTAGTGGGAATGGAGGTACACGTTGTCCGGGAAGACGGGCCGAGTCAGGGGTTGGATGACTTGGCCGAGCTGGAGGAGGATATCAGCAACCTACAGTTCTTTGATGAGCAGGACCTGTGAGATGTACAGGTTGGGTGGTTTGATATGAACAGAGCAATAGACAACACATGGTGGCTCAATGACGAGCCTGATATTGACGAGGGATCCCTAACAAGGCAAGAACTATTAGAAACAGAAGTGTCTACAACGATTGGAATGGTCAAAAACAAGGACGAGTCGTCGGAGAGCACCGGTGCTGAGAGTTTTGCTCGGGAATCGGGCAGTGTGTGTACAGCCGACATTGAACAGGAGGCCGTGCTGAGGTAGTTTGAACAAGAGAGAATCGAGACTGATCAAAGGGCTAGAAGAGCCAAGGGTCCTGTGGAGACAGAATGTGTTGTGAACACGGAAACAGATACAGCGGAGCCGAACAGTTGTCTATCGGTTACCAAGGGGATATGGTGGGAAGATGATGATTTGCGTCTTGCCCATACTGATGAGGACTGGGGTCAGAATCAACCAGATGATACTTGGTACACCGAGGAGGTTGACCATATAACCCGGAGTGGGCGGTACTTCAAGCCCCCACACTTGGACTACCCAGAGGCGTCCGAGAAAGACAAGGAAGTAGAAAGGTAGAAAGAGAAACTGCTAGAGGAGGAAGCTGTATTGAAGTAGTTGAAGAAAATTCAAGTAGATATCTCCATCTGGGGACTGCTTATGGCCTCGCGGGTTCATAAACAAGCTGTCCTTTCAGCCATGGACAAAGCTAAGCTTTCGATCGATACAACACCCGAGCGTGGGACTGGTGTTCCTGGGTGGTGTGTCACCAACTTTAACCTTCACAGACAAAGAATTACTGCCTGAGGGCTCTGATCATAACAAGCCGTTATACATCTTTGTGGAGTGTAAGGAAAAATGGATACCAGTTGTCCTGGTTGATACGGGATCTGCAATCAATGTATGTTCGTCGTGAACGGCGTATGCTATCTGGTTGAAGCCCGCAGATTTTGCACCAACAACCCAGGTGATTCGGGTCTATGATAACACCAGTCGGGAAGTGATGGGGACGGTATGGATTAAAACTCAGGTTGGCCCGGGGCAGCAGGACATCGAGTTCCATGTCTTGGATGTTCCAGCCACCTTCAATCTACTCCTTGGGCGGTCGTGGTTGTACCAGGTGAGAGCTATCTCATCCACTTTACATCAGATGTTGAAGTACCTCCACGGGAAGGGGGTATGTAGACACCCCATTTTTGATCGTCCTCAAGACTTGGACGTCATTGTTTGAACACTCGATGATCATTCATGCTTGTGTTCGTTTTGAGTTCCCGAAGGTCTCGGCTGTGCGCCTTGCCTTAGGATCTTTAAACTTGTTTGTTTTGTGCTTGGTTATGGACCAAGGACTTGTGGTTTTTGCTTCTGAGGGAAGAGGGTGGCTTGTTGGCCATCCCTACAACCCATCGGCTAAGGCCTTGTGCCATCAGCCTTGTTTTCTTGCCATCGGCCATGAGTGGTGGCCGATCGGCACTCTTTTTGGTCGATCGACACTCTTTTTGGTCGATCGGCCATATTTCTTGGCCAAGGCCTTTCCACCTGCTTTTGCAGATATTTTTGTGCCAGCTGTGACAGTTGGTAAGCACAGATCTCATCCTCCATATACGTGTATGGAGGGATTGAATCAAGACTCAAGCTTGTTTAACAAACTTGAGAATTGAATTTCTATAAGAAGGGAGACCCCTCTCCCTTTCTAGAGGTTTTGAAAAGTTGATATACAAAACATATATCTCTCTCTCTATATTTTACCTCTCTCTCCATATTTACCCTAGTTTGAGCTCAAAAGTATATTTTCTTCATACTTATGCGCTAAAGCACCTACTAGAACACCATCCTTTTGTTGCTGAGGTACTTAGGAGCTGGTGTTAGTGTTTTTGGACTGGTTTTGGTCAGAAAAGAGTGCTGGAGTTGTGTTCTTGAAGGTGTTCTTCAAGGGTGAGTCAACTAGCCTTTAAACCCTTGTTTTGGTTTAAGCTTTTGGACCTATTTGCATGCTGATTTAAGCTTAACTTTCTATTGTAAAAAGTTCTGATTTTTCATGCTTGTAATGTTTGTTTAAGGTCACTTTTGTGTTGGGGGTTGTCTATCCCCTCTTAGGCCTTGTTTGGTCTTGTTCTTGTGCCTTCCTTTTAAGCTATTGGGACCACCTTGTTTTGGCCTTCTCACCACTGAATTCTAGAGGATTTTTAGTGGTGGAAATGGTGTTTTGAGGTCCCAAATAGGAGAGGGTCATCCCCTCTCCTTATGTCTCATATGCTTGTATTGATGGCTCATAAAAGTAACATGTCTGTTTAGCTTGTTTTGGCTCCATCTTAGCATGTATTAGACCTTATTTCAGCATGATATACCTCTGTCTAAGGTTGGTTTGATAGCCTTTTGCATGCACCATGCACTTGTAGTGCAATCCTCTCTATTGCCTTAACATGCATCTTGTGTTTGGATCATCATTCTTGCATGTTTTTTCTCAACTCAAAGAAGCTTTCCCTCATGTTTTACCATGCTTGAGCTCTGTTTGATGTTGTTTTAGTCATGCATGCATTGCTTTGTATAGCCACAGTGCATTCTAGCTTGTTAGCTTTGAGTGTCCAAGTCACTAGCATGCATTGCTTAGACCATTTTCATGATTTGGAATCATTTGTTATGTGATTTCAGTCCATATAGTGTGGTCATGCACTCACATTTGTCAACTTTTCTGTGCATTGGGAGGTTTGTGTTTTAAGCCTTGAACATGAGCCATTATGCATGCCTTATTGCTTCAGCTTTTGGGATGCTATCTCAGTGGGTTTTTGGGCTTATTTTGACATGCCATAACTCTGATTTTTATTGGTTAAGTCATGCCATGCTTGGTCTTGGTAGGTGTAGTGTAACCCTCTTTATTGGCCTTGCATGCATCATACCTTATGCCCTTCATGTTGGTTTGTTTTAGCTTTGGCCCATGCATGTTTTAGACTCATTTTGGCATGATCTAGGACTATTTTGGTTGTCCTTGGCCCTTTGGGGTTTGATTCATGTGGCTTTGGTACAAGTTCCTATGCTAGTTTCAAGCTTTGAGCTTTCTTGCATGCCATACTTGTCTTGCTTGGTTGATTTGGCATCATTCCATACTTAATTTCAGAGCTTATAGTGTTGTCACACTTCCACTTTTGTCATTCTTTGAGTGCCTCTAAGGGTTGTGTTCTTGTTGCCTAGCTTGTGGACCAATATGTGTGCATGCATGTTTTGCCTTTTGGTGCATTAGTTTTGGTGTTTTGGCCACTGATTTGGGCATGATTGAGATCTGTCCATTTTAGTTTAAGTCCATTTTACATGTTGTTGCATGCTTGTCGCATTGTATGTTATTGCATTGCTTGGCACATTGTATGTTGTTGCATGCTAGTTACATTACATAACATTGTTGTATACTTGTTGTGTGCCATGTTGTTTACATGTTTAGGTTGCATTGCAATGTTTGCATGCTATTAGCTTTGTTAAGTTGTGCATGCATTGCATTGTGTGTGGTTTGGGTGTTAAGCCAAGCACGAGGAACGAGGGACGTTTCATACTTGAAGTGATGAAACGTGCCTCAATTCTTGGTCGCCTCTTGATCATGCATGATAGAGGTTAAGGCATTTATGTGTTTTTGTGCATTTCATCCATATTGATTTGTGCAACTCGGCCTCTTTGGCCATCATGCATCGAAATGCGTGATTGATGGCTCGAGAGTCGAGCACTACACTCATTTGAGCTTCAAACATGATAAGAAGTGTGGTTGCACAAACATTTTCTTGCAAATATATTGCCATGCCTCTGTTTGTACTCTGCTGGAGCAAAAGGAGGAGTTTGCAGGAAGAGATGGCCGATCGACTATCTAGCATGCCGATCGGCTACAAATATTTGGCCGATAGTCTCAAAATTGGTCGATGACCATTATCCACTGGCCGATGGCCACCCCTCTTGGCCGATGATCTCTTAGAATGTCCATGAGGTAAGTCAGAAGCATCACAGAAGTTGGCATAATTTTCAGAGGTGCAGAACAGTGCAAACAGAGGCAACATAAGGCATGGCAACGAATTTCAGAGTGAAGTCGATTGAGCATGCATATGTCCCTCTTCTCGAGGCCGTTTTAACTGCTTTGTATAGTTAGTTAATTTGTAATTAATTAGTTAATGTGTTAGCTAATTTAATTCATCGTTGTAAATTCTTAATTAGCTTAGCCTAGCTAATATTCAATTTGATTATGTAATAATTAGTCTAATTAGATCATTAGATTAATTAGAATAGCCTAGGGTAACTAGCTTGTATTATTCATTCGGACCCTCCGTCGAGAGGGCGAATTTTGTAATAAGTGTGCATGAGTGTGTGAATGTCTTCCAACCCCACGTTTTTCTCCCTTTTACTTAACCGCTTACGATGGTTAGTTCTGGGTCATGTTTTGATTAGCATCCTTATGCTTGCATGCACCGGGCTCGGCACATCATACAAACTGCATTGTATTTCAATACATTTACTTGAATACGTGTTCAACAACATGTTATCAAGTTGCATTTCATATGCTATCTTAGAATAGCTGAGCCTATTTAGTTGCATTTTTGCATGTGTTGCATTAGGCATCTTAACATAGCTAGGATCATGTATTGATTACTAACTAGTTGTTGTTTTGGCTCGGAGTACACTGTAAGTGTTTATGCTTTAGCATCCCTGCATGTGTGTTATTGATTGCCATGACAGCATGCTTGCCATGAGGCTATTTGCTTAAATGATATAATTGCCTAAATGCCTGTGGGTGAAGGTTGGATTGCTTGAATTGGATCAATTCGTTGAAATGCAAGTTTTAAGCCCACTTGAGAGTGGCAAAACCATGTTTTCTAAGCGCACTTGAGGGTGGCAAATCCACGTCTTAGCCTACTTGCGAGTAGCACCTTCAAACCATTTTCAAACAAACATGAGATGTTTTGTTCCAACTTAGGCGATCTAGTCTATACTTGTATGCTGTGCGCATCACGTAGTAAGCTAGCTAATAAAGCGGAATAAGAACACATGTGTTTTCAAAAACAAAATATCATGCTTAGTAAAGGCCGATCTTTTTGATCGGGTGAGCGGGGGTGCTCATTGCATGACCTTCCCCTCTCGTACCCAAGTTCCCGAGCCGACGCAAATTTGGTGATGACGGACATGTGACCTTAGGCACGAGTCAGGGTTTCCTAAATTTTCCAAAACAAAAACATTTAGGTGGTGACTCTGTATCTGGCAACGCAGTCCATGTTTGGCACTTCTTTATTAAAATCAGTTTTCCAAAACGATTTGTCGAATTTGGACTCTTTGGTGATTTATCAGTCTTGCATTGCACTTTGCGAGATTAGATTCAAAACTGTGACATTGAGTCCGAACTGTAGTAGCTAATGAACAAAACGGATTTCGCGTCATTCGCGTGCGGAACCGGGACATTCGGGCACGTCTATAGTTTCTGGCGACTCTGCTGGGGATTTAGAGAACTTGACTTGAGCTCATGATATCTTGTTTTGACTACACTTATGTGTCTCTTTGCATTGCATTTGCATTGGTGCGCCTAAGACATTGTGTTTGCCGTATGCTATTCCTGAACGGTTTGCCGGAGGCCTGGTTTTGAAGAATGCTGGGGCTACTTATCAATGAGCTGTAACCACGATTTACACGATATGATCCACAAAGAGGTTGAGGTGTACGTGGACGACATGATTTTCAAGTCCAAGGAAAGGGAAGGCCACTACACTGCCTTGAAGAAAATTTTCAAATGGATCAGAGAGTATTGGTTGCGACTAAATCGTCAGAAATGTACTTTTGGTGTTACAGCAGGGAAAATGCTGGGATTCTTGATTACACAAAGGGGCATCGAAGTCGATCCTTCCAAAATCAAGGCCATCTTAGAAATGCCACCACGAAGGACTGAAAAGGAGGTGCGAGGCTTTTTGGGTAAAGTGCAATTCATAAGACAGTTTATTACAAAATTAACCTTGACTTGTGAACCACTGTTTGGTCTCCTGAAGAAAGGAAAGAAGTTCCAATGGGATGATTGATGCCAAGTTGCTTTCGAGCAGATCAAGTAATACCTACAGAACCCACCCATGTTGTCACTGCCAAAACCGGGGAAACCGTTTATTCTGTATCTATCAGTAACTGACACAACAATGGGCTATATGCTTGCGTAGGAATCTGAGGATAAAGTGGAGAAGGCTATCTACTACCTGAGCAAGAAGATGCTGGAATACGAGGCCCGCTATACTCTGTCGGAGAAGGCTTGTTTGGCCTTAGTATGGGCTACCAGGAAATTGAGGCACTACCTATTGGCTCACTTCGTAATACTGGTTTCAAGATTAGATCCCATCAAATATCTTTTTGAGAAACCAGCGCTTACGGGTAGGCTAGCCCATTGGTTGCTTCTTTTCTCCGAATTTGATTTGAAGTACATGACTCGCAAATTTGTAAAAGGGAGAGCGGTAGTGGAGTTCCTAGTCGATCACCCAGTAGAGGGAGATGAAGCAGTAGAGTATCTGTTCCCGGATGAGGCCATTCTGTAGCTCGAAGAAGAGGTCTGGACTATGTACTTTGATGGAGCGTCTAATCAATACGAGTATAGGATAGGGATGTTGCTGATAGCACCTGACAATTCCCACATACCCTTAGCCTTCAAACTCTAGTTCAAAGTATCAAACAATGAGGCAGAGTATGAGACACGCATTGTTAGCTTAGAAGCCACCCTGGAACTCGGGGCAAAAAGGTTGGACGTCATTGGGGACTTGAACCTAGTTGTGTCTCAAGCAAAAGGAGACTGGAAGGTTAAAGAAGAAAGGATGAAGATCTATCACCAAAGCCTGGATGGCCTAATTCCCAGGTTTGAGAAGTTAACCTTCACCCATCTGTTAAGAGAGAGCAACAGGTTTGCCGACGCTTTATCAACTCTATCTTCTATGATAGACATCCCTGTGGGAGTCCGGATGCATCTAATCATCATTGAATAGAGGTATGTGCCGGCCTATGAGCTGATTGCCGCCATAGATGAAGTACAAGATCAAAACCCCTGGTATCATGATGTCTGGAACTTCTTGGAAAATGAGGTCTATCCACCAGTGGTCAATGCCAAAGATAAGAGGGCAATACGAAGAATGGCTACTCAGTTCATCATCTGTGGGGGTAAACTGTACAAACGGGGTCACCTTGGGATGCATAAATTGTGTGTTGATGCTGAAGAATCAAAGCGCCTGATGGAGGCCATCCACGGAGGAGAGTGCGGAGCGCACATAAGTGGAGTGATGCTAGCCCAGAAAATTCTTAGACAGGGTTATTACTGGTCAACGATGGAGGAGGATTGTATTGGTTTTGTTCGGCGATGCCACAAATGCCAGATCCATGCGAAGCGCATGAACATTCTGCCGTCAAAGCTGTACAATATGACTTTGCCATGGCCATTTTCAGTCTGGGAGATTGACGTTATCGGGGCAGTTACTCTGAAGGGGTCGAACGGGCATGAGTATATCTTGGTGGCGATAGACTACTCTACAAAGTGGGTCGAGGCCCAATCTTATGCAGTGCTAAAGGTGTCACATGTTGCTAAGTTCATCAGGAACAACATTATCTGTCGCTATGGGGTCCTGAATGAGATTATTTCGATAATGGTTCCCACTTCAAGAAGGAGGTGAACGACTTGTTGGAGAAGTACAACCTGGCTTTTCATAAGTCATCCACATATCGGCCGCAAACCAATGGAGCTGTTGAGGCCGCTAACAAGAACATCAAGTACATTCTACAGAAGATGGTGGAAACCTATAGGGATTGGCCAGATAAGTTGCCATTTGCTCTTTGGGGCTACAGAACATCAATTCAAACTTCTACTGGGGCAACTCTGTATTCCTTGGTTTATGGGATAGAGGCTGTTCTGCTGATCGAAGTTGAAGTTCCGTCATTGCGGGTTATGGCTGAGTGCTAGATAACTGAGGCAGATTGGTAGTAGAGCAGATTTGAAGAACTTATGCTATTTGATGAGAGAAGGCTGAAAGCACTGTATCATGTCAAAGGTTATTAACGCAGAATTGCCAAGGCTTTCAACAAGAAGGTTAAGTCTAGGAATTTGAAAGAAGGGGATTTGGTACTCAAAGACAATTGAGCTTCCATTCACGACCCTGGGGGCAAGTTCAGACCTAATTGGACTGGTCCTTACAACATCAAGTCTATCTGGTCAGGTGGAGCTGTCGTTCTTATGGACCTAGATGGCCTTGAATTCTCCCAGCCAGTCAACATGGACAAGTTGAAGAAATAGTACCCCTGAGTGGCTCGCTAGGCCGAAAACTCGAAAGGGCGACCTAAGCAAAAGTTAGAGCATGAAAAAATTGAAAATAGAAAAACTGAGCTCACAAGGTTGAAAACCCAAAAAGGGATACCTTGGCAAAAATTAGAGCGCAAAAGGAGAGTGTTAAAACCTGAGTGAACCTGAACCGAACTACGTAAGGCTTGATTCCCATCTTTGGGATACGTAGGCAACTTCATTCTGACGTCCAGCCATAAACACTTTCAAATCAACTATGTCCATGTGATTGTTTTGGCCATCTTTGTCTTTTCTGCTTCCAAGAGCTCGGCTGTGATCTCCAGTGCAGTGCTATTCAGACAAGGGGCAACTTTCTAGTTGTTGGATCTAGGATTGTACATCTCAGGGATAGTTCTTGGGTGTGTCCAGTTGTGATCCATATCGAAAATGGTTTTGAAAAGTTTTAATAAAAGTTGATTTTGTTCAAATTAATCTTTTTACAACTTAGACCATTTTTGGACCAAACGGAAAATTTTCAGTACCCACAACCTTCAATTTCATTGATTTCAATACAGAGTTCTCCGACTCTTGATACAAATTGAAGTTGCTTTTTTTTATTACATTCGAAAAGAAAACTTGAAAGTACAGATTAAAGCAATAAACTTGGGGCATAGTCAGGTGTTCCTGCGTCCCCTTCCAGAGCTTGTGGAAGCTTCAGATGCCAAAGTAAGCCCAGTTTGTGCCTCATCTTCAAGCTAAGCTATGCATTCGCTAGAAAGGGCACAACTGAAAGTGGGAGCGGGGGTTAGGAGTTCTCTAGCCCTCCATGCAGTGGAATACTGAGCTAGCTGTGTGCCTCGGATTGGAAATAAAGCTAGATACTCTATCCCTCTTCCAAGCAAGTCTGGTCGTGCCCGAACTGACGCCGGAATCGAAATGGGAAGTAGAAGACACAGTGTGTCAAGCCAACCAACTAAATGCCAGGCTGTCGGGACATGCTGTAACTCATCTCAGGCAGATCAAACTAGGGGCAACGCCAAGCGATATCAACAGTGGATCTATTGCACATCCAGTGGCACCACCATCCCTCATTCGGAAAGTCAACTAGCCGAGAACGGAAGATATAGCCGTGTCCTGAGTATGCTGGACAAGCGTCCACTACCTTCAACTTGTCCATGAGCCATACCTGGGAAGGGATAAAAAATAAGAGAGATTAAAGAATAGAGAGGTGTACGTGGAGAGAAAAGTGAGAAAAGGATTTTTGAGAGAAAAACAGAGCCTGAGGGCCAAGTGATGTGAGAAACACATATGAGAAGGGTAGGAAACATTACCTGCAAGAGTAGTGGACTCCCTGCAAACTTGGTTGTTTCTCGGCGGTGGAAAGCATCCAAACCCATCAAAGTTTTGACTAGTGACAATCCGATGCATCTTTTGCCCTCTTTCAAGCCTTGGGCAACTTCAATCAAGTGGATGCTAGACCCTCCAAAGCCCGAGGCAAGTAGAAAATGGGCTAACATACACAAGCAGAGGGCATGTTGCCGAAAACTTTGCCAAAAGTGGTCGCCGCGGTCGGAAAACCGATGAATCAAGCTTGGGATGTCCAATTCCCCATTGTGAACCAAAGACCGAGCATCATGTAAAGTGAGCCCACACATCCTTTCTAAGGCTTGGATGCGGCCAAAACGCGACTGGGGCAAGATCTCCTCATCACACTGGGACTCCATCAAAGCTTGAAATTCTTCAATTCAACTTTTACGAGCCATCTAAAGTCGCAATCCAATTGGAGAGTTTTTCAACGAAGAATGGTTCCATTTGGGACAAAAATCGAGCTGAAATGAAGAAACCACGAAGCTGGAACTTTTATAGAAGATAAGGCAGTGAGTAGAGGACATGTGTCAATGTTTCAGAGGTTCTGCCATTGATGGCCGGCAGGGGCTCATCAATGGCTAGTAGAGGCACATTGATGGCCGACAGAAGGAAGTGATGGCTAGTAGGCCATCCTCCATGGCTGGCAGCCTCTCTTCAGGCTCACTAACCTCCTCTGTGAAGACTCAGTTGCTTTCTGCAGTGGAATCTTATTGTTTATACCTTCCGATGTCTTGTTTTGGTTTTTTTTTTGGGTTTGAGCATGTTTTTTCAAGTTGTAATCATATGGTTTTGTTTATCGAGTTGTCGTAATTTGCTTATCGAGTTGTATGTATGTTGTTTATCGAGTTGTGGTGATTTGTTTATCAAGTTGTATTTAGGTTGTTTATCGAGTCGTTTTGTTCTTTCAATTGTTAGTTGGTTCACTACCTGATTAAGACCAATGCAATTTGAATGTGCAGTTTTCAAACAAAGATCAATCTCATTTTCATGCTGTGCGATGTTATGCGATGCTTAGAATGCAGAATGCTACACTTTTTTAGCCAAAAACTGAATTTTCATTCCAATCATAGTTTCCTTTTTGCAAAAGAGTACAAGTTTTCAAAGAAAGTAAAGCTGCCTAAGGCTGTACAATGTGCTAACACTACTAGTAAAAAGAGAAACAAAGCAAAAACAAAACAAAGCGAAAAGCATCTAAGTCGGTGCTGACTATCTCAAGCTTAAGAGGCCCACTTCGTCCTCTTCCTCAGCAGAGCAGACTTTGGAGCAGTGTCACCATCAGCACCGCTGTTCGAAGCTGAATCAGAGCCTGAACTAGAACCCTCCTCGGCCTCTCTAGCCTCACTACTGGCAGAATCCGAGCCGGCAATATCACCTCCCCCATCAGATGACTCAGACTTTGAACTTGCTGCCTCAGCCTCCTTGCTCGTCTCGTCATCATCATCACCCAGAATGGGCTCTAAAGGGCTACTCTCGCTACGGATACCTCTTGCTCTACTCTACGCGGCTCGAGCCTCCCTCTCCTCTCTCTCTGTCGGGGAGGAACTAAAGGTCTCATGGCTTCTGGGGCATCTCGTGGTGCCGGGTCCGAAAGGATCTGAAAAGGGCAGTTTGTTAGAATATGTTAGAATGTATTAGCTGTGATGTATATCAGATGATGTATCGATGCAATGTATGTGTGCAATGTATCTATGCAGTGTTTTGATGTGATGAATCAGATCAAAGAAGTGTGGAACAGTTGAAATGCTAATGTAGTGGCAGAGACTTTCATGGCATGAAGTACAAACTGAAGAAACTTACCGGAATCTTGTAAAGGCTGAGCAAGTTCATGCTCGTTTGAACCATCCCTATCAGAGAAGCCGCTAGCTCGAGAGCTTGCCCGGTGTACTCAATGGATGCCTGCAAATGTGTTGAGATGATCAGTGGTCTATAAAGCATAATCGAAATGAATTGAATGTGCAAATTGTAAAGTATGGAACATACCAGGGTCGGGCCTCAAACTCTGACAAGCTCGTGACCAGCAGGTGCGGGCTCTATGGGAGTCTGATAGGTCTCTTCAGAACGTCCCCAGCAAGTCAGTGTAGTAGGCAACTCTGGCCATCTCACTCTCTGCCTCTCCCTAGAATCTCTCCTGCTACGGGACTTGGTCGTTCTGGCCTCTCTACCTCTCTCTCTCGCAGCTGGAGCTCTCGCTCCCTCACATCTGCGAATGTCAGTCAGAGGAGGCATCAGATGAGTCTGGATGAAGGTCGCGTAGTCGCCCTTTGCATGGAAGTAATCCGTCTCCAGCCCTACCATAAACTGGATCACTTGGTCGACAGATAGTCTGTGCGTCTCCCTCATTGACACTGGAGGTGCTAGCGGTATGAACGGGGCAGGTAGTCCTAAAGTTTGGGGTATGAAGTGCTAGCTCAAGAACCAAGCACTGCAGATCGGGCCCTCGAAGAGAATATGATAGCGAACGACGACCCTAGCTGTCTCATACTGGGCTCGGAGTCCTAATGGTATGGCATCCCATGGCTGCCATGTAATCTGAGAATAAGAAAATGAACAGGTGATTAGTCGCCATCAATTGATTAATGGGTGTATCAAGTTGGTTGAAAGTAGAATAACTTCATTTTGGGTTTCCTCATGCGCCACCACCATGTCGGCATCAAGCGAAAAACATGAAGTTCTTCGTCCTACGGGAGCCGCCGTCAGAAACCCGAGAAAATGAATCAGAATCGGGTCTCTCTACGTGCTCGAGCAAGAGCGGAAGTATGCGTACACCCACAATCGCAAGGAAAATGTGATCAGGCAAAGGTCTCGAAAGCAGACTGAAAATGCAAAGCAGAAAGCATACAGTGTATGAGCAGATATAGAATGCAAAGCAGAAAGTACATGTGTTGAACAAATGTAAAGAAAGAAATGCTAAGCAGAAAATGTGAAGGGAAAAGGGGGAACTAAGCTGTGTACCTCCCAAGCCCGCCAGTTGCCGCCGATCAAGGTCCTGCTCATGCCAGAAGTCGAGCTTATGTATCCATATAAAGTGGTGAGGCAGGCTCCGCCCCAGTCGTAGAACTGAACTTGATGGAGTACAACCAATGCGCTTCGAAAGTACAAGCCTACGGTATTCCACCTGTTTGAGAACAAGGTGGTACCAGAGAGGAACATGAGGAAACCCTGCGCGTACGGCTCTGTCTCCTCAAATGTCTCAGGCTCAGACCCCCTATACTCCTCCTCGAACCAGCTATATCTCACCATGCCCGCTCGGAGCATCGGTGGGTGTGTCCCAAGCAGTGTGGTCCATGTTGCTTCCCACTCTCCCATGTCAGGGTTGAGAGGGATCGGATCACCCCCTGTGCCTAAGCCAGTGGTCATGGCAAAGTCGTAAGGAATCATCGTCATCTCCCCTGTGGTGGAGAAATGGAAGGAGTTGGTGGTGTCCCACCACCTCTCCACCAAAGCGTCTAAGAGAAGGCGGCTCGCTATGACCCACGTCAGACTAGAGCAAAATAGATCGAAACCTGTCTCGTCGATAATGTCGCGAACCCTAGCCAGGAGCTCGCCGTACCAGTCACGAGCGATCGTCGTGCCGTAGCCTTTGAAAGAGCGAGATCCGTCCTGCAGTAATGCATGAGATGCAAGCAGTGAAAGTGCAGTTGAATACAAAGTAGTAATGTATGATATGCAGTCAGATCAAGACAGTGCAAGAAATGCCAACAGATAAGGGTAATACTGCGGGAAACGGTGTTCGTACCTCTATAGTGATAACCGACAAATGAGATGCTGGCTCTCTCAGTAAAAGCTCCTCAGACACATCCTCAGTGAAGTCAATGAAGGCTTTGATGTCTCTTGCTGCGGGCACTATGTAAGTGATAGGATGATACCTCGTTGGGTCAAAGGCGATGCTCGATGGTAAGGCTTAGGTTCGGCCTCGGGCTCGCCGTAAAGTCTGCCTCAAACTCCCCATGGAGGAAGCGCAGGAGGGGCCCATCATGTGGGACATCATCAGCCATCTGAAATAGGTGCAAGAGGAGCAAAATGAGCAAAAATAAAGAAAATGGCGAAACTTCGAAAAAGTCAAACCCTAGGAGAGAGGAAAAGTCAAAGAAAGTCAAAACCAGGGAAAGTGTACTAACCTTGGGAGCAACTTGAGGGGAATCTACCTAGAACGGTGGTAATGACGAAAGAGGCGTTGAAACCAAATTTTGATCGATTCAAAGCGAAGAGAACAAGAGGGTTTTTACGAACAAAATGTTTTTAGGATGTTGGGAAACGCGTAAGATGCGCGGATCTAGAGAGAAAGAGCACCTAGAGAGCAAGGGAGGTCAATTTTGTGCAAGGGGTTGTGAGGAAATGAAGTGGCTTTGCCTCTACTTAGAGACCTGTGGGTCAAAAGACCAAATTGCCCAAATCTGCCATCGATGGCCGGCAGTGACACATTGATGGCCGGCAGTGTTGTATTGATGGCCGGCAGGGGACCGGCAGCCTCCCTTGATGGCCGGCATGCTTCCAAAGGCTTCCCATGCCTCTTTTCCTTTGATTTGTGTCCTTGGATTCCGAGAATTGCAAAGTATGCTCAGGGTTTGACTCAGAATGTCTTTGCGGAAGTTCAGAATCGTATTTCCGATGCTCGATGGTCATCGCTCATCAACACAAACAAGGTGTATCCTTTTTAACATATGGCAACTCCTCCGAGAGGTAAATCGGAAGTTGCCTTTGAGTTGTCTTTAGCACGCTCGCTTTTGTCGTTGCATAGAATATGCATTTTGAATTATTGTATAGAACATGCATTATCATGTTTGCATAGACCATGCATTGTTGTTATGTTGCGTTGAGTATGCATCATTGATTATTTAGCATAGAATATGCTTCTATTTCGTTTCTTACATGTTGTGCACGGAGCATGTGTAGACACCCCATTTTTGACTGCCCTTAAGACTTGGGCGCTACTGATGGTTTACTTGGTGGTGAAAGTTGTGCAGTGCAAGGGTTCGATTTCTTCGGCAAGGAGAGAGTCAAATCCCAACTTCACACCCCTTTTTGGACCAAAACTATTTTGAATGGTTTTTAGACCTTAAAACCCTCTCTTTCAAAACACTTTTGACAAAGTTCCTACGATGCTTCAAGGCTCGCATTTTGTTAAATGTTGCGCTTTCGGTAAACCGAGTAAGGACAAAGTGGAAATAAATGAAAGAGAGATGAAATCTTTGAAAATCTTTCAAAACACCTTGTTTAGGGGTTTGGAGTTGAAGAAAATTGAAGAAGAGGGAAGAAACCAAGTTGGGGAAGAAGATGGGCATGCACCGTTAAGAGAGAGTCGAGCATCCCTCACTAAATCAGGCCTATCATTTTGAATACTTGGATTTCAGCTATGAGGCTTCCACCGTTGGAAAGAAGACTTCCGGGGTTTCATTTTTCACTTAAGAATCTCCTTAAGCCGAGGCCAGATGAGGGAGATATGGCTGGTTGAAGTAGGGTATCAATCTAGTTGGACCGAAACTGAGCAGTCTTCACCAAAATAGGTATAACTTTTTGCATAGTTAGAATTTTGATGCAAGGATTCCACCATTGGAAAGATTACTTCTGGGGCTTCAATTTGCACACAAGAATGACCTGAAAAGGCATCCAGATGAAGGAGTTAGGCTTGCTTCAAGTCGGGGACTAGGACTGATTTTTGCTGCAGGCCTCTATGGGAGTGTGCCGGCCATGAATGGCCAATGCCGGCCCCATGCCATCCAAGAGTGACCCCTGCCAGCCATCAATGGTCAAGTGCCAGCCATCAGTGGTACAAAGGCGACCACGGATGGCGTAGCGATTTTGGGACAGATATTTTGCTCCAACTTGCTCCAGCTGTCTCTTTTGGAGATATTTCAACCAAAGCTTGATATTTTGCTATATATGAGAGCCTTATATCCCATATTCAAGGGTTAGAAGATTAAATAACAATTTGGCAAAGGTTTGGGAGCCTCTCTGTCTTCAAACATCTCTCTAGATTTCACTCTCTCCAAAGCTTTTATGCTAGAAGGCTTGTATACAACCATCTTCAACCTATCAACCCTTAAGAAGACTTGATCACCATTGGGCTGAGGTAGCTTGGGACTTGGTTTGAGCTCCAAAAGGTGGTTTTGACTCAAGAAAAGTGGATATTTTTTCTGCTGTGCTCCAAAGGTAATCACTCACCCCTTTTAGCTTATTTTGCATACTAGCTTTGCCATAGTTTTCAACTACTTTGGGGCTGTTTTTTGGGGTGGTGTTGAACTACAAAAACCTATATTTTTCAGTCCTAAAAGTGGTACTTTAAGCCTTGTTTGGTTAGGGGGTTGTCTCTCCCTTTTGCTCCTTGGCTTGTAAAGCCTTTTGAGCTATCTTTCAAGGCCTTCAAAAAGATTTTTTTTTTTTAACCATTTTTCAAAAAAAATTTTTTTCATGGTAAAAAACCTAAATTTTGTTTTGAGTAAATAAAGTCCCCTCTCCCTCTCTTTCTTCTTTTTTTGCTTGTTTTATTGCATATCAATGTGTCTGTGTTTTTACTTTTTTGTTTTTTTGTTCAAGCATATTTTTGTGACTTTTCAGACCTATCATAACTCTGTTTTTGGTTGTCTTGGTCACCTCTTGCATGCTTCTTATACTTGTAGTGTAATCCTACTTGCAGCCTTGCAAAGTAGCATGTCTTTGTGCTTTGAATTTGCTTAGTTCAAGCATGTTTTTAGCCATTATTTTCCATGCCATAACTCTGTTTTTGGCTGATTTGGTCACTTCTTGCATGCTTTTGGTACTTGTAGTGCAATCATGCTTGTTGGCCTAACATGCTTCATGCTTTTGTTCATCATTCTAGCATGTGTTAGCTTTGCTCCAACACATTTTTGCCACTAATTTAACATGCTTGAGGTCTTTTTTGAGTGGTTTTGGTCATGCATGCTTAGCTTTGTATAGCTATAGTGTAATTGGCTTCACTAGTCTTGAGTTTTGAGGCCCTTAGCATGCTATATTTGTGATGTGTGCATGATATGGAATCATTTGGTAGGTAATTTTAGAGCTTATATCTTTTCCATGCTTCCACTTAAATCAGTCATTCAATGCTTTTGAAAAGTTGAGCATTATGCCTGGTTTGTGAGCAAATGCATGAGCTTATTTTTCTTGCCATCTATGCTACAAGTCTAGCATGTTTTTGCCACTTTTTTGACCTGCCTTAGATCTTTTTTTTAATGGTTAGGGTCATTTGAGCATTGCTTAATATGGTTGTAGTGTAAGGGGCCTTGTCTAGCCTTGGGTTTTGAGGCCTTCAACATGTTATGCATGTGATGTTTGCATGGTATGGCACCATTTAGCATGTAATTTCAGTGCATATAGTGTAGTCACACTCTCATATACTTCACCTCTTCATAGCTTTTGAGGATTGTGTATTATGCCTTGCTTATAAACCAACATGTGTGCATGTTCCTCTAGCATTTTGAGCTTCATTTCCAGCATGTTTAGGCCATTGTTTTGGCATGATTAAGCTCTGTTCATAGCTGATTTGGTTGTTTGAGCCTTGTATGGCATGCTTCTAGTGTTGTTTCCTTCACTTGTTTCACTGCTTAGGTCTCTAAACATGTCTTGCATGCATTGCTTACATGGTAGAGTCTTGTGCATGCCACTCTAGCTTTGAAAAATAGCGTGTTGTTTGCATAGCATGATGTTTGCATTGCATTGTGTTCAATCGGACATTATGTTGAACACAAGGTGGATTAGTTCATTTCATACTTGAAGTGATGAAGTGAGCCAATCTCCCTTTGTCTCTATTGCCTTTGACCTCTCATGATAAGGCCGTGGTCTTTGAGTCTTGTTTGTGTTGCATTTATTGAATGTGTGCAAGGTTGGATCTTTGGCCATCATGCATTGTATGCTTGATTGATGGTCTTGGATCCAATGATGCCCCCTCCATTGATGTTTTGAAGTGATATGAAGTGGCATAGCATAGGCATGTCCCAGGGAGACCCTTCATTTCCTCTTTTTTGAGCTCTGTTGTAGAATGGAGTTTCAGTACATCAGTGGCCGGCAGTGCCTTATTGATGGCCAACACATCTTCATCCGTGGCTGGCATTACACATCCTTGGCCAGCAGGGGGGTTGGCAGCAACCATTCATGGCCGGCAGGCCACTGTTGCACTTCCCATCACTGTTCTGGTAAGTTTCAGCAGCAAGCACTGGAAGACACTCTGCAAATAGAGCCTCTAAAGAGCAAACCGGAGAGCTTTTCGGGGGCAGCAACCCGAGCATGCATCCTTTTCTTCTTCGAACAGAGCTGGAGCAGCTTAGTTTAATGCTTACTTGTTAGTTAGCATCAATTTGTAATTTAGTTAGTTAATTTGTTAATTAGCTAAGTATTGTAATAATCAGTAATTGGTTTGCTAGTTATTTGATTTGGTTGTGTAATAATTAGTCTAATTAGATTATTAGATTAGTTAAGTAGCTTAGCTAAGAATAGCTTATCTTTCATTCGGACCCTCCGTCGAGAGGGCAAATGTCGTAATAAGTGTGTGTGTGTGTGATGCATGTCTTCCAACCCCATTTCTTTCTCCCTTTTACTTATCAGCTTTCGATGGTTAGTTTAGGGCATATCTCAATTAGCATAACTATGTTTGCATGCATGCATCATTCATTCATATTGCATGCACCAGGCTCGGCGCATCATTCAAACTGCATTGTATTTCAATACACTTCCTTGAATACGTGTTTCATAGCATGTTATCAAGTGTTGCATTCATATGCCATTTTAGATAGCCAAGCCTATTTAGTTGCATTTTTGCATGTGTTGCATTAGGCATCTTAACATAGCTAGGATCATGAATGATTTCTAACTAGCTTCTGTTTTGGCTCGGAGTACACTGTGAGTGTTTATGCTTTAGCATCCTTGCATGTGTTTAAGTGATTGCCATGATAGCATGCTTGCCATGAGGCTATTTGCTTAAGTGTTCAACTGCCTGAATGCCTGTGGATGAAGGTTTGATTGCCTGAATTGGAACAACTCGATGATTGTGAGTTTTAAGCCCACTTGAAGTGGCAAAATCATGTTTTTCTAAGCCCACTTGAGGGTGGCAAATCCGCGCTTTAGACTACTTACGAGTAGCACTTTCAAACCACTCTCAAAAACAAACATGAGTTGTTTTGTTTTAATCTGCGTGATTGAGTCTATACTTGTATGCTGTGCGCATCACATAGTAAGTTAGCCAATAAACCGGAATAAGAACGCATGTGTTTATAAAAACAACATATTATGTTAGTAGAGGCCGATCCTTTGATCGGGCGAGCGGGGGTGCTCATTTCATGACCTTCCCCCCTCGTACCCAAGTTCTTGAGCCGAGACAACTTTGGTTATGACAGACACGTGGCCTTAGGCATGAGTCAGGGTTTCCTAAATTTTCCAAAACAAAATATTTAGGTGGCAACTCTGAAATCTGGCAAAGTAGTCCATGTTTGGCGCTTTTGATTAAAATCGGTTTTCCAAAATGATTTGCTGGATTTGGACTCTTTGGTGATTTGTCAGTCTTACATTGCACTTTGTGAGATTAGATTCAGAACCGTGACAGGAGTCCGAACTGTAGTAGTTAGAACTACAATCCGCGTCGTCTCCGAAAGGGGGTCGCGCGGAGGGAGTTCAGGCGGTCTACAGTTTCTGGCAACTCTGCTGGGAATTTAGAGAACTTGACTCGAACATCATGATATGTTATTTTGTCTACACTTATGTGTTTTTTTGCATTGCATTTGCGTTGGTGCATTAAGACACCGTGTTTGCCATCTGCTATTCCTGAACGGTTTGCTGGAGGCTTGCTTTGAGAAGCGTGCCATAAGGCTGACCGATTACGGGCTCTGCCACGATGGGAACACAAACCTCGATTTTTACCGAGGCACCCTTTTTGACCATTTGACCTAGTGTATATCGGAAGCTGTAAAAACCATTCCAAACTAGGACAGGTTGCTTACTTGATTGTGGGTTGTTTGAAACCGCTGCGTGCGTAGTGAAACCCTAGCTCCTGACAAAATAGGACAGGGAAACCCTACCTCTCCATAGGGGTGTTTTGGCTCTCACTTGCTTGTTATGTGCTTTTAGAGTGTGTCTCTATAGGAATGCATGTATCAGTTTGCAAGTCTGGGTATCAGTCTAAGGACATTAGTGTTTGAGAATATCTGTTTTGAGGCAGAAGTCAGTATGGAGCACAGTCATTCAGCTATGCTCATATCTGTTCTGGTGAAATTGGGCTGAGATGCTACTTGTTTTCTCTTTTGCTAGGTAGTCTTGGAACCATAGCTTCAGAAGGCTCCAATATCCCCCGAGTACATTGGACTTGTGCTGATAGACTTTGTCAGGTTAGAGATTCAATTCAAGGGCAACCAGTTTTCCTTCGCCAGTGGTAAGACAAAGAAAGGCGGCCAGCCTCATTGGTTCAATGATCCGTCACCAAATACATCACCTTGGTCAGAGCGTGAGCATCTACCTCTATCATGGCGCAGCCTCTGACAAATTTAGAGGACTTGCTAATCCATTTCCAACAATCAGTGGATTTGCTACAACAAGATATGGTTAGGCAAGCTGAAACATTGCAGAATATGATATTCAACTTTAAGGACCTCCATGACATTGGGGTTCAAATCAAGGAGGCCATCTGACAAGGGATCTTTGTGGAAGATAATGAGCCTTCGAAGAAGGATGTGGTTCACAGTTCCAATGCTACTACTGATGGTGACACAGTTGTGAAATGCTCAGAAGTAGACACTATCACTACTTTCCTCAATAGCCAAAGACCAACCACTTCAACTTGGCACCAAGCTCGAAATTTCCATCCTCTGTACATGAGTCTTTCTCAAGCTTTGAAAATGCTGCGGGAAAAAAGGGTACCTAGAGCTCCTAGAACCTCAACCCCTTCCAACTCCTCTTCCACCAAGATATGACCCAGCTAAACACTGTACCTACCATCAATAGCACGGTTATGATACGAGTTGTTGTATCCGCCTCCGTCATGAGATTCAGGATCTTATTGACGAAGAGATCATAGCTCCACCAAAGGGACCTCAGGCCACCACAAACTTGGCACCCCCATATCTCAATTTAATCCATACAATGCCATCCGGCTATAACCCCAGCATATACATCACCCCGGCCCATTTACCCAAGCCTAAGGTGTTCATTCCAGTTAGCATGGACTTATGCATGATGGGTACATCTGAACCCCAATCATCTCAAACCCATGAGCCCACTACTTCTGAGCTGATAAGAATGATTGAAGATCTTCAGAGAACTGTGGCAGATCTAACCTTTGGAATATTGGCTCCGTCATCGACCACATCCCATGCCAGAAATTTCACACCAGAAGGTTCCCCAATCTTGGGGCGAATTGCAATTGAAATTGGCCAACTTGAAGCCATCCCAAGTTTGGGCAATAACATGTCAACAACAACTGGGCTCCGCTTTGATATAGTGACCCAATCCCTTGGCAAAGTGAAGGCAAGTGGTAAGAACAAGATGGGGGTAGGCATTGATCCCTATGAACACCTTCTATGGGCTGTTGAGGCTTTGAAAGCCAAAGGACTGAACAAACAGCAAGTGCTCGTAGTTGTTGCAAAAACTGTGGATGACACTTTTGCCACTCAGAATGAGAGCAGTTTGAATCACGGGGCAAGCCGGGAGAAGGGCCGTCGTACTAGAAACGTTCCTTTTAGCTCTAATCCTGCATTCGGAAGAGATCAGCAAACCTAGTCAGTGCCCATCAATCCCTTTGCTGGTGCATCCAACAAAACTCCACAAACCTCGAAGTACTAGCCCCGAGGTCGGAGGGTCTTCAATCCCCTCTACATGACTTTGTCCAAAGCTTTCCAAATCCGTATAGGATAAGGCCATCTCAAGCCCTTGGAGCCACGACCATTACCTGACAAACTTCCTTCTTTCCACAACTCAGCCAATTACTGTGCCTTCCATCAAAAAACCAGTCATGATACTGACAATTGCTTTCGTCTTCGCCACGAAGTACAAGATCTGATTGATAACAAGGTCATCGTTGCACCAGGCTCTGCAAAGTCTATCAGCACTGGATTAGTACACTTGGGGGAATAATGTGATTATGTGATTGAGGGATGAACCACCTGCGGATGGCGCCATTTACTCAAATATGGTGGATGGCATGCACTGTTTTGAGCAATGTACAAATGCTGTTAATTTTACTTTTTGACTTGGGTATTGGGTCAGTCTTGTTATGTTGTATTGAGTCAGTCCTTTTATACTGAGTCAGTTGGGTCTGTCTTGTTGTATTGAGTCGGTCTTGTTGTGTTAGAGTCGGGTGATTTCGGGGGTGTTACCTCAGACATCACTATCTTGTTTCGTGTTTGTCTTTTACACTCTTTCTTTTATGTCTATTTCTGCCATAGAGCCAGTTATGCCAGCAAATCTGAATTCTGAATGAAACGGCAGGCATTTTCACAATTCGTTCCCTCTTCGAAAAGGGGTCGCGCGGAGGGAGTTCGGGCGGTCTACAGCATGCCTTTAACATTGTGTTATGATCATTCGTCTCGCATAGAACATGCATTCCTATTGTATTATGCTTGTCAAAGTCTCTTTCTTATCCAGGCACGATATTGTATGTACAGTTCATTCAAAGCTGATACAACCAGACGATATTGTATGTATGGTTCATTCAGAGGGACTCCAGGTAAGATCATTCTTGTCCTTTGAACTACTTGTTTTGGTTAGAAACACTCGGGTACGCCCGATGTTTACACCATTTTTTGTTTTGGTTAGAAACACTCGGGTACGCCTGATGTTTACACCATTTTTTGTTTTGGTTGGAAACACTCGGGTACGCCCGGTGTTTACACCGAGACCCTATTGATTTGAGACATTGGGTTGTGCACCCAATGTCTATTCCTTGTCTTCAGTTAGAAGCGTTTGGACCGTGTGCCCGACACTTATACCTTGTCTTCGGTTGGAATCAATTGGACCGTGTGCCCGACGCTTATACCTTGTCTTCGGTTAGAAGTGTTTTGGGTTGTGTGCCCGACGCTTATACCTTGCTTTGGTTAGAAGCGTTTTGGGTTGTGTGCCTGACGCTTATACCTTGCTCCGGTTAGAAGCATTTGGGACGTGTGTCTGATGCTTATACCACCTTGCTCTTGGTTAGAGACGTTGGGTTGTGTGCCCGATATTTATACCTTGTTTTTGATTAGACACATTGGGTCGTGTGCCCGATGTTTGTATTTTGTTATGGGTTAGAAACATTGGGACATGCTCCAATGTTTATAGCACCCTCCGGTGTTTACACTACTTTTTTTTCTCCTCTTGCGTGTGACGTGCTAGGATGTGTTTGGTTTGAGACTTTGGGTACGCTCGACAATCGCTTTTGGCCTTTCTTGCGTGAGGCGCAGTTAAGATTGCATAATTTTCTTACATCCTTTCTGCATGAGATGCGGTTTGATTTGTGATTCTCACGCGTGGCATGTTTACTTGTTTACTTCTTCTCATGTGTGAGACTGTTGTACCTTATTCATTTCCTTAAAATGTTGCATTTACCTTGCATAGTACTTGCATTCAAATGTTTCATTACAGTTTTCTTTGCATAATCATAAGTTATGCTCTTGCATTATGCATGTCATTTGCATTTTGCCCCAGCCTGCGAGCACATCTTTGTATTGTTATGTTGAATGTTTGTCTAAGTCTTCGACATTGTCAAAAATGGGTCGTCTCTGGGCTTTGACATTCACTCACGTCATTTCATGACTTCCGAGTTCTGTCAAAGAGGGGCAACTGTAGACACCCCATTTTTGACCGTCCTCAAGACTTGGATGTCCTTCCAGGTACATCCAGTGACAAGTTTGATCACTCATTGAGCGTTCGAATTTCGTGACGGAACGCTCTAGGTTTGATCTTTCCAAACCCTGTTTCCATTCTATCTCATATTTGGACCATGTGTTGGTCTTTGCATAGTGATGTTCCTGATGGCCTGCCAGCCATCATTGAGGACTGCCAACCATAGGCTTTGGCTTGCCGACCATTGGCTTTGGCTTGCCGACCATTGATGTGCCTTGCCAGCCATCAATGAGGCCCTGCCGGCCACCACTGATGGCCGGCCGGCCACCAATGCATCAGTAGATATTTTTGTAGATATTTTGACAGCTGTTTGCACAGATGAGCCCATCTGCTTGCACGTGGATGGTTGGATCTTTACAAGAGGCTTTTGTATCTTCTATATATATAGAGCTCATCTATATGCATGCAAAGGGTTACAAAATTTGGCTGAGCTATATTTCTCTCTCTGTCTCTCTCTCTTTCTCTCTCTCTCTCTCTCACTCTAGAATCCTCTCTCTCTATATTTTGTGCTTGAAAGTGAACTTTCTCTACACATTTGCACTAGCACCCTTAGCCAAACACCTTCACCTTGGGACTGAGGTTCTTGGAGGCCTTGTTTGAGCTTCTTAGAATGGTTTTAGCTTGGAACTCTTATTGATTTGTTGCTGTGCTTCAAGGGTAAGGATTTACCTCTTTTAAGCTTTGTTTTAGTTCATTGCTTGGCCACCTTTGTATGCTACTTTGAAGCTGGTTTTAGCCTCTAAGAAGTTCTATTTTTAAGGTCTTAAAATGATGGTTTAAGCCTTGTGTGGCTAGGGGGTGGTTTCCACCCTTTGCTTTTTGGCTTGTAAAGCCTTTTGAGCCATCTTTTAAAGCTTTTGAAACACCTTTTGCTTGGCCTTTTAACCACTGAAACTCAGAGGAATTTTAGTGGTAAAAAGTTTGTTTTGAGGCCCAAAATAGGAGGGGGTAACCCTCCATCCTTGTATCTTGTTTGTATGTATAGATGGCCTAATAGTTGACCATGTTTTTCCACCATCTCTTGGCTTGATCTCAGCATATTCTTGTGACTTTTTTGACCTGCTTTAGCTTTGATTTTGGCTGGCTGGGTCACTTGTTGCTTGCTTCTTACACTTGTAGTGTAATCATGCTTAGTAGCTTAATATGCTTGATGATGTAGTCTATCATTCTAGCTTGTGTTAGTTTGATTCCAGTATGTTTTTGCCATTGATTTAGCATGCCTTAACTCTGTTTTGAGTGGTCTTGGTCATATGAGACTTGTTATGCATGGTTGTAGTGCAAAGGCCTTGACTAGCTTAGTGATTTAAGGCCCCTAACATGTTTTGCTTGAGTTGTTTGCATGTCATAGCATCATTTCACACATGATTTCAGTGCATGTAGCCTTGTCACACTCTCACATTCGAGGGTTCCTCTTAGTCAAAGGCATGGTCTGTCTTTTGTCTTAAGTCATCTTTTGATTGACCTCTCTCTCATTAGAGGACTTTCACATTTGGACAAATTAATTAATGAATGGCCTGGTAATCTTAACATGTGTAAACAAGAATTGAATCAAGTAAAACATGGCCAAGATAAGCATGTTGTTTGCATTGCATTGTGTTCAATCGGACGTTATATTGAACACAATATAGATTGGTCCATTTCATACTCAAAGTGTTGAAAATGAGCCAATCTTCCTTTGTCTCCATTACTCTCGATCATGTATGATAGGGTAGTGGTCCTAGAGTCTTGTTTTGTGCATTTATTGAATGTGTACAAGTTGGATCTTTGGCTATCATGCATTCAAAATGCTTGATTGATGGTTTTGGATCCAATGGCGCAACTCCTTTGATGTTTTGGGAGGACAAGGAGGGGCATAGTACAAATATATCCTTGGGAGACCCTCAATTTTCCTCTGGTTTGAGCTCTGTTGCAGAATGGTGATGTAACACACCAGTGGCCGGCAGTGCCTCACTGATGGTCAACACTTTTTCATTCTTGGCCGGCAGTGCACATATTTGGCCGGCAGTAAGCTCCCATGGCCGGCAAGCCATTGGTGCATTCCTTAGCATTGATTTGGTAAGGTTCAACAGAGAGTTCTGGGAGACACCCTGCAAACAGAGCCTCTCAAGAGCAAACCGGTGGGCTTCTCAGGGCCGAAAAAAATCGAGTGCATGCATATTCAACTTGCTGAGGCAGCATAGTTTGATGCTTTACTTGTTAGTTAGCATTTGAATTTGTAGTTTGATTAATTAGTTTGCTAATTAGTTAAACTGGTGTAATAATTAGTAGTTCGCTAGTTATTTAATTTGGTTTGTAATAATTAGTCTAATTAGATTAATTAGATTAGTTAGCTTAGCTTAGCTTAGTGTTAGCTTAGCTTATTCATTCGGACCCTCTTTCGAGAGGGCATAATGTTGTAATAAGGGTGCGTGCGTGTGTGCATGTCTTCGAACCCCACATCTTTCTCCCTTTTATTTAACTGCTTTCGATGGTTAGATTAGGGCATATTTTGATTAGCATACCTTATGCTCGCATGCGTGCATCATTCATTTGTCTTGCATGCACTGAGGCTCGGCGCATCATTCAAACTGCATCGCAATTTCAATACACTTTCTTAAATACGTGTTTAAAAGCATGTTATCAAAGTGTTACATTCATATGCCATCTTAGATAGCCAAGCCTACTTAATTGCATTATTGCATGTGTTGCATTAGGCATCTAACATAGTTAGAATCATGCATGACTTCTAACTATCTTTTGTTTTGGCTCGGAGTACACTGTAAGTTTTACGCTTTAGCATACTTGCATGAGTGTGAGTGTTTCCATGATAGCATACTTACCATGAGGCTATTTGTTTAAGTGATAAACTGTATGAATGCCTGTGGATGAAGGCTTTATTGCTTGAATTGGGACAATTTGACAAAATGTGAGTTTTAAGCCCATTTTGCGAATTGGCAAATTATCATGTTTTAAAGCCCACTTGAGGATGGCAAATCCACGCTTTAGACCCCTTGAGGGTGGCATTTTCAAACTATTTTCGAAAACAAACATGAGTTGTTTTGTTCCAATTCTTGCGATATAGTCTATACTTGTATGCTGTGCACATCACATAGTAAAGTTAGCTAATAACTAGAATAAGAACACATGTGTTTATAAAACAACATATCATGCTTAGTAGAGGCCGATCCTTTGATCAGGTGAGCGGGGGTGCTCATTTCAGGACCTTCCCCTCTCGTACCCAAGTTCCCGTGCCGAGGCAACTTCGGTGATGACAGATATGTGGCCTTTGGCACGAGTCAGGGTTTCCTAAACTTTCCAAAAATAAAATATTTAGGTGGCGACTCTGTAATCTGGCAAAGCAGTCTAGTTTTGGCGATATTTGATTTAAAATCAATTTTCTAAAATGATTTGCCGGATTGGACTCTATGGTGTTTATCAGTCTCACATTGCACTTTGTGAGATTAGATTCAGAACCATGACAGGAGTCCGAACTGTAGGACCAATTCGCACCTTCTCCGAAAGGGGGGCGCACAAAGAAAGTCGAGCGCTACACCTACCAATTCTATGGCTTGGAAAACATTCGACTCTCGATATGTAGATTTTTCCTTCACTCCCGCAATGTTAAGTTGTGGTTGGCATTAGATGGATTTAACCCTTATGGGAATATGAGTACTAGTTACAGTATATGGCCAGTCATATTGGTCCCATATAATTTGCCTCCATGGATGTGCATGAAAAGATCTTCTTTCATCCTATCATTGCTTATTCCTGGTTCGAGCTCCTCTTCGAATGACATAGATGTGTATTTGCAGCCTTTAGTTGAAGAATTGAAGGAATTATAGGATGTTGGAGTACAAACTTATGATATTTCTTCCAAAGAGAACTTTTAAATGCGTGTAGCTCTAATGTGGACTATAAATGACTTTCCCGCATATGATGATTTGCCTAGTTGGAATACCAAGGTTGCTTTTGCATGTCCTTCTTGTAATTATGAGACTCATTCTCGATGGCTAAACATGGAGGAAAATATTGTTTTATGGGCCATAGGCATTTCTTGGATAAAGATCATAGATTTCGTAAAGATAGAACATCATTTGATGGCAAATAAGAAATAGAACCAGCTCCCAATGTACTATGTGGCTTTGAGATCATGATGCAAATAGAAGAGCTTGATTACAAATTTGGGAAGACAAAGGCAAATGAAAAAAACAAAAAAAAAAAAAAAAGAAACAAACAAACGAATGGTGATGAGATACAACCATGGAAGAGAAGAAGTATATTTTTTACATTGCCGTATTGGGCAAATCAAAAATTGCATCACAATCTTGATATGATGCATATAGAGAAAAATGTGATTGATAATGTATATGGAACATTGTTGAATTTAGATGGGAAGACAAAGGATAACTTGAAGGCACGTCTTGACTTACAAGAGGTGGGTATAAAACGTGAACTTCACCCACAAAAGATTAGTTCCAATAAGACATATTTGCCTCCAGCTTGCTTCTCAATGATTTTAAAAGAGAAAGATGAATTCTTGAAAGTTTTGAAAGGGGTAAAAGTCCCAGATGGTTATGCTTCAAATATTTCACGTTGTATCCAACTTAGACAATGTAAGATTATAGGTTTGAAGAGTCATGACGGTCATATTTTGATGTAGCAATTCTTTATATCGCATTACGAGGAGCATTACCAAAAAAAAGTCGCTTCACCTTTAATTGAGTTATCTTGTTTCTTTAGGGAACTATGTTCCAAAGTCTTGCAAGTGGAAGAGCTTGACCAACTTGCATCTCGAATTGTAGTGACTTTATGCAATTTGGAGAGAATCTTCCCTCATTCCTTTTTTATTGTTATGGTGCATTTAGTCATCCATTTGGCCACTGAAGCTAAAATTGCTGGCCCAGTTCACTATAGATGGATGTATCCCATTGAGAGGTTAGGCATGACAACTTGTATCCATTTGTGTTTTTAACCTATATCACATTGACATCCAATTTAGTCGATCTATAATTATACTGTTTTTCATGTAGGTATCTCCAACGACTAAAATCATATGTTCGTAACAAAGCCCATCCAGAGGGCTCTATTACAGAAGGATACATAATTGAAGAGTGCTTAATATTTTCTTCGTGGTATTTGGAATCTGTTGAAACCCTTAAAAAATGTTGAAGATTTTATAGGGGCAATAACGATGAAATTCAACCATTTCGGATGTAAGCAATATTTATGAGTTATGACATATAAATAAGTTTGAGTTTCCCATTTTAATACTTGCAATAATAACACAAGTTAGGTTTGTATATACAGAGAACACAAGAATCATATAAAGAGACAAAGTCAATCACGTCGTCTAACTGATGAAGTTCTTAACAAGATGCATATGGAAAAGTTTTGTGAGTGGTGTCGATCATATGTAAGTATGTAGCTATTAAATAATACTATTACCATATACAATTTTTAGCGTAGAGATTAATGTAATCATTGTAATGGATCCTATAATATATCAGGTTGTAGCTATAGATGACACAAGAAAGCAACAACTTACTGATGAAATCAAGTGGCTTGCTCAAGGCCCAAACACTCAAGCTAGACGATTCAAATGATATGTTGTTAATGGTTTTAAGTTCCAAATTAAAAATTACAAGGAGGTGAAGAAAACTCAGAATAGTGGGGTTTGTGTGGCCACTAAAGGAGGCACAATGTATTAGGGTGTTTTATTTGATATTATTGAGCTGACTTATTTTGACAAGTTGAAATATGTACTATTCAAATGCAATTGGGCTGATGTGAACATAGGCAGAGGCTACAAGATAGACGAATATGGTTTTAACCTTGTAAATTTTTCGCATTTGATACATACTGGAGAATGGTTAAATGATGAACCATTTGTCTTGTCATCTCAAGCTTCACAAGTTTATTATGTGGGAGATGTAAGCATGAAAATTGGTTGGTTGTTATTAAAACAAAAGCGAGGGATGTGTTTGATGTTGGTACTAGTAAATTGAGTGATGGTGATGTTGACATTTACTATGATAACGAGCCGTATAATATGATAGTTGAAGACACTCATGTGGATGCGAATGAAAACCTCAATTGGGCTAGAAATGATGCAGATGATTTAAACGACAATCAATATACGACTTCCACTTGATAACCAATTGATCGATGAAGATGATTTAGATGAGGATGTCTAGTTGTTGAGTTCAACTAGTTTGATTTTAATTTATTTATTCTCATGTTAATCTTTGAAACATTATTTGGTTTTGAATTTAAATTTCAAATTTCTTAATTTCATATATGTATGGCAGCCCATGTTTTGAATTTTTTTTTTCTATTTTTTTTTTGGGATTTTTGTCCTGCTTTGAAGAAAAACTAGTTTCTAATATCTATTTATTTAAGCAGCAATTTTAGCCTCAGGAACTATTAAATAAGCATTTGAATGAAAATTTAAAATTAAACTCTGTTTAAACTCAACCATTTATTAGCTGGTGCAAAAAGTGATAGCAAATATGAATCACACAGATTCTTATTTGCAGTAACCCTATTTAGAGATCTTATATTCCCCTCGTCTTTATAATTCTTCTCTGTCTCGTGTGAATGACTTGAGCACGCATTTTCAATGATTTGGCTTTATTTTCTCCATCTTGATAGTGCTATATTGATCTTTTATGCATTTTAGATATTGCTTGTCTTTCTTGTTATAGAATTCTGTGTGCGAATAAGAGTTATATCATACCCTTCTAACCATGAAACAAAATGACCAAATCAAAAGAGTTCCTATAGGTTCACATCCTACTCTTCTATACCATCAACCAACAAATAACAAAAAAGAAAAAAGCAGAGGACTTAATCACATACCCCTTGTGGATGTAGGCTTAAGCCAAACCATGTAAATTATCTATTTTCTTCTTTATAATTGTGTTTGCATTAATTTTTTACTTTGTATTCGATCTCAAATTTGTGTGGGTTTGTTAGGACACTTGTCTAGTTGCCATTGAAGTATATTGTATGGGTTATTAACGAGGACATATATATTTCTTCTAATAGATAACTAATGGTTTTTTATTTTATTTTACTTTGATGTTTGTTGTTAAATATGGCTATTAAAAACTTGGACTGGAAAATTAGCATCTTGACAATATTGTTTTTATGCTCTCTCTGGTTTTAAATTTTAGTTCGTGAATGTAGGTATATCATATCTTGAGAAGAAAGAAGTCTGCACTCGGTTAAGAGAGGTGAGTGTAGTCATGTTTGTTTGCACCTGTTTGAATGTAGTAGTATTATTGTGTCATGTTACGTTATTGTATTAGGAAGGGGAGCTGAGTCTAGCCTTGTTTTGTTGATTTCACTAGAATCTAGCCAATTGGCTGTGGGTGATCTGTTGTGTTTTGTGATTTGTGGTGTGTAATTTGTTTGCTGATGGTTGTGCGTGATTTGCTATGGAGGTTGTTGTTTTTTGATGCTGCTCTTGTCACTGCTGGTGTGTGCAGTGGCTAATTTTGTTGTTGTTGTTTGTTAGGGGCAGTGATCTATGGAGCTTTAGGATGCACAATTGAATCAAATTGTTAAGCTTTTATTTTGTTAATTTTTTCCTTTACATGACACTTCCCATGGTAACTATTGATGGTTTTGTTATTCTTCTAGAGCCTGGGATATTTAAGAATTATATGTTTTGAATGTTGATATTTGTAACTGACTCCAATCACATACCCTACCCTAGTTGAGAACCAATGAACTTACAATCATTTTGTCCTTCCAAAAATACCACAGTGCAGTAAAAGGCAACACATCCCATATTTTTCTTTCCAAGATTCTAAATTTATACCCAATCCACTATTGTAATAGATCTGCTCCTCTTCTTATGCTTGTGTATAGAAATCTCCTTAGAAGTAGACAAAGAAAATAATCTTGTGAGGTGTATATGAACTTTTCCTATGGCTTATGTTCTTTGATATCTTTAGTTAATTTGATTAATATCTGTGTTTGATTAATTACATCTATTTTTTTATCTAGTAGATATGGCAAAGAAACGATTTAGAACTTGCAATATTGAGAATGAGTCCCAGAACAAGCGATCAAATGGCTCTTCACAGCCTAGCCAGTCAAATAACTCTTCACAGCCTAGCCAGCCAAATAACCCTTCACAGCTTAACGCACCAAGTGGAACTTCACAACCTAGTCACTCAACTGGCTCTCCACAACCAATCGCCAATTAGAACTTCGCAGCCTAGTCGATCAAATGGCTCTTCACAACCTAATTGGTCACATCCCTCACATTCTCCATCATATGTTCCACATCCTCAACCTCAAGAATCAGAGGTTAACCATCAGTTTGAAGATGATTTAGATGAGGACTAGTTAAGGGAAGAAGAAATGCAACATACAGTTATTATTAGATTTATAATTGAGGTACAAATTACAAGTTAACCTTCATTTCTATTATATATTTCATTGTTGTATTGTAATAGATGAATTGACCAAGCGAAACACGCGAGGTATTACATGTATGGTTGAAGTGTGGAATTTGACTCAAGAAGAACGCATTATGCTCACATTCAACAAGGATTTGCAGCCTGTTTCTACAAAGGGTGATATATTCAGTCACTTCATAGGCACCATTGCTAGGAAGCCACACTTATGCCCAATTAAGTACAAGAATTGGCATGAAGTGCTAGATCAGTGTAAAGAAGATTGTTGGAATATTATCCAGGTAATTTTCTAACTATAAGTATTTTGTGATAATTCTACTATAAGAGAGATCATATGCATGTGAAAAAGACAATATTCTATGCTATTATAGTTGAAGTAAAAATAAAAATACGAGAATTAGGCAAAAAAATGCACAAATTTAGTTTATATTATTGTATTGATAATTTTAAGGTTGTTCATAACATGAAAAAACATACAATTGTAGTCCAAGTTTACCATTCCTCAAGATGAGAGAAGGGATATGATTAGGCATCGAACATTGAAGTCAATAGGAGAAAAATGGAGAAATTGGAAATGTAGTTTAAAAGCAAAGTACTATGATGATACAAAGACAAAAACATAGATAGTAGCTATTGCGCCTTTAACGGTTAACTGTGAGCACTATGCTGACCTTGTCGCGTATTGGTTTTCAAAAGAAGGATAGGTATGCATAGATGTATGATTTCTATCAAATAATACAATATTATTATATCATTTTTTTAACATACTGTTATGCATTTATGAGTGAAGGAACTTAGTATGACTAATAAGGAAAGCCGGCGAAAGCAAACAAATGCACATATAACAGGATCTAAAACTTATGCATAACATGCATATGATATGGTATTTCAAACTTCATTCCTTTTTTTTCTATAATTTGGTTGGCACATTGTATTATGATTTTATTCTCAAACAATATGATTGTTACATAAGAGCAAAAAGATAAGATTGCACTAGATCGAGCAAAATTATATATATCGCTTCACAAAAGGAAGGATGGGACGCTGGTGAATGAAGCAGTTGCTACAAAAATTGTTTGCCCACTTAATAAGTTACATTTTCAAAATTCTAATGTGTTTGTGGCAAACAATCACTCGCTTTTTGTCTTCTTCTTATTTTTTTCCACATTTATGCTATAGGAAAAACTAGAAGATTTGATGAGGTCACAACCAAGTAACTCCGAGGGAAATGTTAATAGATGGATATGTTGGTCACCAAATGATATTTATTCTCGAGTGATGGGTAATGAGCGTCATGGTCATGTTTGAGGTTTAGGATTTAGGTCCACTCCTTCCAAGCATGGCTTCATGTGTAATAGTTGTGACGACTTAAGAATGGTCTTAGATGAAGAGAGAATGAGAGACAAAGACTCTATAATTGAGTTGAAGGAACAACTAAAAACTCAAGGTGATCAGTTGCAAACTCAAGGTATTCAGTTGCAAGCTCAAGATACTGTAATAAACTCTTTAAAAGAGCAAGTAGCATTTTCGATTAGGCAGAGATAGTGTTCTAGTGGTTTGCAGGTTTAACTACATATAACATATTTATCTAAATGATGTATTTATCATATGTTATGCTTTTCTAAATTTATGCATACTCATGTAAACATTATTGTATAAATTAGGCGATAGATGGATCTAGTGGCATTCTAGACTAGGCTTCTCCACAAACACATCAGAGATCCTTTTTTAGGGGTCATGAAATGCAACCTTTTAATCAGGGTAATTCATCATTACAACGCACATACATTGACAGAAATGTAGAACCAATGTTAATGACTTCTCTACCAATAAATTGTTAATTGGTTTGGACAAAATTAGGATTAGGTTGACTTTCTACTTTGCTTCCTTTACTGGCATTTGTAAAAATACCAAACAAACCAGTGAAATAGAGAATTGGGCAATCAAACAAATTTGAACATTAGCAATGGATCAAACTGTAATATGCAATTAAAAAATAGACCCTTGGATGCTGCTATTGGTTACTTGATTTAGTGGTTGTTACTAATGTTTGGCTTTATTGGCTAATTTAGTCCAAATGCCAACCTATTGGCATCTTATCTTTTATTTGGATATGTTTAACATCCGAGCTTTGGAATCTGCCCTTAGGATATATAAGGAAGGAGAGTCTTATTTTCAAGGGCACATTGAAAATAAAATATAGTATCACAGATAGCATGAGTAATAACTTCTTTTCATCTACAAAAAAAAGAAAAAAGAAAAAAAAGAACATCTGTTTGTAAGAGTCTTTAAATTGTAATGTTTATGTTTAAAGTATATGAATAAAAGTCCATTTTCAAAACTGTTGTTCTTTCATAATATAATCCTCTTCTTGAGTGATACACTGACTATGAGAGATTGAGAGTAAGGTGAGGCAATGAGGCTATTAGTGATTACCTATAGGCAAGAGACCACTTGGGAAAACAGAAGCTAAAAGTAAGATCCAAACTTAAAAGGCCTTGTGGAAGGTGTTCTTCATTAGAGTTCTACACTTAGGAGTAATAGCAAAGGCGAGGTGGGCACATATTTAGATATAATTTCCTAGACATTAATAATTGTTAGTTGCTTGCTTACATGTTCTAAGTCCTTTAGATGTCTTCACCCATATCTAATCTTAGAAATTAACTTGCAGTGCTTAAAGAACAACAAGAAGAACTAACTACACAAATTAAGAACAATTTGTTTCTTAAATCTTTAGCCACCTTACACTTCTGCATTACTGTATTTTTTTTCTCCATTTGCTGCTGTTGTCTCTCTTAATGGCTGATCTATCTTAATATGCAAATATGATCTTCAACTTCATTGTAATCTTTATTTTTTGATATGTAAACCACATACTTATCAAAAAAATAAGACTTGTTGAGAATTATTTGTAGTCTAAATTTTCTTTATAGATTTTGAAATTGAAAATGATACTTATGCTCATTCAATCATTTTTATTGTAGGAAATAAGACAATATGAAAGCATCAAACAATGGATGTGATTTCTCGATTTGAACATTTTTTATGGAGGTCTTTATAAAATGGCATCATGAGTAATACTTTTGAGTACTATTGTCATGTGACAAGTTTATAAGTACCTTTTAGATTATGGTGTGGGCTATTAGTTTGCTAGAAATATTGGATCTATTTTATATTACAGGTTTATGTAATGAACCTTTTAATTAAGGTGTTTTGGATATTTTGTAATTATGAAAATGTAGACTCTTTTACCTTTTACAATTATTAAGTATTGAGCCATTATAATAAAATAGTGTTTTTATAGATATATAATGTGAGCAGGGATAAGTGAGAGACAACCGTTAATAGTTAGCAAATCATTGAAAATTTCAAGCTATATATTATTGGTAATTGAATAGTAAATAGCCTACAACCATGGTTAATAACCATTGCTGTAAATAAAATTCAAAAAGAATTCTATGGCTATTGCGATAGTGTAAAACTTATGGAATAGAGGCAAAATATAGCAGTGGTTCACAAAATGTCACAAAAGTGGAGGATATAGCAGCAGTCGACCCGTCTCTATAAAGTTAGCAAGTAATGGGTAAATTTAAGATATAGCGACATTTATAACTGTCACTACATCGACCGTCGCAATAAAAATAACTATACTAGCATTTGAGGAAAACCTCACCATAAGGATATGCCGACGGGGCTATTGCGGCGGTTTGGGTAAAGGTCTTCTAGTTTATAGCGACGCTTTTTCCTACTTTTAGCGACAATTTGGCGGCTGCTGATAATTCTTGATTTTTTTTGTAGTGATAGGATCATCTTTTGGGTCAGAAAATTCTGCACAGACCAATTTGTCTACTTGAGCACATGTTCGAATTGTCTGGACCCTTAAGAAATAAAAGTGCATGCATATGAGGGAGGCCTCGTTTTTTAAATTCAATTGTACAAATATGTGCAACTTTATTTTCAAACACTTTATTTGTTTCTATCTCCTTTATCAAACATTTTCTCTTCAACTCAAAACACGGGCAATTAAATCAAGACAATCAATAGGTTTTATGTGGTAATAATGCTGAAGTAATTTCTGGCCAATTAGGATTTGCAGTCATGGTAAGAAAATTTTTTTGGGTGTTATTTATATCGTGTGATAGCCATCGAATGTTGAAAGATTTCAAACATATATCTAGGATTACCAATAAATGAAGATGGCAAAACAAACCTTTGACCAATTTGACCAGGTCACACATAATCTGGATTCATATCTAACAACTCTTGGTAAAGCGCAGCCCAAAGTTTCCCTTGATTAAGCTTGTAGTATGTCAATCGATTTTGCTTAGTTGTAGCCCAAGCATCTACCAAAAACTCTTGAAATAGTTTCCCACCTCTCAAAATTGTTGAATACTCTGTGATTCATTCAAACAAACGATAACTATAAAAATCCATTTGAGTAAGTTGATCAGTTGAAGGTTGATCATATTGAACGTTCTATAATTTCAATTCAGGTTCCCATCCAAGCTCACCGTATAAAAATAATAGAACATAATGTAATGGCAAGTATGCTGGGTGACATTCAATAATTTGCATCAACTCATTATTTCCTCGAAAATGTAAGATAATATCTCTCACTCCATTTACCTCTGTTCCATCACCTGCTATTACAATTGCAATCTCATCTACAGTTGGTAGGTTATACCAACGTCGATCAGTTGTTGAATTGTAATGAAGATGAACAGGTAGATTGTGTCTTGCCGAGTCTAATTGATGTAAAATGGCATGAGCCTGGCAAAATTTATCTATAAATGAATTGATTTGCAACAAACTATCTTGAATAGTTTTGAGAACATCCCTTCTCAAGTTATGATTTCTACGATTACAAATTTCTAAAGCTAAATAAGGGTCATAGATATACAATTGAGCATAACTCGCATCTTGCCCTAATTGTGGTTGTAGTGATCTTGTTCGATGTCCCAATTCCAATGCAGCACCAAGACTCATAAAAGCATTGACTGCATTGTTCATTCGAGTATAACTTCGAAAGGATTTTGATTGATCATTATTCCTATCATACAACGCCTGAAGTGGTGGAGGAGGTGTAATAAGTAAATGTAGCCTAATCTTTCCTTCCAAACAGCAAGTTCCAAAGAAGGGACGCTTCATAGATGATTCTGTCAATTTTTTATCCATCAAATGTAAGGTTGAACAATAAGGACATAATACATCCATCTTGCTAAGATAATGGTGGCAAGAATCTTTTTGTGCCCGTGCATCAATTGATGTACTCATAGGCATATCTTCTAATTCATCATCAACACATAGATCTTCTTTAAGAAATCGATTACGAATATTTGTGTATAAATAAAATTCTATAAACAAAACGGTATGAGTAAAAGTAGGTATATCAAGATTAGACACAGTAGTTTACCAATTCCTTTGTGGAGCTAAAGATGTGCTTGGCATAGAAAATGAACATGTAAAATGATGGGTAACCATTGTTCATTTTTGTGCCGAATGAGAATCTTCAATTGTTGTTTCCCACTCCAGGCGAGTGCGATCGCTGCGAATTGATGTTAAAGAAGGTTGTCTTAGTTAAACATATTCTTCTAATCCCTCTTGTTCTCGTTGCAAGCATTGAAATTCGAAGTATGACTTTTCATTTTTTTCACGCTCTCGCCGTGCACGTTGGGCCAATGCAGCTTTTGATATTACATTATCATTTTGTGCCTAAAATGAAAATATTTTATCATTGATGCAAAATATGTGAATATTTTGTGCTTAAAATGAAACTATCTTCTTATTTCTTTCATTTCTCTTAATTTTGTTTTCTATTTTATTTATTTTATATCTTTAATAGTGTTATCTTTATTTCTTTCTTTCTTCATGCATTTTGTTTTTTATTAAAAAAATAAATAAGAATTAAAAACCTATCTTATTTAGTTTCTCCTTTCTTTATATATTTTTTCTTTATTCCTTCCTTTATTTTTTCCTATTCTCTTCATATAAGTAGCAACTTATGGATGGTACATTATAAATGCACATGTATCCATGCAAAATAAAAATAAATAAATTTGAAAAACACATACAAATAATAACAAGTTACAGGAAAACATATTACAATCATTCTACAAAAACAACATAAAACAACAAATTCATTTTATACACTCATACCTTTTAAATATTCAAAACTTTGATTAGTTTTGCATCATATTTTTAAAAAAAAATATATACCACTTCACATGCATTTGTCATTCTCTTGTCAAAATGACCCATCTTTTATTTTCCTTTAGACATTGGGTTGACATTTTCTTTTTCTTTTGCCTTACAAATATAAATAAAATATTCAAAAGATTAAAGAAATCTTATATAAATAAAATACATACAAAATTTTTGACTTGATTTTGTTCTTGCCGCACGACCATAGATAACATTAAGGTCGTGCTCATGCATTAATACATTCCTTTGATCTTTCTTGTTTTTGTCGCAGACGTTGTCCCAATTGGTATGCAGAACATGGCTTTTGATTTTTTTCACGTTCTCGCTATGCACGTTGGGCCAATGTAGCTTTTTATAATACATTATCATCGTGTGCCTAAAATGAGAATATTATATAAGTAGGTGCATAAAATGTGAATATTATCCCATCTCTTGTTTCCCTTTCATCATGTATTTGTTCTTCCTTTTAACTGACTTTTCCTCTTCACTCGGTTGAGTTGTTAGTCATATAAGAACCAATGCATGTATTGATGAAATTTAAAAAGGGACAAAAAAATAATTTGAAAACACATTAAGCACACAAAACTGCAAACTCACTATACACTTATTGGTTTAAAGACACTACCCATCTCTTTACAAAATGTACATTGAAAAGGTAAATATTAGATCATTGGGTACGTAAAATGTGAATATTAGCGTGTAATGTTTCCCACTTTCCTTTTCACTTTTCTTATTCTTTCCGTTATATTAAATTTTATTTTTTGTCTTTTTCTTCTTTCCTTAAGAACTTCTTATAAGAAAAAAAAAAAAAAAAATTATATTATGTAGTTTCCTTTTCATCACATATTTGTTCCTTCTTCTTCTTTTCTTTTTTCGTTTTCTTCTCTTATATTTTTATTATGCTATGTTGTAAATGCAACATGTGTTCATACAAATAGACAAACATATTAAAAATTCAAATTAATGTTCATACAAATGCATTAGTGTAACACGTCTGCGGGGGACCTCGATGCTACAGTTCGGACTCCTCTTTTTGTTTGTTGCGGTTCGTAATCTGAACCAAAGAGTCAAACTCTGGCAAATCGTTTGAGAAAATAGATTTTTTTGAGAAGTAGTGCCAAACATGGAAATTTAGGAAACCCTGACTCGGTGCCGAAGGCCACGTGTCCGTCATCACCAAAGTTGTCTTGGCTCGGGAGCTTGGGTACGATCGGGGAAGGTCAGCTATGAGCACCCCCTTTCGCCCGGTCCGAAGACCGGCCTCTACTAACCGTGATATCCGTTTTTGAAAACATTACATGCTCTTATTCCAATTATTAGCCTAGAATTACTATGTTATGCGCGTAGCAAACAAGTATAGACTAGATTGCCTAATTTGGAAACAAGCATTGCATATCCATTTGTTTGGAAAACAATTTGAAATTGCTACTCGCAAGTAGGGTAAAATACGGATTTCAATGAGTTATTCCAACTCAAGCAATCCAACCTCCACCCACAGGCATTCAAACAGTTTATCTCATATAAGCATTTAGCCACATGGTTAACATTCACACGCATGCGATATGCTAAAGCATAAATACTTACATCGTACTCCGTGCCAAAACAACAAACTAGTTAGCAAGAATGCATGCCCTAGTTCATGTTAGAGTGACTAATGCATCGCATACAATGGCGTAATCTAGACAGGCTCGGCTATCCTAAGCGCAGCATGTGAAATGCAATCATTGATTGCGTATTCAAGTTGGAAATTGAAATACAATGCGGTTTGTATGATGTACCGAGCCCGATGCATGTCAACAAATGCATGGATGCACGCATGCATTGCATAAGGTATGCTAAAGATAAACGTGCCCTAATCTACCATCATAAGCGGGTAAATAAAAGGGAGAAAGAAATGGTGGTTGGAAGACATACACACCACTCACCCACACTTATTACAGATTCGCCCTCGCTCGGAGGGATCAAAAGAATAATACAAATAATTAACTACGCAAGCTAATTAAATATTACAAATTAATTAAATTAACAAATTAATTAATCTAAGGAAAAACAGTAAACCGCCTCGGGGCGAGGGCTCAATGCACGCGCGCTCGGATTCTGCTCGGAGTTGCACTGCCATGCCTAGCCTGCCTCTGTTTTCCCTACTTTGCTCCTCTGAAAACTGCCAAAGTCTCAGAACTACTTCCTTGGATACTGGGAATCACCACCGGCTAAATAGAATAGCCACCGGCTGCTATATGTGGCCATCGGCACAGAATTCATCCATCGGCTGATAATTGACTGCTGGTCGGCACTAAACATTGTCGGCCGGCAATGAATTCCTGCAGAACCTGCAACTCACAGCAGCAGAGGGCAAAACTTGCATGGCAGCTCAATTCAAACAATGTATGCACCAAACACATTCCTTATCATGTTTGTGACTCAAAGGAGGATGTGCCTCGATTCTCGGGCCACCAATCACACATTTCCATGCATGATGGTCCAAAGAACCAAGTTGTGCACTTCCATGTCAAATGCATGCAAACCAAACAAACAAAACAAGGCCCAATTCCTATCACCAAGTCAAGGAACAAGGCATGTATGCAAGGTGCAATGCAACCTAAGCGTGTTAGCTTAATATGCAACATGATCATAGCAAGACACTTATGTAAGCATGCAAGCAAACATGAGGCAATGCAAACCAAGCAAATGATGGTTTTAAACATGATCTAGGCAACTCTAAATAGGCCTAAAATCAGTGGCCAAAATGCCCCAAAAATGAAAGCCACCACACACACACACATGCATATGTTAAGACTTAACACTTAGGCACTAAGTAAGCAACCCCCAAGCACACTTGAAAGGGGATATCATGGACACTTAGCATGCATCCTAAGCTTTAAAAATCATGTTATAGTAGGTTCCAAACCCAACTAAATAAGCCAAGTAAAGCATGCAAAAAGGCCCAAGTACTCAAGGCTCACCAAAGAGGTAATGGACTACACTTAACACAACCATACATGGCATGCATTAGGCGACCAAAAACAGAGTTTTAACACATAAAACTAAGCCCAAAAGACCACTTAGATGGCACCTAAGTGACTCAAATTCAAAGGCATGCATAATGGCCAAAACAAAGGGCATACAACACATGCTTTCAAAACAATAAAGAGGCGACTTAGGCAAGCATATGAGCGTGCCAAAGGGACTGAAATTTCATGTTGGATGGTTCCAAACCACCAAAATGATGCAAGCAACACATGCTACACACTCACATACTTGAGGCATACAAGCCCGGCAAGCCACAAATGCAAAGGAGCTATGCTAAGCATGCCAAAATCGATCCAAACGACTACGGACAGACCTAAAGCATGGAAAAATAAGCACAAAACATTCATAAGTCTAAGCCTAAATCATGCTCAAATAAAGGCTAACAACCTAAGACATGTTAAGGGATTACAAGGCATTACATGGCAACTACACTAAACATGAATGAAGCACCAAAACCAACACACAACATGATTATATTATGGCATAATAAGCATGAAATGCAGCCTAGACATGATCAACACACACTTGAACATAAGGCTCCTTAAGGAAGCAAAATAGGTCCTTTTCAAGGACAACAAGGAGAGGGGGTGGCCCTCCCCTTTTGGAGACTTCAAGGCACCATCTTCACCACTGAAATCCTTCAAGATTTCAGTGGTGAAGAGGCCCAAACACCAAAGTCCCGAAACTTGTACAAAATAGCACAAAATGAGGTCTTTCAAGGCCTAAGAGGGGCCAAACTTCCCCAAACCACAAAACACCCTTAACAAACAATTAAGAGGGCTTAAAAAAAGAACTTTTTTGTGTTAAACACTAAGCTTAAAAATAGCTCTAAGATAGGTAGAAATAGGATGCAAAAATGGGGAATAAAAGGCTAGTTTCTCACCCTTGTTGACCACCTTCACAAATGTTGATCTTGTTTCTTCCTTGGGCTCAAATCCAGCCAAGAACACCAAGAACAACCTCTTGGAACCTTAGAAACCAAGGAAAGGTGAAAGACTAGGTGCTTGTGTGCAATAATATGAACAAATGCACCTAGAACACTTAAGAGAGAGAGGTATAGAGATATGATATGTATCAATCCTAGACCTAAAACCAGAGCTCTCTCTGAGTTGTTTACTCTCCAAAAAGCCAACCCTAAAGCCAAGGGGGGAGGCCTCCTCTTATAGAAGAGGCAATCTTGTAAGCTTAGTCACTAAGCAAGACAAGAAGTGCATCCCTCCATACACGTGTATGGAGGGGAGGCCAAAGCCATACAGCTGTTTCAAAATATCTGAAAAAGCAACTGCACAGTAACCGGCCGGCAAAGAATGTCATTTTGACAAAATTTAGTGCCGGCCGGCAACAAATAGTGCCGACCGGCAATATATATTGCCGATGGCAAGAAAAACCAGCCGGTGGCCTCTAGCTAGTGCTAGTGGTGTGTGGGGATGCCTCAAAAGGCATTCCCTGCCCCTCCAAGGCAAAATACAAGTGTTTGGTGCAAAACCAGACACGAAACAGTCGAGTTCGAAAATCCTGAGGCAAGGCGCGTAGCTGAGAACTCCGGGAACTCCAAACAAACACAAACATGGATAATCACCAAGTGTTCAAATGGTGACGTCCAAGTCTTGAGGACGGTCAAAGATGGGGTGTCTACAATTGCCCCTCTTTGACAGAACTCGGAAGTCATAACAATGACGGGAGTGAATGTCAAAGCCCAGAGACGACCCATTTTTGACAAGGCCGAAGACTTGGACAAACATGCAAGACAAACAAGGTATGCGCCCGAAGGCAGGGGCAAAATGCAAGACAGTGCAAGAACCCGAGCATAACTTATGATCATGCAAAGAAAGCTGTAATGAAGCACGCATGCAACAGTTGTAAGCTAGCATATGCCAATCTACACTACAATGCAGAAAGGATGTAAGAGAATTATGCAATTCTCAAAACGTCTCACGCGGAGGATACAATACTTGTGCGGCTCGTCTGGTTACACCGGCCTCAAATGAACCGTACATACAATATCGTGCCTGAAAAGAAAGTAAACTTAACAGGTACAATATCGTTAGCAATATGCATGACAATGCAATGACGAATGCAAAATGATATGCAATATATACAAAACTAAGTATAAACAATGCAAATGATAATGCAATGCAATTGAAACAATGCAAACTAAATGCAGAGCAATCGAATCATGATTCAATCATGAGCGGTTCGAAACTACACATATGTCAAATAGATTGATGGAAGTAACAAGTCCGTCTACCATAGAGCGATGTCGAACTATGAGTGATGTGAAGCGGACACAAGAACAAGTATTGGGTGGAATGACATAAGTGGGGTGACAACCCGCTGAGGAAAGAATAATGATCCTAATGCTGGATGCAATAATTACACTACAATGTAATAGAAATGGATATGGCCTATAGCCAAAACCGTATTTTGCCTAGGAAAGGCATGTACACGTACAAGCCATGTCTAACACAGAAAAGGTGCCGCCACCCTCAAACCAAGTTCATCAAGGAATAGGCGCGTACACATGCAGAACTGTGCTTCAACATGAAAAGTAAGGGCACATACCAGACCAAGCTCAACAAAGAAAGGTGCAAGCCATAGATGGAAGATGATGCGGTAGATGCATACAACTAAAATGCAACATGTACAATATGCAATGGAATGGATATTTACAAAGGATGCACGACATATGCACTATATTACAATGAAATGCATGACATATGCATTTTTTTTTTTTTTTTTTTTGGATTTTTGAAATGCATGACATATGCAGTATTCGACGAAATGCATGACAATGCAGTATGATGCGATGGCTATGATTGCAGTTTTCCCTATCTTCCTAACAGGGCGATACACTAGGTTGGTTCGATTATCGAGGCGGGCGCCAAACATCTTTGCCTCAACCTATGGGGCTTCCATACTGATTTCAAGCGGTACACCCCAGGTATTTAAACCAGACTTTAGTCTCGGAAATCCCGAACCTTTACGTTCTAGGCATAAGCCATTCGAACTCTAGTTTTCACCGTCCCAGTTGGTCTTCTAGGAACTCACCACAAACACAGATAGGTGGCTTTACCAGACCACCGAAAGTCGTTCGGGCACGACAAACCCCGAAGGAATTGCACATTCAGAGGATTTAAGGTCTCCTAGACCGGGATGCAAAATGTATGCATGACAATGCATGTTTTTTTTTGTTTTTGAAATGCACATGATGCATGATGTTTCTTCTTTTTTTTTTTTTTTTGAATGATGCATGAGGTTTTTGAAATGCGCGCCAACGCGCGACTTTTGAATGCATGACAATGCATGAAGCTTTACGAATGCATGACAATGCATAAATTGTGTGTGCTGAAGCAACGAAGGTTTTGCACCTTCCGAGGATTTAAGGTCTCCTAGACCGTGATGCAAAATGTATGCATGACAATGCATGTGACAACGCACGTGTCTGTAACACGCCCGCGAGGGGACCTCGCGCTACAGTTCGAACTCCCCTTTTTTGTTTGTCGCGGTTCGTAATCTGAACCAAAGAGTCCAACTCTGGCAAATCGTTTGAGAAAACAGATTTTTGAAAAGTAGTGCCAAACATGGACTGCTTTGCCAGATACAGAGTCGCCACCTAAATATTTTAAAATGGTAAATTTAGGAAACCCTGACTCGGTGCCGAAGGCCACGTGTCCGTCATCACCAAAGTGGTCTTGGCTTGGGATCTTGGGTACGATCGGGGAAGGTTAGCTATGAGCACCCCCTTTCGCCCGGTTCGAAGACCGGCCTCTACTAACCGTGATATCCGTTTTTGAAAACATTACATGCTCTTATTCCAATTATTAGCCTAGAATTACTATGTTATGCGCGCAGCAAACAAGTATAGACTAGATTGCCTAATTTGGAAATAAATATTGCATATCCGTTCGTTTTAAAAATGCTTTGGAATTTGCTAGTCGCAAGTAGGCTAAAACGCGGATTTCAACGAGTTTTCCAACTCAAGCAATCCAACCTCCACCCATAGGCACTCAAACAGTTTATCTCATATAAGCACTTAGCCGCATGGTAAGCATACTGTTATGTTAACATCCACACGCATGCGATATGCTAAAGCATAAATACTTACATCGTACTCCGTGCCAAAACAAGAAACTAGTTAGCAGACATGCATTTCATGTTAAATGGCTAATGCAACACAGGCGAAGATGCAATTTAGAGTAGGCTCAGCTAACCCTAAAGATGGCATGTGAAATGCACTTTATTCGATGCACGTACTCAATTTGGAATTGAAAATACAATGCAGTTTGTATGATGTACCGAGCCCGATGCATGTTCGAAAAATGTATGGATGCACTCATGCTATCATACTGTATGCTAATTTAAATATGCCCTAATCTACCATCATAAGCAGGTAAATAAAAGGGAAGAAAGAGATGGGGGTTGGAAGACATACACACACCCACACACACTTATTACAAATATGCCCTCACTCGGAGGGACCAAAAGAATATCTGATCCGAAAATAATACTGGTCGGATACATAATGAATTATTACGAAATTTCTAATTATCAAATTAAATTCAATGTAAAAAGAAAGGGGCCTCACCACGCCTCGGGATCTTGTGAATGATGCATGCTCGAATCCGACTTGCCCGAAAACCCGCGTCATGACACTGTTGCCTCTGCTTTTGCTGCCCTGCCTCTCTGGAAAACTTCCAAAGTCTCAGGACATGCTCCCTGAACACTGAGGATCATCATCGGCTGGATAGAATGTCCACCGACCGTGTACAGAAGTCACCGGCCATGAGTGAAGTTATCGGCACAAAATGTTTGCCGGTCAGCACCATATCCTGCCGGTCAGCACAAAATTCCTCTGAGAGGGCGGTTTGACAATGACGAAGACGATTGCATGATATGGATTTTAGAGCAAATGTAAGCATGGTCAATGCTCCCTATCATGTATGGGACTCAAGGAAGCATGACCCTTGGTTCTTGGGCCATCAATTTTGCATCTTGGTGCATGATAGCCTAAGGAACCAAGATTGCATTTTTATGTGAAAATGCATGCAACACACAAATGAGACCAAAACCTTATCATGCATGGATCAAAGGCCTTGGTGACCAAGGGTTGAAGCAAGTTGCACCACTTGTAGTGTGAACTCCACTCAACCCTCATGCTTGGTTTGACAACCCCAAACCAAACCATGAAATGCATGTATGCAACATAGCTCAAATGATGCAATCATGAGAATTAGGATGCAAGCACACCAAATGTCATGCAACTACCATGTTAAAGATGCAAAATGCTAGAGTATACAAGACGCAAATGTCATGCAAATATGGGCCATTATGTAAGAAGAATCATCATGCTACCACACCTAATGGACCCAACATGTAACAAGCATATGGTAAGTATACAATGATGGACTTAACCACAATGGGGCAGGCCTTGAACCTTCCCGAAACAGTGGCAAAAGATGGCCGAAATGGAGACCAATTACCTATGCAAACATGCAAGCCAAAGGGCCTAAGGTTAAGGAGCAAAGGGAGCACTCCTCGCTACCATTAACATGGCCACTCATGGCATATACTAGACAAGCAAAACAGATTTTTAGCATGCAAAAATACACCCCAAAAACTTGATATGGCAGCCCTAAAATGCATTAAATATGGAAGCATGCAAAAGGCCTATTCCTAGGCATAAAATTGCAACATTTCAAAGTATGAATAAGATGGTAACATATAGGCATGATAAAGGGACTGAAATAGCATATGAAAGGACTCCAAATCACTTAATTAGTCTAACCAATGCATGTTCATGGATCATACGCTCAAGGCTAACAAGCCATCATGCAAAACAAACATGTCAAGCATGCCAAAGGTGACGAAATCAGTGGCCCACAGCCTCTAAACATGGCCAAATGATGCTAATACCATCATGGAATTAGGCTAAGACATGCAAAGAACATGGCCTAGATGCATGACACACTTCTAAGCATAAGAGAGCATTACAAAACAAGTATGAGAAGCATGCTAAGGGGTACAAATCCAACCTTGGACAAAGGTTAGATATGACCTAAAATGCCCAAGAAAACCCTGAAATGAAGCCAAATGCAAGTATGCATACATGCTACTTTGTGAGCCAAAGACAAAGGCAAGAAAGGGGCCAAGGGGAGAGGGGTGTCCCTCCCCTATTCATGACTTCAAAATTCCTTCCTCACCACTGAAAACCCACTGGTTTTCAGTGGTGAGAAGACCAAGAACACTAAGTTAAACAAAGCTTAAAAAAAAAGCACTAAAATGACCAAAACAAGGCCTAAAAGGTTGAGTTGGCACCCAAACCACAAAACACCCTTAATGAATGTTCTTAAGCATGAAAATGTAAGCCTTTTTTATGTTGAACACAAAGCCAAAAACACAAAGCAAGATAGGTAGAAAGCTAGTGCAAGTTTGGGGAAACTAAAGCAACATGCTTACCTTTGAAGACTCCTTGAAGAACAAGTGATGTAGCCCTCCTTTAATGATCAAAACCAGTCCAAAACCACCACAAACAACCCCCCAAGTCACTCAATCTCGGAGCTAGGTGTAATAGTGTGTGTAATGGTGTAAAAGTAAGGTAAAACACACTATTTAGGTCTAAAAACACACACAAGGATGAGAGAGATGGAAAATATAGAGAGAGGAAGTGTATCTCAGATATAGAGATATATGAGCTCTGGTTTTTATCTCTCAAATGGCCAACCCTTGACAAAGGGAGATGAATGGTGCTTATATAGGCCAAGACTAAGCCTCAAGACTTAATGGCTAAGCAAAGGAAAAGGGGCAAAAGGTGCAAAGGGGTCTTGGCTTCTTGGAGAAGCCAAGGCAATGTCAAGCTTCTCCAAGCTTGAGCAAAGGTCAACCTTCTAGAGGGTTTAGGGGTGCAAAGGTGCAAAAGGGTCACACATTGCAGGGAGTGTGAGGTGCATTCGGTGGCACGGTGGCATGCACCATGCCTCGAAGGTGTCTGAGTGCCGCCGACCACAAAAAATCATCGGCACAAAAAAGTGCGATTCGGCAACATATAGTGCCGACCAAAGCTTTAAGCAGTGCGGTGGAACCAATATGTAGCCGGTGATGGTAGGGAAGGCGGTGGCGTGTGGGGATGGCTAATAAGCCATTCACTCTTCAAGACAAAACACAAGTGTTTGGTGCAAAACTAGACACAACGGTCAATTTTGGAGATCTGAGGCAAAAGGCGTGGCCGGCCCCCGGGAACTCCAAACGAACACAAACATGGATAACCACCGAGTGTTCAAACGGTGACGTCCAAGTCTTGAGGACGGTCAAAAATAGGGTGTCTATAGTGTCTTGAAATGCATGACAATGCGAATGGCGCGCGAGGCGATGTATGTATTGAAATGTACGATGCATAATTTCGAAAGGTGCGACCATGCGCTGCTTTTGAGATGCATAACAATGCAAATGAGCGGGTTTAAGGTCTCGCCAGACTGTGCGTGTTTTTGGTCCCGCCGGACCAATGTTGGGCACAAGACAGTGAAGTGCGCGAAATAACGCGATGCGATGCATGCCAAATGCAATGAGGTGTGCACCTTAATGCCCCGAAGGTCTTGCGCCTCCCGAGGATTTAAGGTCTCCTAGACCGTGCGTGTTTAAGGTCTCGCCAGACCATTGTGGGGCAATGCATGAATTGAGATGGGGTGCACAAGACAGTGCGATACGCAAGATAGCGCGATTGAATGCATGCAACATGTAATGAGATGTGCAAAATAGCGCGATGTGTTTAGACAACGCGAGTGCACAAGACAGTGCGATGCGCAAGATAGCGCGATGCGATGCATGCCAAATGCAATGAGGTGTGCACCTTAATGCACCGAAGGTCTTGCACCTCCCGAGGATTTAAGGTCTCCTAGACCGTGCAAATATGGTGAAGGTTTCGCACCCTCCAAGGATTTAAGGTCTCCTAGACCGTGATGTAAAACGATGCACAATGCGAGTGAGATATGCATGCCAATGCAAATGTAAGACGATGCAAACGAGACACGCATGCCTCCGTATGTATTGAGGTGTATGACAATGCAAAGGGAGTGCGTGTTTACAACACGTGTTGAAGGTGCATAACAATGCCACTGTGAGGTGCATGATGGCGCGATGCAATGCACCAAAGTAGTGCGATGAACGCGTGCAACGCACACGGGACAACTTTTGACTCTTATAAAAGACAAAAGGATACAAACGGATACAACATTACATGAATTTGAGTGCCACGCACAGAAGACATGGTCCGTGGGCCAAACGGAGGCCGGTTGAGCATCGGGGATACACTTTCTTGCACTTTCTTGAGCTATGAAGACCAAAAACCACTCATATGGCCTAAACAAGGCTGTAGGAACATCACCGGCTGGGATAGGAGGCCACCGGCTGTCCATCGGCTGAAAATAAATTCCATCGGCACAATATTCTGCCGGCCGGCACAAAATGTTGCCGACCGGCAAAAAGTTGCTGAGTCGGGGCAGATTTGACATTTCACCTCGGGTCTTTTAAAATAGGGTTTTAAACCCTATTCTTTCACTTCTCTTCTAGCCGAAAATCATATCCTCTCTCTCTAGAGCTCTTTTTCTCCCCTCATTCGCTCATTTCTTTGTGTTTTCGCGCCATTTTCGTCGTTCGATTCGCGAAGTTCGTCGCGTTTCGGACATTTTCGACCGATCGAAATTTCATTTCGGCGCTCCCTTTGCCATTTCCCCCTTTTTGGGACTTGTTCCCCTCGATTTCCTCTTCATTTCCATACCTTTTTTTCGTCCCGACCTTTCCGGCCATTTTCCACCCTCCCGGGGTTGACTTTCGAGTTGACTCTTCGTATTCCGAGCCTATTTTCATTCTTCGACCATTTTCCCGTCATTCCCGACATGGCCGACGACGTTCCACGCGGCGGGACTCCCTCGGATCACGAGATGGATCCCGAGGTCGAGCTCCTCCCGTTGAGCGAGCGCCCTTTTGACCCGGCGACCTACCGACCGGTGATTCACGTCCTACCACCTGACGGATTACGCCAGTTCAAGAGCTTCAACATGGTGTTGGATCCCCAGGTCCTGCTGCGCGAGCCTATCTCTCACCTTTGCTTTGGCGCTTCCGAGGTAACATCCTTTCTCTGCTTTAATTTTCTGCACTGTAGAACCTTTTAACTGTCAACTGCCACAGCCGATTAGATTCTTTAATTGCTTTAGCTCTGATACTCTGATACATTGTGTATTGTAGTTGATCACAAACAAACTTGCAACTGATATCTGTTTAAGAACGACATGCGCACACACTGCACTAGCCTTGAACCACTCAAACCACGGCACACACCGTATTTCACTGCAAACAACGACACTCGATATCTGTCTGAATCTGAAAAACTCGCACGCATGCCAAATTTGCACCGAGCCACACAAACACACTGACGCATCAAATGTTGTAGTTCATTGTAAGCACACCGGCACCCGGTATCTGTTTGAATCTGAAAAACTTGTGCGCATGCCACATTTGCACTAAACCACTCAAACACACTGACACATCAAATGTTGTAGTTCACTGTAAGCACACCGGCACCTGGTATCTGTTTGAATCTGAAAAACTTGCACGCATGCCAAATTTGCACTGATTTTGACTGTTCCTTCAAAACTGTACATTTTATATTGCTTTGCAACTATTTGTTTGAAAACAGGGAGACTCCCATACCATCCGCGGGTATGGGAACACTGTTGCTTGCGAGTGGTACATCGAGCTACCCGACGCGGTTCGCCGCATCGTAGACCAGGCGACCTTTGGCGCATTCTGCAGGGGACTCTCCCAGCTCGCGACATGCAAACCTCTTCTTGCCACCCTGGCAGAGAGATGGTGGGACACCAGCGATTCGTTTCATTTCTCTGCGGCAGGGGACATGACGATGACCCCTTACGATTTCTCGATGCTCACCAGCATCGGGGTAGGGGGTGATCCGATCCCTTGTGATATTGCTATGGATGAGTGGACCGCAGCTCAGGTCTACTTACTCGGCGCGGCACCGCCTCTCACGCGTCCCGACTTTGTCCGGTACTCCTGGTTCGAGGCGATTGGGTCGGCCCCTCCTCGTTGATGCGGCTCGATGACCCGGAGGCCATGCAGCGGCTTCGATGTTTTTGTTTGGGGCGGCGATCTTCGCCGACGGGCGAACCTGATGCCCCTGCCTTCTCAACACATTTGGTGGATGTGCGGGACATCTTGCATTTTGACTGGGGTGGCACCGCTCTGGCCACTCTCTACGGATACATGAGCTCAGCCTCCCGCGGCAATGATTTACTTCGAGCTCTTGGCGTGCTTGGGAGGTACATTTCCTTTTCTGCTTTTCATTTATGTTACGTACTTTACGTACTTGCTGCACACCTTTGTAGTCTGCTTTACACTTTCTTGTATCTTTGCTCATATTTACGCTTTATTCTGTATTCTGCTTTATCTGATAAACATTCTGGTATTCACCTTGCAGTTGTGGGTTTATGCCCACTTCCCTAGGCTTGCTCCCGTGCCGGAGGCGGAGACCCCATTGGTTGTTCCTTTCTTACGCCGCTTTGACGGGAGATGCGCCCGGAGGCCGCGGGAGACTTTCAGCTTCTTCTGCCGCTACTTCGACACCATCACCCCTGCCGAGGTATGTTTTACTTGCAGTTTATTTAAGCTTCGCTTTTCCACTGTGTATTTGCAATATCAGTAGGTAACAAACTGTATTTCAATTCAAATCACCTGGCAGCCTTGGGCTCCTTTGCTAGCGATGATGCGAGATCGGTTTGCCGGTGCCATCGAGACCTCACGTTACCGGATTCTGCTGGAGGGCCCGGTCTGTCGGGCTTGGTACCTAGGCGAGCGCTTCTTGCATCAGACCCTAGGCGTACAGCGAGCGGTCGGTGCACCCTCTGAGCATATGAGGACACTGGCGTTTCGCCGGCGAGATGGCGGACTACACCATCGGTGAGGCAAGGACTTTAAGGCGAGGCGATTACTCGAATCGTCCGGACCTTCGATCTGACCTCGAGCGGTGGTCGTCGGTGAGAGACCCGGCGCGCCCGGCTGGGCGAGGAAGTAGGAGGAGCGCCGAGGAGGGCTCGAGTCCGCGGCGAGTCGAAGGGCAACGAGGCAGTTGGCCCGCTTTGCCTACTTCGCTGACTTTCCGGGGGTCGGATGGGGCGACCTATCAGATCCCCTTCGCCCCTCTGCCGGCTGATCACAAGTTTGTCAGTGTCCCCGACTTGCTTCCGGTATGTGTTACTGCATTTACATGATTATTTCATTTGATTTATTTGATATTCCACGAATATTGATGCATCGATTCCCTTGCGGCGTCTTACGGATACACCGGCGATTCTTGGAGATGAATGCCTCCATAGCGAGGATCTTTGCAACAGACCTTCGACTTTCTAGCCTTTTACGGCCTTCCGGTATGTTCTCTCTATCGTAGCTTCAAACCATACACAAACTGCTTCGCATAATCTGATGCACGATATAACACTGGATACCCGATACCAGACTTGATACAATCGCGCTGCATCTGTCTTGATTCAACCTCACGGCACTCTAAAGTGCACTCATACAATGGATTACGCAGCGATTCAGCGCTCACGGCATGCATGTTTGTACTCATACTGCATTCTCGCCTTTGTTTCAGCCGCTCACGGCATTCATACTTTGTACTCGCCTGCATTACGCGGCGACAAAGCTGTTTCATACATACTGATGCATTTGCCTTTCATGTTTTTCAGCCTCCCTTCCCACTTCCTCCGGCAAGTGGCGTTCCAGCTAGACCTCCCATTTCTACTCGAGATGGCAGGATATATCCCCGTACCAGAGGGGGACACACTTACGTCGGGAGCAGCTCGCGAGCTCCGATTCGAACAACGAGTCCGGAGGAGGAGGCGGAGGCGGGGCGTTGGAGGAGGAGGCAGGATAACTCGGGCTCGAGCAGCGAGGCTCTGGTGATGCTCTGGCGCTGCCCGGGGAAGAGGTGAAACAGATCCTTAGGCGAGATCATCGATCTTTTCTGAGACTTTTTGCTGCTTTTTTCTTGTTTTCTTTGTATTTTTTCTCTTTTGGTAGTTAGATTACCTTGTACTGCCGCGAGCAGGTTTTTGTCTTCTTCACAACTATGTACTTGAAAAAGATTATGAAATGAAACAAACTTTTATGCGAAAAAGTGTTATATTTGTACATATGTGTATATATCTGCGCATTTCATACTTGGGAGTGCATTGCATCACATTACACCTCAAATGCAAATGATATTGATCATTGTCCGAAAATTGAGCAATTGTCGTGTAATGTCGGATAGCCAACCAATTAATCGGCAAAACAACTCATACAAACCATTTGCTCAGCTGGATATACTGACCCATACTCTCACGAGGATTGACCTGCATATAGCCCATAACAGAGCATTTGGTTCATTCTGCACACAGCAAACCCTGAACAAATAGCCCCAATCTGACAAGACGGATCACAAAACTGATATGGTTGCAGTTGAAACACACTCGGATGTCCCAAATTTTCTCTTCCCTTTCTCTTGCTTCGCACGAATGTAGAGAATGGCACAGCATTCTGAACACAAACGACGATTTTTGAAATAAGGAAGGGTTTTCAACCAGGGTATCGAGCCTACCACAGAACACAGCAAGACAGACTCAAACAAAGAAACAAAAGGCACACAACTTAAAAGAACAAGACACACTCGAAAAAAAGACTTAAAGCTAAAATCAAGACCGACAAATCAAAAGGACACGACACACGGACATGTTCACAAAAAGACCTCAAATCTCGAGGAGCCAATTCCTCCAGGTATTATTCCCACCCTTTCTGATTTGTGATACTCACATCACTCGGCCCTCAGGCTCATTTTTCTCTCAAAACCCTTTTCTCACTTTTCGCTCAACTTGCTCCTCTCTATTCTTTAATCTCTCATTTTTCAATCCCTCCCCAGGGTGATTAATGGATGAATAGGAAATCGCAGATTCACGCCCAACACTGTTAGCTCACGGCTATTTCTTCTGGTGAATAGGGTGCCCTGTTGGCAAGCATGTTAGCGGGGAAAAGATAGAAGACCTGACTCAATCGTGCCCCTAGTTCGTCATTTTGACCATTTTTTGTTTTCTAAAACAGTTTTGATAAAAAATGAGAGTTGGATTAACACACTTATTCGATTTTTGATTTGAAAATCATGTGAATCAGGCTGTGAGCACTGAAAATTCTCCTTTTTGGGGTCCAAACATGGTCCAATTTTGAAAATAAAACAGTTTTCGAGAAAATAAGTCAACCTCAGTGAAAATTTTCAAAAACTATTTTTGCAAACAGTCGATGCTCAAACGAGCACGGAACTTACCCCCGAGATGCGCAACCTCGGATTGGAGGCAATGAAAAATTGCCCGTGGCTTAAAGGGGGATAAGGCAATGGAAAGTTGCCCCTGGTTTGGACGGTAACTTAGGGCAACTTGTGGCAATGGATGGCAACAGAAAGTTGCCCCTTATTTGGATGATGCCACGGCATGTCGTAAGCCAGTCCTTGTTGATGACGATCGGACCCTCGGGCACGGAGGAGTCGAAGACGGTTTGAACCAATATATGGACACAGTCACCTGGAAGGTGTTGGTGGTTTGACTTCAAGAGGAAGTTGGTCACGTAATTCCAGGTCGCTACAATCGAGACATTGGATTCGGAGGAGGCAAAAGTGGTCAAAACTTATGACATGGACTGAGACGCTATGGGCGTTGAAATTTGGACTTCAAGATGAAGTTGCCTACGTATCCCAAACATGGGAATCAAGCCTTACGTAGTTCCGGTTAAGGTACACTCGGGTATTTTAACCTTCACTGTTTAGGCTCTAACTTTTGCCAAGGTGCCCAATGCGGGTTTTCGACCTTGCGAGCTATGTTTTTCTTTTTCATTCTTTTTCTTTTCTTTTCCTTTTACATTTTCATTTTTATTTTCTTTCTTTTCTTTTCTCTTTTTGTTTCTTTTGTATTTTTCTTTTCTCTTTTTGCTTCTTTTGTATTTTTCTTTTTTCTTTGCTCTAACTTTTTGCACAGGCCGCCCTTAGGGTTTCAAACCATGAGCCTCTCAAAAGGGTAAAAGTGTAGCTTTGTCCATGCCAAATGGTTTTGAGATTGAAGCCTCTCCGTATCCAGGAGAGCGACTGTTGTATTGATTTGCAGGAAAAGTCCACCACGGTTGCTTCTCGAGCTTTGCTTGGTGGGATTTGATCTCCTTGATCTAACTTTGACGCCTCTTGCTCGAGGGTTGCCTCGAAATGGGCCACACAGGCGTTTCATGGTACTGAACATTTTGAATGGATCCAGTTTGCAACAGATGAATTGAAACTTGAGACCAAGAGCGATCCTGGGCTACACAATCTCAAGAGCGGTTCCACACCGGTCTTCGCAAGACTGCACAAGACATTTCGTTTTTGAAAGTTTTTAAGAAAGCGACAAATCATTCGCGTTGAAGATAGTGTGGAACCAGTCTGGATCGGACCAGGATCCTTCTCAGTACTCACGCCGACGAGCATGATTTCATTCATTAATAGCTTAGCAGGCCTCTCTTTCTCTCAAAATGATCAAAATTTAAAAAAACCCGAGGAATTACTTCCTTTTCATTTTTATCACCACAGTGTTCGAAAAAAAGGGATTTTATGAAAAGCTTAGGTCATTACGACGATGTTTATGGCACAAGAGAGTAGGCGAAATGCACTGTCGTTCCATTCACATCTTCTGGCACGGCTAACTCAAATAGCAACAAATACGGCACCTGATAGCCGCAGCTGTTTCATTCAGATTTGCTGGTATAACCGGCTCCTCGGCAGTAAACAAGCTCAAAAAGCAAAAGCAACTAATTACAAGACAAAACGGTGTTTGAGGCAACAACCCCGAAATCACCTGGTATACTAAACAAGAGGGACTGACTCATTACAAAAATACAGACCTATAAGCAAAAGGACTGACTCAAGACAATGAGACAGACTCAAAACAAAATAAAAGACTGACTCAACACCCTAAGTCAGGATTTACAAAACTAGCATTGGCAGGTGCTCAAAAATGCGTGTCAAACGCCACATCCAAAAACGTGCCAGGCCCTGCCCACAGGCGGTTCACCTTTTTGCTTACATACTCGCAGTGTCTGTATCCTCAAAATCCAACAACTGAGTGGTGACGGACTTTCTTTGAGGTGGGGGAGGATAACCTCGTTGTCAATCAAATCTTGCACTCGTCTGGGGCGAAACAATTGTTTAGCATGGCTGTCTGGTGGTACGCGACAATCTTGAGTAGGGTCATGAGTATCAGGGAGATTCTTCGGGAGAGGCCGAGGCTCCAGGGGTTTAAGGTGTCCCCTCTTGGTAAGGATTTGAAGTGCCTTGGATAATGGCATGTAGAGAGCATGGAAGACCCTGCGCCCTCGGGGTAGGTACTTCGGAGCCTGAGCACTCTTGTTAGATGCACTAGCGAACGGATCGGCGGGTGCGGCCTTGGATTTCTGATCCTTTCCGGATGCAAGGTTGGGAGTGGGAAAAACTGTTTTGGCATGACAGGGCCTATCCCGATTCTTTGATTGACTGGAATTGCCCTCAGGCGGAGTGGGGAAAGCATCCTCCACAGCTTTCGACATAACTGCGGATATCTGTTGCTTGCTCATTCCCCCGGCTTTCAAAGCCTCTACTGCCCACAGCAGTTGTCCGGTTGGGTCGGCATCTGCCTTCATCTTGCCTTTGTCTCTGGCCTCAGCCTGATCTAGAGTTTGGTTTGCTGTGTCGTTACCATAGCTGGAGGTCATCTCTGGTTGGTTGAGTTCAATTACAATTTGTCCTAGTAGTGGGGGCTCCTGGGGTATAAAGCCTCCGGCATATGGTGCGGCTGGTGGCGAAACAGACATCCCATAGGCGAGATCCGCCACGGATCTTTGAAGATCACCTATCATTCCCATTAGTTCAAATGTAATAGGCTCACGAGCTTGATATAGTTGAGGGGTCCAAATTGGATGTGCGGCAGGCGACCTGGGTGGATGCGGCATGTCGACAGTAGCCTCACCCTGCAGGGTAATTCCTTGACTCAACGCGGCCGTCATGACCATGATCTCTTCTGAATTCTGCGTTATGCTCAGTCCTACCTCAGCAAGGAGAAGACACTTGCTATTCTAGATCGACCCTCTGAATCTCGAATCAAAGCGGAAAACAAGCGATTTCATTTCAAGCAGATCAAACACGGGTGTAGCCGGACAACTGTACTCTACTACTGATCACTATTCCCCAGAATTATTGTTCAAAACTGAACTGATACCCGCAGACACAATTGATTTTCAACAACACTGATACTGGTGCCCTCAGGCCGGATACCCAAACTTGCAAACTGATATATGCGTTCCCTGCAGAGATACACTCTAAAAGCATATAGTAGATAAATGAGAGCCAATACACCCCTATGTCGGGGTAGGGTTTCCCTGTCCTATTTTGTCAGGAGCTAGGGTTTCACTACGCACACAGCAGTTTCAAACAACCTGTATCGGGTAAGCAACCTGTCCTAATTTGGAATGGTCACTATGGATCCGAATATGCACTAGGTCGAATGGTCAAAAAGGGTGCCCCGGTAAAACCGGGGTTTGTGTTACCCATCTTGGCGAGCTCATAACCGTCGACCTTATGGCCATGCCTTGACAAGACAAGCCTCCGACAAACCGCCAGAATAGCAGATGGCCAACACGGTGTCCTAGGCGCACCAATGCACATGCAATGCAAAGAAACACATAAGTGTAGTCAAAACAGGATATCACGAGTTCGAGTCAAGCTCTCTAAAATCCCCAGCAGAGTCGCCAGAAATTGTAACACGTCCGCGGGGGACCTCGATGCTACAGTTCGAACTCCCCTTTTTGTTTGTTGCGGTTCGTAATCTGAACCAAAGAGTCCAACTCTGGCAAATCGTTTGAGAAAACAATTTTTTTTTTAAAAGTAGTGCCAAACATGGATTGCTTTGCCAGATACAGAGTCGCCACCTAAATATTTTTAAAATGGAAAATTTAGGAAACCCTGACTCGGTGCCAAAGGCCACGTGTCCGTCATCACCAAAGTTGTCTTGGCTCGGGAGCTTGCCTACGATCGGGGAAGGTCAGCTATGAGCACCCCCTTTCGCCCGATCCGAAGACCAGCCTCTACTAACCGTGATATCCGTTTTTGAAAACATTACATGCTCTTATTCCAATTATTAGCCTAGAATTACTATGTTATGCGCGCAGCAAACAAGTATAGACTAGATTGCCTAATTTGGAAACAAGCATTGCATATCCGTTTGCTTGGAAAACAATTTGAAATTGCTACTCGCAAGTAGGCTAAAATACGGATTTCAATGAGTTATTCCAACTCAAGTAATCCAACCTCCACCCACAGGCATTCAAACAGTTTATCTCATATAAGCATTTAGCCACATGGTTAACATTCACACGCATGCGATATGCTAAAGCATAAATACTTACATCGTACTCCGTGCCAAAACAACAAACTAGTTAGCAAAAATGCATGCCCTAGTTCATGTTAGAGTGACTAATGCATCGCATACAATGGCGTAATCTAGACAGGCTCGGCTATCCTAAGCGTGGCATGTGAAATGCAATCATTCGGTGCACGTATTCAAGTTGGAAATTGAAATACAATGCGGTTTGTATGATGTACCGAGCCCGATGCATGTCAACAAATGCATGGATGCACGCATGCATTGCATAAGGTATGCTAAAGATAAACGTGCCCTAATCTACCATCATAAGCGGGTAAATAAAAGGGAGAAAGAAATGGTGGTTGGAAGACATACACACCACTCACCCACACTTATTACAGATTCGCCCTCGCTCGGAGGGATCAAAAGAATAATACAAATAATTAACTACGCAAACTAATTAAATATTACAAATTAATTAAATTAACAAAATAATTAATCTAAGAAAAACAATAAACCGCCTCGGGGCGAGGGCTCAATGCACGCGCGCTCGGATTCTGCTCGGAATTGCACTGTCATGCCTAGCCTGCCTCTGTTTTCTCTACTTTGCTCCTCTGGAAACTACCAAAGTCTCAGAACCACTTCCTTGGAATCTTTGGAATCACCACGCTAAATAGAATAGCCACCGGCTATATGTGGCCATCGGCCAGAATTCATCCATCGGTGATAATTGATTGCAGTCGGCACTAAACATTGTCGTAAGCAATGAATTCTCAGAACACGCAACTCACAAAGAGAGGGCAAAACTTGCATGGCCTCTCAATTCAAACAACGTATGCTCCAAGCACATTCCTTAGCATGTTTGTGACTCAAAGGAGGATGTGCCTCGATTCTCGGCCCACCCATCACACATTTCCATGCTTTACGCTCCAAAGAACCAAGTTGTGCACTTCCATGTCAAATGCATGCAAACAAAACAAACAAAACAAGGCCCAATTCCTATCACCAAGTCAAGGAACAAGGCATGTATGCAAGGTGCAATGCAACCTAAGCGTGTTAGCTTAATATGCAACATGATCATAGCAAGACACTTATGTAAGCATGCAAGCAAACATGAGGCAATGCAAACCAAGCAAATGATGGTTTTAAACATGATCTAGGCAACTCTAAATAGGCCTAAAATCGGTGGCCAAAATGCCCCAAAATGAAAGCCACCACACACACACACATGCATATGTTAAGACTTAACACTTAGGCACTAAGTAAGCAACCCCAAGCACACTTGAAAGGGGATATCAAGGACACTTAGCATGCATCCTAAGCTTTAAAAGTCATGTTATAGTAGGTTCCAAACCCAACTAAATAAGCCAAGTAAAGCATGCAAAAAGGCCCAAGTACTCAAGGCTCACCAAAGAGGTAATGGACTACACTTAACACAACCATACATGGCATGCATTAGGCGACCAAAAACAGAGTTTTAACACATAAAACTAAGCCCAAAAGACCACTTAGATGGCACCTAAGTGACTCAAATTCAAAGGCATGCATAATGGCCAAAACAAAGGGCATACAACACATGCTTTCAAAACAATAAAGAGGCGACTTAGGCAAGCATATGAGCGTGCCAAAGGGACTGAAATTTCATGTTGGATGGTTCCAAACCACCAAAATGATGCAAGCAACACATGCTACACACTCACATACTTGAGGCATACAAGCCCGGCAAGCCACAAATGCAAAGGAGCTATGCTAAGCATGCCAAAATCGATCCAAACGACTACGGACAGACCTGAAGCATGGCAAAATAAGCACAAAACATTCATAAGTCTAAGCCTAAATCATGCTCAAATAAAGGCTAACAACCTAAGACATGTTAAGGGATTACAAGGCATTACATGGCAACTACACTAAACATGAATGGAGTACCAAAACCAACACACAACATGATTATATTATGGCATAATAAGCATGAAATGCAGCCTAGACATGATCAACACACACTTGAACATAAGGCTCCTTAAGGAAGCAAAATAGGTCCTTTTCAAGGACAACAAGGAGAGGGGGTGGCCCTCCCCTTTTGGAGACTTCAAGGCACCATAAGGATTTCAGTGGTGAAGAGGCCCAAACACCAAAGTCCCGAAACTTGCACAAAATAGCACAAAATGAGGTCTTTCAAGGCCTAAGAGGGGCCAAACTTCCCCAAACCACAAAACACCCTTAACAAACAATTAAGAGGGCTTAAAAAAAGAACTTTTTTGTATTAAACACTAAGCTTAAAAACAGCTCTAAGATAGGTAGAAATAGGATGCAAAAATGGGGAATAAAAGGCTAGTTTCTCACCCTTGTTGACCACCTTCACAAATGTTGATCTTGTTTCTTCCTTGGGCTCAAATCCAGCCAAGAACACCAAGAACAACCTCTTGGAACCTCAGAAACCAAGGAAAGGTGAAAGACTAGGTGCTTGTGTGCAATAATATGAACAAATGCACCTAGAACACTTAAGAGAGAGAAGTATAGAGATATGATATGTATCAATCCTAGACCTAAAACCAGAGCTCTCTCTGAGTTGTTTACTCTCCAAAAAGCCAACCCTAAAGCCAAGGGGGGAGGCCTCCTCTTATAGAAGAGGCAATCTTGTAAGCTTAGTCACTAAGCAAGACAAAAAGTGCATCCCTCCATACACGTGTATGGAGGGGAGGCCAAAGCCATACAGCTGTTTCAAAATATCTGAAAAAGCAAGCTGCCCAGATGGCAGAAGAATGTCATTTTGACAAAATTTAGTGCCGGCCGGCAACAAATAGTGCCGACCGGCAATATATATTGCCGATGGCAAGAAAAACCAGCCGGTGGCCTCTAGCTAGTGCCAGTGGTGTGTGGGGATGCCTCAAAAGGCATTCCCTGCCCCTCCAAGGCAAAACACAAGTGTTTGGTGCAAAACCAGACACGAAGCAGTCGAGTTCGAAAATCCTGAGGCAAGGCACGTAGCCGAGAACTCCGGGAGCTCCAAACAAACACAAACATGGATAATCACCAAGTGTTCAAATGGTGACGTCCAAGTCTTGAGGATGGTCAAAAATGGGGTGTCTACAATTAGCATGTTGTAAAAATGCTTACTTTAACATGTTTCAGAAAACTATTTTACATTCAATAAAAAGTATTGAATAAATATTTGAAAAAGAAACTTTTAAAAAACGTACATAAAAAAGAGTATATAATATTCGAAAAAGAAACTTTTAAAAATTGTTGAGAAACCATACCACGGGATGTGCATTTTCCTTTCCTTTGCCAAAAGGGATAGCCTTTTCTATTTCCTTTGATATTGCTTTGTCTTTTCCCATTATCTTTGCCTATAAAAAATAAGTAGAATTTTTTTTATAAATTACTTTTTAAATGATAAGAAAATGCAAGTCCAATGTTCAAGTGACTTTTAGGCTTACCTCACAAATGTGAATAGTATTAATGTCACGCTCATCACAGATAACAACAATAACATTTCTTTTTTGAAGAAATCGAACATATACATACAAAAACTTTAGAGTGATAAATAAAACACTACAAAAAAAAACAGTTTTTTGCGACGGCAAAACGTCGTCGCTAATACCTCCGCACGCCGTCGCTAATACCTTTATGACGGTAATTGATTTTTATGACGGCAAGTGAAATTCGCGAGAAAGGGGGTTGCAAAAGGTCTTTAGCGACGGTATGTGCCGTCGCTAATAGTGTTTGCGATCGGAGGGTACCTTTTTTGCGACGGCAGTTTTCTGTCGCCAATAAGTGGAGAAAATCCAATTTTTTGCGACGGTAAAGTTTTTCCGTCGCTAATATTGGTTTGTTGAGACGACAGATAACCGTCGCTAAAAGTCTCCTACAGGATATAACTTTTGTCGACGGCATGTTGGGCCGTCGCTAAAGGTCTACGTCACAATTTCTTCGAAGTATTTGCGACAATTCGTTGCCGTCGCAAAAGGCTCCCAGACATGTTTTTCGGACGGTACATTATGCCGCCTCAAAAAAAAAAAAAACAAAACCTTTTCCGAAATTATTAAAAAAATTAAAAAAACCTGTATTAAATGAAAAATAATTACAAAAAAATCCAAAAATTACATAATAATATAAATACATACATAAACAAAAGTTAACAAATAATAAAAATTCATAATGTTGTTCCATTCATAATATTACAGAAATAAAAATTTAAAACAATAAAAATTATGCCATTACATAATGTCGCATAATACATACATAATGTCGTTCACAAATTTAAATAACATAAATCAAAATCAAAAACAAAAGTTTCGGCTTAATTCTTGCGTGGGTTACAAAAACAAAAGTTGGACATAATCTTTCTACGCCCACATTCCACAAGAAGCAAACTGCTACTCAGGAAATATCTGAAAAAAACAAGATAAAAATAATTAATAACCATATAATGCTGTTAATATTTTAATTAAAGAAAAATATAAAAAAAAAATTGACTACTATTTAATTAGAAAGATAGTTAGTAAATAATTTTGACTAGACCGAAATCCGACTCTAACTCCCAAACCGGGAACCCAATTCAAGCCCCGTCGTCTCCCACAAGTCTCTCGTGCCTAGGACGTCGTGTGTGCCAAGTTTCGTGCCAAACCGACGCGGTTTGGTGATTTTGGGGCCTTAACTCCTCGAATTCAAGTTTCTTAAGGAACTAATTTGCCTAAAGTGAAATCCGGCTCTAACTCCCAAACCGGGAACCCGATTCGAGCCCCGTCTTCTCCCACAAGTCTATCGTGCCTAGGAGGTCGTGTGCGCCAAATTTCGTGCTCAACCGACGCGGTTTGATGAATTTGGGACATTAACTCCTCGAATTCAAGTTCTTTAAGGAACTAGTTTGCCTAAAGCGAAATCCAGCTCTAACTCCCAAACCGGGAACCCGATTCGAGCCCCGTCTTCTCCCACAAGTCTCTCGTGCCTAGGACGTCGTGTGTGCCAAGTTTCGTGCTAAACCGACGTCGTTTGGTGATTTTGGGGCATTAACGCCTCGAATTCAAGTTTCTTAAGGAACTAGTTTGCCTAAAGTGAAATCCGGCTCTAACTCCCAAACCGGGAACCCGATTCGAGCCCCGTCTTCTCCCACAAGTCTCTCGTGCCTAGGACGTCGTGTGTGCCAAGTTTCGTGCCAAACCGACGCGGTTTGGTGATTTTGGGGCCTTAACTCCTCGAATTCAAGTTTCTTAAGGAACTAATTTGCCTAAAGTGAAATCCGGCTCTAACTCCCAAACCGGGAACCCGATTCGAGCCCCGTCTTCTCCCACAAGTCTATCGTGCCTAGGAGGTCGTGTGTACCAAATTTCGTGCTAAACCGACGTCGTTTGGTGATTTTGGGGCATTAACGCCTCAAATTCAAGTTTCTTAAGGAACTAGTTTGCCTAAAGCGAAATCCGGCTCTAACTCCCAAACCGGGAACCCAATTCGAGCCCCGTCTTCTCGCATAAGTCTCTCATGACTAGGAGGTCGTGTGTGCCAAGTTTCGTGCTCAACCGACGCGGTTTGGTGATTTTGGGACATTAACTCCTCGAATTTAAGTTCCTTAAGGAACTAGTTTGCCTAAAGGGAAATCCGGCTCTAACTCCCAAACCGGGAACCCGATTCGAGCCCCGTCTTATCCCACAAGTCTCTCGTGCCTAGGACGTCGTGTGTGCCAAATTTCGTGCTAAACCGACGTCGTTTGGTGATTTTGGGGCATTAACGCCTCGAATTCAAGTTTCTTAAGGAACTAGTTTGCCTAAAGTGAAATCCGGCTCTAACTCCCAAACCGGGAACCCGATTCGAGCCTCGTCTTCTCCCACAAGTCTCTCGTGCCTAGGACGTTGTGTGTGCCAAGTTTCATGCCAAACCGACGCGGTTTGGTGATTTTGGGGCCTTAACTCCTCGAATTCAAGTTTCTTAAGGAACTAATTTGCCTAAAGTGAAATCCGGCTCTAACTCCCAAACCGGGAACCCGATTCGAGCCCCGTCTTCTCCCACAAGTCTATCGTGCGTAGGAGGTCGTGTGCGCCAAATTTCATGCTAAACCGACGTCGTTTGGTGATTTTAGGGCATTAACGCCTCAAATTCAAGTTTCTTAAGGAACTAGTTTGCCTAAAGCGAAATCCGGCTCTAACTCCCAAACCGGGAACCCGATTCGAGCCCCGTCTTCTCTCACAAGTCTCTCGTGCCTAGGTGGTCGTGTGTGCCAAGTTTCGTGCTCAACCGACGCGGTTTGGTGAATTTGGGACATTAACTCCTCGAATTCAAGTTCCTTAAGGAACTAGTTTGCCTAAAGGGAAATCCGGCTCTAACTCCCAAACCGGGAACCCGATTCGAGCCCCGTCTTCTCCCACAAGTCTCTCGTGCCTAGGACGTCGTGTGTGCCAAGTTTCGTGCCAAACCGACGCAGTTTGGTGATTTTGGGGCCTTAACTCCTCGAATTCAAGTTTCTTAAGGAACTAATTTGCCTAAAGTGAAATCCGGCTCTAACTCCCAAACCGGGAACCCGATTCGAGCCCCGTCTTCTCCCACAAGTCTATCGTGCCTAGGAGGTCGTGTGCACCAAATTTCGTGCTAAACCGACGTCGTTTGGTGATTTTGGGGCATTAACGCCTCAAATTCAAGTTTCTTAAGGAACTAGTTTGCCTAAAGCGAAATCCGGCTCTAACTCCCAAACCGGGAACCCGATTCGAGTCCCGTCTTCTCTCACAAGTCTCTCGTGCCTAGGTGGTCGTGTGTGCCAAGTTTCGTGCTCAACCGACGCGGTTTGGTGAATTTGGGACATTAACTCCTCGAATTCAAGTTCCTTAAGGAACTAGTTTGCCTAAAGGGAAATCTGGCTCTAACTCCCAAACCGGGAACCCGATTCGAGCCCCGTCTTCTCCCACAAGTCTCTCGTGCCTAGGAGGTCGTGTGTGCCAAGTTTCATGCTCAACCGACGCGGTTTGGTGATTTTGGGACATTAACTTCTCGAATTCAAATTCCTTAAGGAACTAGTTTGCCTAAATTGAAATCCGGCTCTAACTCCCAAACTGGGAACCCGATTCGAGCCCCGTCTTCTCCCACAAGTCTCTTAACTTAGAATGTAAAGAATGCAAAGATACATTTTAGCTTAGAATACAAAGATACATTTTATACCTGATCTTCTGGTGGGAGTGTATATGGATTCTCATCTTCTGCAGATTCCCTAAATGCCCGGTGGCCACTCGATGCATCAGGAACCTATGTTAGTCAATGCATAATGTGTTAATCATATCTAAATTGTATACATAATCTTGAGTGAAAATTGAACTATCAAACTATTTAATTTATATGGAACCTGTCTGTTAGGATCCACACTCGCCCCCTGTGACACAAGGGCCATCATCTCAGCTCTCATCTGCTCTAAATGTGTAGAGAACTCTGCTCGCAGCTCCTCCCTCAACTCATCCCTTAGCTCTGCACGAACCTTCTACGTGATCTGATCAATAGTCGATGGCTGGGGTGTTGACTGTGATGGCCCAGCACCATCTTTATACACCGCTCTCCGAGGCACAATTCTCCCGTATGTCCGACAATATCCATGTCCGTCATGACCTATCAACTCATGGAAAATGGCATTCCTAGCCTCCAAAGTCTGACCATCCTCAGGTAGCATAGAGAGTTGACGATTAAACTCATCCTATATTGAATAAGACAGACAAGTATATGCCAAATTAAGATGGTTGACACAAAAAAAATAAACTTTAAATACAATCAAAGATGTTTGGAAACTACCAAGGTCTGGATAACCTCTGGGTCATCTACTCTACGTGTCATAAGCCAAACATTCATCTTATCAGTAGACTCCCCCTTACTGGTCATCTACATTTTTTTTAGAAATATGAAAATTAGAATCCAAATAATTTACAAATATACAATGTTTGTTTATATACAAAAATAAAACAATAACATGTAAACCTCATGCCATATCTGAGAGAAAGTAGTACGTCCTGTGGTATGAGCTATGCCGTGAGCTCGCCGATTTTTAGCGTTCCTACTTGCAATTTTCTATAACAGGTTCAACAAATGTAAGTATGTAAATATGATTTGTATGTTTAAATATCATAAATATAACGTAATTGTATACCTCAGCATCGGAAGTACGCCAATACTCCACAAGTTGTTCCCACTGGCTTGGCACAACGTTCATAGGAACATCATCCTTCAGATTAGGATCAGAACTTCTAGGCTTGAAATACTTAGCCTTAAGCTTGTTCTTGTGATCCTTCCATATGCTGTTGCAGTTTTTCATGTAGATTGGCTTGTACTCCTCTGGACATATATTCAAATTGTCCTATAAAACACAATTTCAAAGTTTAAGGCTAAGTATAACACAAATTTGGAATTCGAATTTGTGGACAAAAATATACTTTTACCTTCACATCCTTCCAGATAGCATCAACAATATCATCAGGCACATAGTTACAGTCTAGAAAAGTAAGAGGAACAATGTTACCATTCCGCACAATAATGCCAAGTTGAGTAGTTAACTTGGCCACGTTATCCCCTATTGGGCAGTAATTTCCATCAAATTGTATGTCCAGCTTTTTTCCAGTGCCCCACTCTTTAATGCCCTTGGCACAGCCTCTGCCACGCCTAGTCGAGGTTGATGAAGAACTAACATGACCTGCGATATACAATAATAATAAACAATATGCAATGGTAATAAACAAATGCAAATTTAAATAATGTGAATACAAATCATATCAAATAAACCTGAGGTGGGCTGTGAAGAAGTCGAAGGGTCTGCAAAATACAATGAGAATAAACAAGTTATATATAATGAGCATAAGCCAAGGTATGTGTAAATAATTTTCATACAAATCAAAGCAAATTTATATACCTGTGGATGGCTCATAAGCTGATGATGATAGCTGCAGTGGTGCCACTGATGGTGGACGCACCGATGGTAGGCGTGGAGGCTGAGTACATGGTAGCTGCTGTGGTGCCACTGATGGTGGTCGATATGGTGGTAGTAATGGCCCCTCAGATGGTGGTGGCACTAATGGCCCCTTCGATGCTGGCCGATGTGATGACTCCTCTGATGGTGGTGCTACTGATGTCCTGTTATGTAGCACATCGGACATCATCTTGTGGGATTATCAGGCTTCCTCTTCCTTCCCATAATAATCTGCAAGCAATATACCATTAATTGACATTAGAAACATAGACAATGGTTTGTCATCAACTATAATATGACATTAATTGAACTAATACAATTACAAAGACAAAGTAACTTAAGAAATTGATGATTAACTACAACCTTGGCCTTAATTGAATTACTAATGTTGATTACATATCAGCCTATTTGAACATCAACTGTTTCCCCTTCTGCGGCTTCCCTCACCCAACCAACTTCTTCATCACGAAGCATTATATTTTCTTCCAATTGTTGGCTCATGTATGGCTCGATTTGTGGATCAGTCGAACTCATATCAAATAAACCTCTTTGAGACATCTTCACCACGACTTGCCGGTCAGTTGTAACGGGTCTGCAACATACCAAACTTGCTCTGCTTGGGACGCCAAGATGAAAGGTTCATTGGTAATTCGATCATCTCGGTACAACAAATGATTGAAGTTCACCAACGTGAAATTGAAGACATCTTATTTCTTTCCATGAATGTTGTCAATCCAATCACACTTAAACAACACATGTTTCTTCTCATTGGAATACCGAATCTCAACAATATCTGTCAATTGTCCATAATAGTACCACGAGACCCAGGACGAGGATTCTTGTCTTTTCGACTAGCATAACTTATGGTATCTGCCTTCAAAGCTACACCACAATTTTGTGTGGCTCGACGATCATCCATGGCCTTTACTCGACAATCGAAACCCATTCAAGATATACCCGTTGAACCTCCTTGCGTGTTATGAGGACCATTTGCCAATAGAATAATCTCTTGAGAAAATATGACATCGAGAGTCCTTCGCAAAGTTTGGACCTATTTAACACGAAAATGTAAAATTTAAAATGTAGATCGACTTAAGTAACTAGAATCTATAGAGTTAAATACATACATGTTCCTTGAACCAAATGTGAAAAGTTTCAAAATGTTCACGCCGAAGTTGATGATCGTAGACACGAGGCATTTTGAGCTTAAGTACTTCAAGGTGTTTGCTGTGTAGATTAAAATTTTAGCAATACAAAAAATTTAGTTGAAAATTCAAGAAAACATAATAAAATATTGAGTGAGTGAGTTAACCTACTTTATGAATGGTTGAACCGCGCTTGTATTGAATAAGATGTACCGATGAGCTTGTACCCAAGAAGTATTATCAAGATAAAAGCTTGTGTTTTCACCAATAGCATGACCCAAATTATCATCACCACTGTAGTTCCTCACGGGTCGACTAGATTTGGTTTCCACATCGTTGAGATATTGTGCACAAAAATTCATGCATTCTTCCATAAGATATCCTTTAGCAATTGATCCTTCAGGACGAGCTCTATTACGTACGTATTGCTTCAAAGTAAGAAGATACCTCTCAATTGGATACATCCATCGAAACTGAATCGCTCCACCCAATAAGGCTTCATCAGCTAGATGTATAGGCAAGTGCTCCATTATATCAAAAAACTTCGGAGGAAATATTTTCTCTAGATGACAAAGTGTTACTGATACGATCTTTAATATATTGCAAATCCGTCATACGATTCACTTTCGAACACAATTGTCTAAAGAAATTGCTCAATTCAATCAAGGGTTCAATTACATTCTTGAACGATCGTGAATAGCTAATGGAATAAGTTGTTGCATCGAATATGACTATCGTGGCTCTTAAGACCCCCAATGCTTCTATCATGTAAGCGCACACGTGATATATTGGATGAATACCCGTCGGGAACTCTTACTTCCTTCAACACTTTCAAGAACAAATCTTTCTCATCCTTGGTCATCGTGAATTGTGCTGGTGGTAAATAGGCTTTATTCGACCCTCTTAACTGCAAATGTAGGGGTTTTCTAATATTCATATCTTCTAAATCACGCCGAGCATTAACACCATCCTTCGATTTTCCTGCAACCCCTAATATTGTCCACAACACATTGTCACAAACATTCTTCTCTATATGCATCACATCGAGGTTGTGTCTTATTAGATTGTGCTCCCAATATGGCAATTCATAAAAGATACTTTTTTTCTTCCAACTATGGGTGCGATGTCCAGCTTTCTCCTTCTCTACCTGTCTCCTATGCCTCTCCTTAAGGTCATCCCTTTTGTATTGGGTTAAAATACCCTCAGATTCTAATTGTAGCAACATCTCGCCTGCATAACAATTTTGGTTTCACCGACTTCCGACTACCATCAAATGATACTTTATCCTTCCGAAATTTATGGCCAGTAGGTAAAAATCTGCGATGACCCGAGTATGATTGTTTCCTACTATGCTTCAGCCAACACGATGTAGTTTCCTTATTGCAACAAGGACATGCATATTCGCCTTTAGTGCTCCATCGACAAGTTTTGCGTATGCAGAAAATCACTAATTGTCCACAAGAAGCCGCATGCATTTGAAACATTTGATTTGTTGATGCATCAAATGTTGACACACCCTCATTCGATAGTTCTTTCAACTCTTCAATCAACGGTTGCATATACACATCAATTTTGTCACGGGTCCTTCGGCGTTAATAAGCACCGGATAAAATTAGAAATGGTTGCTTCATGCACATCCATGGCGGCAAGTTGTATGGAATGAGCACAAGCCAAGTGCTATGAACTATGTTCATCATCCTGAATGGGTTAAAACCATCAGATGCTAAGCCAAGCCTTACACTTCGGCAATCATTACTAAAGTCAATATGCCGACGGTCAAAATCTTTCCATGCAAGGGAGTCAGCAGGATGCCTGAAGACACCATCATCAGTTCGTTCATCTGCATGCCATCTCATGAACTTGGCCGTCTTGGATGACATAAACAACCTCTGCAACCTTGGCTTTAAAGGAAAATACCTCATCTGTTTTGCAGCTATTTGTTTGCCACCTTTGTTAGGACCATTTGAACCACCATCACCATTTGATTTCCATCTAAAACTGTTGCATATGACACATTTATCAAGATTGGCGTCCTCGTTTCGAAACAACATGCAACTGTTGGGACATGCATCCCACGTGTCATAGGTGAAGCCCAAATCTGTTGTGACCTTTTGAGCTTTATAATATGAGTCCGGGAGTTTCACACCCAACGGAAATGCCTCATTCAATAACTCAAGCAACATGTCAACAGATTTATCTGTCTACTGATTAAGCACCTTCAAATGTAGAAGTCGAACAATGAATGACAAAGATGTGAACTTCTGACAACCCGGATACAATTCACTTTGTGCATCTTGAAGCAGTTTGAAGTACTTTGCAGTCTCTGCATTTGGATCGAGCTGGGGTTCAGATGCATGGGGATCAGGCCCCTGTGGTTCATCACCCTCAACACTTGTACCGGCATGTGGATTTCCCATAGCCCCTTGTATCATTCCAATCATATCATCCCCAATGTCTAAATTAGCTAATGTTTCATTCTCTCAATTTCCATGCAGAGATACGTAAGATTCCCCATGATTAATCCAATGTTTGTATTTTTTAAAAAAACCATTCAAAATCAGATGCTCCCGTACACTGTAGACACCCCATTTTTGACCGACCTTAAGACTCAGACGTCACCGATTGAGCGCTTGGTGATGTTGCATATCGCGCTTGTTCGGAAGTTTCAGAGTCGCGGCCGTGCGCCCTGCCTCCGGACTTCCGAACCTCTGTGCCTTGTCTCGGTTTGCGAACCGGACTCGGTTTTCTCATTTTTCTTTCTGAGAGAGAGAGGTCTAGCAGACCGTCATCAATAACCGTCAGAGGCTACATTTCATGGTCGTGGCCATTTTGCCCACTTCGGAGTCCGGTCCCTGGTTTTCGGAGCCGTTAGGCCGTGTGCCTCGGTTCGGGACCGCTCAACCATCTCTGTTTTCTCCGGTTTTTGGCATACATCTCTGTTTTATCCTTGTTAGGAACACTGGGGTCCGAGAACCCCACTTCGGTTCCAAGTACCTCTCCCGTTGCTTGACGGCCCATTTAGGGAACGAACCCACGCGGTTTTGGTCCCGGCGCTCGTTCGTGTTGTTGTCGATCAACCTTGGCGGTACCTCTGTTTTACCACTAAAACACCGGGTCCGAGAACCCCACGGTCCCAAGTACCACTCCGGTTGACGGCCCATTTCCGAACGAACCACGCGGTTTTGGTCCCGGCGCTCGTTCGTGTTGTTGTCGATCAACCTTGGCGGTACCTCTGTTTTACCACTGCTAAGAAACACTTGGTCCGAGAACCCCACTTCGTCCCAAGTACCACTCCGGTGCTTGACGCCCATTTCGAACCCGAACCACGCGGTTTTGGTCCCCGGCGCTTCGTTCGTGTTGTTGTCGATCAATCTTGGCGAGAACCTCTGTTTTACCTGCTAAAACACTGGGTCGAAACCCCACTTCGGTCCCAAGTACCACTCCGGTGCTTGACGGCCCATTTAGAATCCGAACCACGGTTTTGGTCCCGGCGCTTTCGCATTGTTGTTTATTCATTTTTGGCATACATCTTTGATTCAGCATTTTGAGGAACACTTGGGTCCGAGAACCCCCATAAATGGCGAGTGTCACTTCGGTGCTTCTGACCCATTTAGGGACCGAACCACGCGGTTTTGGTCCCCAGCTCTCGTTTGCATTAGTTTGCTCGGTTTTTGGCAAGTACCTCTGTTTCAACCTTCTAAGGAACACTAGAGCCTCTGATATCCACTTCGTGGCCGAACGTCGCTTTCGGTGTCTGCAGCTCTCTTTTTCCCGAACCGCGGTTCTGGTCCCCGAGCTTTCGTTTTGCATCGTTTTTCGTTCAATTTTGGCAAGTGCTCTGTTTTATCATTACGAGGGACACTGGGCCTCGATGCCCACCGGGGCGAACAAAATATCTCGATTTTGCCCTCAAAATATCAAGATATTTTGTCCTCTAAATATCTAAATATTTTGGCCTAGATATTTTCCATCTTCTGAGCCCTCTTTTTGGCCTCTCTCTTGTGCTCAATGAAGAGCGCAACCAGCTGGGTTGAGAGAAGAAAGTGGCTTCAAGAGTTCCATAGCCAAAACCTTCATTTCCATAACCAAAAACCTTGATACAACTGCAAGTCTTGTTTGATTTCTTCACCAACACCTAGCCTCACCACCACAAATTCGATTCCAGCAGCAAGGAAGTGAATTTCAGAGGTTGAAGCTACAAATCAAAGCCAAAAAGCAAAGAAAGACAAGTCTTCAAGGGTAAGTGTCTAAAACCAACTTTTAGGGCCTTTTCTTGATCTTTTCTACACTCTAATTGGTTGCGAATTGGGGCTCCGACCCCTACTGCTTTTGTGCTCATTTTGAGCCCCTCTACAACATTGTAGAAGGGTCAACTCCATTTGGTATTTGTATATACTAGTTCCTTCAATATTCATCAAGATTGTCACATTTTTGCATGCTAAAATTGACCTATTTGTGTTGTTTTTGGGGCTCCGACCCCTAATGGGTTTGTGCTTAAAATGAGTCCCTCTACAACATTGTAGCATAGCTCAACTTCATTTGGCCATTATATATACCATTTCATCAAGTGTGCCACTTTTTGTATGCAACTTTCGACCTATTTGTGTTTGTTTTAGGACTTCGACCCCTACTGGTTTTAGTCTTATTTTGACCCCTTTACATGTTTCATGAAGAAGGTTTGGTCATTTGGTGTATAGATTACATGTCTCATGTTATACTCTCTTTTGGCTCCATTTTGCCTTCCATTTCTAGCATGTTTGTCTTATGAATTAGAGGCTGCCATTTACTGCATATATGCTTATTTTTGGGCCCTCTTTCATGTTGTAGAAGAGAGTTTGTTCATTTGGTGTTTGTATATGCCATCTTCCTTTGTAATGCTCTTTTGGCCACTAATCTTGTATGATTTTGTTGCCATGACTATGTCTACATTTTGGCCATGTTTGCTACTGAAATGAGCCATTCTTGGGACTGCCTTGCTACTGTTTTTGCTGCCATGTATCAATTGTGCATGTTTAGTGTGGCCATAAGCCATTTCGGGTGCACATTATCGCATTTCGGGATCATTTTTCGCTTTGGGTGCGCTTCGGTTGTGTTTTCGGGGCTGTTTTCCCCTCATGTAGCTGCTGAAATTTCATTACCATGCTTGCATATCATTACCCACGTTATTTTGTGCCTTAATGCATTGCCTCGGTTTGCGTGCCCGCGGGTACGCATTTCGAGGCACTTCGTTTTTATCCGACGGCCTCCTATGTGAGTGAGCTGAGGCTCTCCCATGTTGGTGTAAGCCCATCGTTGCATTTCGTATGCCATTTGTATCATTTTTGCATTGCCTCGAAATGCGTACCCGCGGGCACGCATTTCGAGGCACTTCGTTTTTATCCGACGGCCTCCTATGTGAGTGAGCTGAGGCTCTCCCATGTTGGTGTAAGCCCATCGTTGCATTTCATATGCCATTTGTATCATTTTTGCATTGCCTCGGTTTGCATGCCGCTGGCACGATTTCGAGGCACTTCGCTTTCATCCGACGGCCTATGTGAGTGAGCCGAGGCTCTCCCATGTTGGTGTAAGCCCATCGTTGCATTTCAGATGCCATTTGTATCATTTTTGCATTGCCTCGATTTGCGTGCTGGCACGATTTCGAGGCACTTCGCTTTTATCCGACGGCCTCCTATGTGAGTGAGCCGAGGCTCTCCCATGTTGGTGTAAGCCCATCGTTGCATTTCAGATGCCATTTGTATCATTTTTGCATTGCCTCGGTTTGCGTGATTTCGAGGCACTTCGCTTTTTATCCGACTCCCCTATGTGAGTGAGCCGAGGCTCTCCCATGTTGGTGTAAGCCCATCGTTGCATTTCAGATGCCATTTGTATCATTTTGCATTGCCTCGGTTTATGCGTGCTGCTGCGCATTTCGAGGCACTTCGTTTTTATCCGACGGCCTCCTATGTGAGTGAGCTGAGGCTCTCCCATGTTGGTGTAAGCCCATCGTTGCATTTTGTATGCCATTTGTATCATTTTTGCATTGCCTCGGTTTGCGTGCCCGCGGGTACGCATTTCGAGGCACTTCGTTTTTATCCGACGGCCTCCTATGTGAGTGTGGCTGGGGCCCTCTCATATTGGTGTAAGTCCATCGTTGCATTTCATGCCTTTATGTCATCGCCTCGGTTTGCGTGCCAGTGGGCACGCATTTCGAGGCATCTCATTTGCATCAGCATTGTGCATACTAGGTTGTATCTTAGTTGCATTTCATGCATCTCATGCATATTGCATCGTGTTCGGGATAGGAGTTAGCCGCACGGAAACGAGGCATCGTTCGTACTCGAGTGACGGAACGTCTCAATCCCCAAGTCACCGACACTCGGATTACCCACGATGGAGTTAGGTTTCTTTCAAGCATTCATCCGCATTCATCCCATATTGAGTTGTGCATTCGATTCTCTACCATCATGCATCGGTATGCGTGATTGGTGGCGCGAGGATCGAGACATGCATACATTTGTGAAATACATCGCTGTGCCCTTTTCCTGCTCTCTGCTAAAGAAAATTGAGTTGGCAACTTTCCTGAGCATGGCACGCTTTCAAGGTAAATTGCAAACAGAGGCTAATTGGGGCATCCCGGATTTCTGGCCAGTACCTACAACATACATCATCCTTCGGTTAGGCGCCACGGCTTGCATGCCATTTTACAAATTTCATAGTTAATTTGTTTAATTAATTAGAAATTTGTAATATTTTGACCGTAATATTTGGGATCAGATTATTCTTTTATTCGGACCCTCTCATGAGGGCATAAATGTAATAAGGGTGTGTGAGTGTGATGTATGTCTTCCAACCCCATTTCTTTCTCCCTTTTATTTACCCGCTTTGAATGGTTAGATATAGGGCATACTCCAATTAGCATATAGTATGACAAAGATGTTTGCATCATTCATCTGCTTTTGCACGCACTGCCTTGCCAAGATCATACAAACCGCATTGTATTTTCAATTCCAAATTGAATACGTGTTAGTTGTAGCATTTCATATGCCATATTTAGAATAGCCGAGCTTTATAGTTTGCATTCTTGCATGTGTTGCATTAGGCATTTCAGATACCTAGGATCATGCATGATTTCTAATCATTTTCTGTTTTGGCTTGAAGTACTCGGTGAGTTTTATGCTTTAGCATCCTTGCATGCGTGTGAGTGTTGCCATGATAGCATGCTTACCATGAGGCTAAATGCTTATGTGATATAACTGCCTTGAATGCCTGTGGGTGGAGGTTGAGTTATCTGAATTGGAGCAATTCATCAATTGTTTGTTAAGCCCACTAGATTGTGGCAAAATCGTATTTTAAGCCTACTGCGGGTAGCAAACCATCTTTCACAAACAAACATGAGATGTTTAATTCCAATTCAGACGGCCCATCTATACTTGTTTGTCATGAGCATCACATAGTAACCTAGGCTAATAACCTAATAAGAGCATACAATGTTTTCAAAATCGATATCATGGTTAGTAGAGGCGGTCTTTGATCGGCGAGAGGGGGTGCTCACGATGTGACCTTCCCTAATCGTACCCAAGTTCCCGAGCCAACTTTGGTGATGACGGACACGTGGCCTTTTGGCACCGAGTCAGGGTTTCCTAAATTTCCCATTTTAAAATATTTAGGTGGCGACTCTGTTATCTGGCAAAGCAGTCCATGTTTGGTACTTCTTTCAAAAAAATCTGTTTTTCTCAAAACGATTTGCCGGATTTGGACTCTTTGGTTCGAGATTTGGAACCGCAACAACAAAATCGAGTCCGAGCTGTAGCGAGGCTCCCCGCGGGCGTGGTTACATACACCCTCTCGTACAAAATAGTATCGATTCTCACACTTCCTACACGGACAACTGATCATCTCACCTTCAACCCTATTGGTGTAGGCAAACACAAGGAATTCATCAATCCCATTAATGTATTCCCTGGACATCCTATTTGGCAAATCAATCCAACTCTTATCCATCATCTGTACACATCCACAAAAATATCTCATCAAAGTAACTCTAAATATAATACTTTTAACTCAAACCTATTCAAAAAAATACTCAAAACTCATCTATTTAAGTTTGTCTAAAAAATACTCAAAACTCATCTATGCTCTTTAACTCAAACTCATCTATGTCCCCGAGACACATGTTTGCCAGGATATGTATGCAAATATATTTGTAATATGGAAGATTAAACAAAGTTAGTTTGAAAAACAAAGTTAATGAATTTTCAAATTTTTACTTTGGTTATTTTCAAATTTTTAGTTTGATAAAATTAGAAATGGTCCTAAGTTCATATATGAACTTATTACTTTGGTTATTTTAGTATACTATTAACCAAGGTATGAGTTTATGAGATATGTTAAACTATACCAATTCACACTATTGATAGTATATTCCCAAAAGATATGGGTATACTAATATCAAGGATTGATAATTGGACTAGAGTCAATTAATAGTCATTTTACCATTAGTAGTTGATAATATACTGATTATCATTCTATATTAATATCAAATCTATAAAAGGGGGTATATAATTATAGTCTAGTTGGCATTGATTTAGTTAAGCAATACTCATTCAACGATGATTAGCACAATGATAACCATATTATTATAGTTTAAATGAGCTAAGTAGTTTGTACCTATCAATTAATCTACTCTAAAGTGACTAAGTCTATAATATGTTTATAAACTAATGACATAAAATTATCAGACTAGAATAACATATTTCATAACCATTATTTATATTATATTTTTTCTGGACTAACAAGTATGTTCATTGTACTATTAGCAAAAATGATATAATTATTAAATTAACCACAGTAATATGTTATGCTACTAAATTATTACGGATATAACCAAGTTAGAATATAGTGTAGGTGAAATAGGTTTAACCTATGAATTAACATGTTAGATAGTAATTAACATTAGTTACATAATATAAGAAAAAGAAATAGTGTATTATGACCATATTTGATATCTATTAAGAAATAGAATCATATTATTTAATATCATTGGAAATAATATGATATCCATAACCATTATATGATATCAATAACCATATCATATAAGTCAGATTATCCTAATTAACCATATATTATTAACCATAATTATTCTAATAGTATCATTATTGGTATATTATATATTAATCTATATATAGATTACAATACACCTATCCTTAGAATGATAAATAAACTAGTATACTATACGGGGTAATACCAATAACCATTTCATACATATTTTTCATACATGCTAAAGTTTTTCATACATATTTTTCATATATACATACAGAAACTTTTTGGACAGCATACATACATATATATGAAAAATAATTTATATTCATGTATATATATATATTTTTTTAACAGCTAATACATACATACATATATATATATATACAGAGAGAGAGAGAGAGAGAGAGAGAGAGAGAGAGCATACCTGAGGTAGCTGTCGCCGTCACCACCGCACCACCGCTACCATAGCCGTCACTGCTCACGCCTGTCGTCGCTGGTTTAGGGATTTAGGGATTTCATGCTTCAAAACAATTTTAGGGATTTGGAGATCGAACATGAGCGGCAAGATGAAAGGGAAGAGGGGGGGAAACTTGGTTTTTACTTTTTGCGACGGGAAGGTTTACACCGTCGCAAATGGTACAAAATTGTCCATAAACGACGCCGTTTTCATAAACCGTTTTTCGCGACGGACAAAACACCGTCGCAAATGGTCGAGTATTTGCGACAGCACGCTTTTGCCGTCTCAAACGTGTTTTTTTCCCGACGGCTCCGCACGCCGTCGCTAATAGTTCCTCCTTTTAATACCCTTTCGTGCATTTTTATTACCGACGGTTAAACGTCGTCGCTAAAGCTATTTTTTGTGACGGTTAATCTTGCCGTCGCAAAAAACTATTTTTGGCGACGGGAATCGCGCCGTCGCGAATACTTCCGTGTTTTTTGCCCTCTTTTCTTGTAGTGAAACTTTATACACATAAATAAGAAAATTAGTAAACGAATGTGATATTACAGTTCGGTGTAAGTCTTCATCCATCTATAAGTAAGAGGAAAAAAGCAATTTATTAGAAGAAAATTAGATATGATAAGTTTTTTTTTTTTTAAAAAAAAAAAAAGCCTTACATTATAAGAGGTACTTAAATTTATATGAAGAGGAAAAAAAAAAAAAAAAAAAAAACTTACTTGACCAAAAATAGTGATATTGTTCACAACTGTTATACTTCAACTTAAAAATGTTTGGTTATATAATTTTAGACACCAAGAAACAAAAAATTAGCACTAATAAAAGTTAACATAGATTTCATTGGCAATGAAATGTTATTTCCAAATCAGTTGCTACCAAATCGACTAATAAAATTCAAAATCGGATAATAAAATTCAAAATTTTATTTTAATAAATAGCTGTCATGGATAGAAAATACTTAACGAGTTACAATCAAGAGGAGAAGAAATAAAAATATAAAAATCTAAGAAAAAGAAAAATGCCAACCCAATAATTAGAATATATGTATTTTAACAATCACATTAAAATGATAAAATTAAAATTGGAGCACAACAATTGTTCAAATTTGAACTCTTCTCTTTTCTAACTGATTTCAATTTTATAGAGATGAAATTAAAACTAAAATCAAAACCCGTTATAATCATAAATATTTTAAAGTTCATCATTTATCACTTGGAAAGTCCAAACATAAATTTATGCCCCACCCCCCCCCCCCCCAAAAAAAAAAAAACTTCAATAGATAACAAAGCCATTTTATAAGCAATAATGAATAATTATTTCATGAAGGCAACTAAAGTAATACACACATATACATTCACCAGAATTTTTTAAAATACAACTAGAATATTATACTCCCTTAAAAAGGTGCCAAAAAAAAAAAAGAACATAAACTCTCTTGCTATATTACACATAAATGTTAAAAATGCCAAGTCTCTGGAATTTTTCTTTTAATTAGGAACTCTAGATATTCAAAAATAGTTATATAAAAAATATTTATCATCTGTACATTATAATCACACATCAAATATATTACAATTGAATGGTACAATTTTTTTTTTAATAATAAAATGTTAAATACATTTTTTTGAGTGTGTGAGTTTAATTTATTTATTTTTTGTTACAGGAAGATCAGCTAAACAAATTACCCTTACTTTCTTTTTAAATAGCTCCAAACAAATAGTCACTTCCCTCTCAGACTAGTTTCTACAACACAGAGCACTAATCACAAAGAAAATCCCAAATAACCCCCCTCTCTCTCTCCCTCTCTCTCTCTACATTCTCTGAGAAACCCATAATCAAACTCACATTTTATGAGCCAACCCAACTTTAGAATAGATATATTTTAACAATCACATTAAAATGATAAATTAAAATCGGAGCACAACAATTATCCAAATTTGAACTCTTCTCTTTCCTAATTAACTTCAATTTTATAGAGATGAAATTAAAACCAAAATCAAAACCCGTTATAATAATAAATATTTTGGAAGTTCACCATTTATTACTTGGAAAGTCCAAACATAAATTTATGCAAAAAAAAAAAAAAAATATTCACCAGATAACAAAGCTATTTTATAAGCAATATTGAATAATTATTTCAGGAAGCAACTAAAGTAATACACACACATATACATTCACTAGAATTTTTTGAAATACAACATAGAATATTATACTCCGTTAAAAAGGTGCAAAAAAGAAAAAAAAAAACATAAACTCTCGTGCCATATTACACATAAATGTTAAAATGCCAAGTCTCCAAAATTTTTCTTTTAATTCGGAACTTTAGATATTTAAAAAAAATTATATGAAAAAAACAGTCCCTCACATAGCAAATATATTACATTTGAATGGTATAATTTTTTTTTTTAATAATAAATGTTAAATACATTTTTTTGAGTGTGTGAGTTTAATTTTTTTTTTTGTTGCAGGAAGATCAGCTAAACAAAGCACCCTCACTTTCTTTTTAAATAGCTCCAAATAAACAGTCCCTTCCCTCTCAGACCAATTTCTACAACACAGAGCACTAACCACAAACCAAGTCCTAAATAATCTCTCTCTCTCTCTCTCTCTCTCTCTCTCTCTCTCTCTCTACATTCTCTGAGAAACCCGCAATCAAACTCACATTTTCTGAGCAAAGCCATAACCTATGCCTAAGGTGAACTGGCAAGTGCTTTGCTTCCTATGCCTAAGGTCTGTCTATGCCATCTGAGGGGTTTGAGAAACTTGGTGCACAATCAACCAATTTGATTCAAAGCAAACCTTTGGGTTAAGTTAGAACTTCTGGGAATTTATTAGGCAAAAATGATCAATTTTTTTGTTGTGTGTCAACAAATGGAAGGTAGATAATCAGAAGAATGGGTAAGGGAAAAAGAACAGTCAATTTTCAACAATCAAATGAAAATAAATATTGGCCCAAAACAACAGTCAAATGAAAACAAACAACAAGGAAAGATACATGCCCAATCCATGCATTACACAATCCTAGTGAAACATAACATGACTAAATTGACTCTAGAGGAAAGATACATGCCTTGTTTGTGGGTATAATTAACCACTAATCAGGGAAAGATCCATGTAAGAAATAGCTTGAATACTTTCTTGATTACTAATAAAAAAACAACCATACCTACTGTTTGATGGAATTACCTTCCAAAAATATTGGAGGAAAGTTTTTATTTCCATGAAGTTAATATCCGACAGTGGGATCGAGTTTAGAAAATGAGGAGGAAATGTGTTGGGAATTCAAAGAATCCCAACACATTGAAAATATAATGGGAAGTTTGAAAAATCTAAAATCTAAACTCTAAAATCTGATGAAAGTTTAAGTATTCATGGGAAAATACTGAGGATTAGTGTGGCAAAGGTTGGCGAAGAGCATCTTAACTTTGGCTTCAGATGATTTTGGAGGATCCACTTGTATCTCTTCCATCTTCACATCCACTTGTATCTCCTTCCCCTTTTCCCCACACCACTGCCCTTGCCCATCCACCCACCCACCCACCATTTCCTAATTCCCAATATCCATACATATATGCATAACTTCTTGGAATTGTGGTTTTTTATAGGCTTATTTTGGGCCAACTTTGAGCCTAAATTTGAGTGGGTCCCATACGTTTTTTGGGGTGGGTCCAAAGAGGTGACGTGTTCCTTGCCGCATGGCAAGTCACACGGTGCAAACAGTTCGTCAAAACCATTTATGAGTGAATGGGAAGTTGATGTCATTTTCGGGTTCGTGGAATGGACAATTAAAGAAGTAAAATGTGGGATTCCTTGAAATGGATTGTCCCACATTGAAACTTGAAAAGAGCTTGTATGTGTATATGAACTCTAGGTGGAAAAACTTGGGTTGGGCTCCAAGGGGCACCCCAAGTTTGTAGAAGTGAGGAGTTATGGATAAAGTGGGCTTTGGCTCAAACCACCACGTGCCGTCGTTTGTTCGACCTGTAGAGCCGAGCCGTGCCGGGCGCAAGTGTGGGTCGGGTTGGTCCTAATATTAATTTTTTGGACAAAATTTATTTAAATTTTTTCCAAGAATTCTTGCGGGAAAATTATTTTTTTGAATGAAATTAATTCAAATTTTGCTCCAAATTTGAATTCAAATTTCGCTCCAAATTTGAATTCAAATTTCTTGTCTAAACAATGCCTCTTCCGGTTTCATTTTCCAGCAGGTTCAAATTGCTTTTTAAAACTGCCCAGTAGTTATGGATAGATTCAAACTGGTTTTCCAACAGATCTGTTCAAGTTTGAATAATACATGTTCGGTAAGCATCAAAGCAGGGTGAATCTGTCTTAAGGACAAAGTGTCACACACTCAACTTAATCAATTTTATACTTATTCAGTTCGGTAAATAAATTCTATAAGTAATTTATTTGTATTTGATTGATTTGTTTCAAGTTATTTTGTTATACACAGAAGATTGTTCCAATAATCTTAAGACAGATTCGAATTATTCTTTTTATACAAAATTTTTCGTTTCTTTCTCTTTCTTCATTTCTTCTTCTTAGAGAAATTATTTTCTGTGATTATACAAAGTAATATTTTGGTTGGAAAATATAAATAGTAGTAATATACTGTTTATTTTCTTTGACAACTAGTAGTAATGTACTGGCAGTCATTAACAATTTCAGAATATTCATTTGTAAAGTTGGTCAAAAATTAATTTTGGTTTTCAGAAATAATTTCTGAGTTTTCATTAATTAAAATTTTGTTTTCAGTATTTTAATTTTTGAAGTATTACAGATTTATTTTTCTGTGTGAAATTAATTTGTTTAAATAAATTTTTTTTTGAATTAATTGGAAATAAAAGTTACAATTCTTGTTTCTTTTATTTTTACAGAATTTAAATTTTGTGTTTATGGTTTAATTTTATGTGTAGTATAAAATTCTAATTATAATTTTGTTTTATAATTTAGAATTTATGGCTACTGAAACTAATGCTCAAACATGTATTGGTATAGTGACTGCAATTGTTCCAGCCCCTCGTCCTGTTATGACTGTGCCAGTCAATCACGGTGAGAAGCAAAAAAAATTCTTAGGAACTGATTTTAAAAAATGACAACAGAAAATACTGTTCTATCTTACTACTCTCAACCTAGCACGTTTTCTCCGTGAGAATGCTCCAACTCTAAACGAGGATGAAATCGACCGACAAGTGGTTGTTGCGGTCGATACTTGGAAACATGCTGATTTCCTTTACCAGAGCTACATCTTCAACAGACTTGATAACACATTGTACAACGTCTACAGCCCTATCAAGACAGCAAAGCAACTTTGGGAGTCTTAGGAGAAAAAGTACAAAACAGAAAATGCTGGCTCAAAGAAATTTGTAGTTGGCAAATTCCTGGATTTTGTGATGACTGATTCAAAGACTGTGATTGGTCAAGTTCAAGATCTCCAACTTATTCTGCATGACATTCATGCAGAAGGTATATCTCTTAGTGAATCCTTCTAAGTTACTACCTTAATTGAAAAATTACCACAAGGCTAGAAGGAATTCAATAACTACCTCAAACACAAGCGCAAAGAAATGACTTTGGAGGAATTGATTGTGCATTTGAGGATTGAGGAGGACAATCGCAATTCTGAGAAGCAGGCTGGTAAGCATCCAATGTAGTTTAAGGCAAATGTGGTGAAACATACTCCAAAAGTAAAGAAACAGAAGTATTCTGGAGAAAGTTCCTCATAAAGCTCTAAAGGAGGGGAAACTAAGAAGTACAAGTTCAATGGCAAATGTTACATCTGTGACAAAGAGGGACATCGGGCCAAAGATTGTCGTAGCAAACGCAAAGGTAAAGGAAGATCAAGCAAGAAGCCTGCTCAAGCCAATATGACCGAAGTGGACAAAATTTCTAATGGTGTAGATGACATAAATCTTTCTACAGTTGTTCCTGAGGCAAACCTTGTTAGAAATCCTAAAGAATGGTGGGTGGACATTGGTGCTACTCACCACATCTGTGCCGACAAAAAGATATTCACATCTTATTCTGTGGTGGACAACGGCGAACAACTTTTCATGGGCAACTCCTCAACTTCTTAAGTTGAAGGACAAGGAAAGATTATTCTGAAGATGACATCTGGAAAGGAACTCACTCTCAACAATGTGCTGCATGTACCGGACATTTACAAGAATCTTGTTTCCAGATCTCTGTTGAGTAAAAATAGGTTTAGGCTAGTGTTTGAGAGTGATAAATTTGTACTTACTAAAAATGAGATGTATGTAGGAAAATGTTACATGTCTGATGGCCTTTTCAAAATAAATGTAATGACTGTTGTCCCCTCTGTTATTAATAAAAATACATCATCTTCTTACTTGCTTGAGTCTTCAAATTTGTGGCATGGTAAACTAGGACATGTTAATTATGGATCTTTGTGTAGATTAATTAATATGGAATGTTTACCTAAATTTGACATTGATTTAAATTATAAATATGAAATTTGTGTTGAGGCAAATTTAACTAAAACTGCTTTTCATTCAATTGAACGAAGTATAGAGCCACTTGAATTAATTCATAGTGACTTTTGTGATTTTAAATCAATTCAAACTGGAGGTGGGAAAAAATATGTTATCACTGACTATACTAGATATAGTTATGTTTATTTAATTCGAACCAAGGATGAAGCTTTGGAAACTTTTATTCAATATAAGAGTAAAGTTGAAAATCAACTTGGTAAGAAAATTAAAAAACTAAGAAGAGATAGAGGTGGTGAATATGAATCACCTTTTGGTGAATTTTGTAAACAATATGGAATAATTCATTAAACCACCACTCCTTACTAACCTCAGCAAAATGGAATTGCTAAAAGGAAAAATAGAACTTTAACAGAAATAATGAATGCCGTGTTAATAAGTTTTGGATTACCTCAAAACTTGTAGGGGGAAGTAATACTTTCTGTTAATTATGTTCTTAACGAAGTACTATAGACACCCCATTTTTGACCACCTTTAAGACTTGGGCGCCACTGATTGATCACTCGATGATAAAAGTTGTGCTGTGCAAATGTTCGATTTCTTCAGCAAGAAGAGCTTCTAAATCCCAACCTTACACCCCATTTTGGACCAAAACTATTTTAGACCTTAAAAATCCTCTCTTTCAAAATTTTTTTTGAAAAGTTTCTATGATGTTCCGAGACTCGCATTTTGTTAAAAGTTGCACTTTTCAGTAAACCAAGCAAGGACAAAGTGGAAATAAATGGAAGAGAGGTGAACTCTTTGAAAAATCCAGTTAAACATCTTATTTAGAGGTTTGGAGTTGAAGAAAATAAGAGTGGAGGGAAGAAAACTAGTTGGGGAAGTGGTTGAGCTTGAAACCGTTAAGGGAAAATTGGGCAGCCTCACTAAATCAGGCCTATCCTTTTGTACACTTGGACTTTAGTTGTGAGGCCACCACCATTGGAAAGTAGACTTTTGGGGCTTCATTTTAGACCCAAGAATCTCCCAAAGTCGAGTCCGGATGAGGGAGATATGGCTGTTTGAAGTTAGGCATCAATCCGATTAAGACCAAAACTGAGCAACCTTCACTAAAATAGGAATATCTCTTTGCACACTTAGAATTCATATGTGAGGCTATCACCATTAGAAATTATACTTTCAATTTAGACTCAAGAATGACCTGAAACTGAGTTTGGATGAAGGAGATATGCCTATTTAAAGTCAGGCTTGGAAGCATGGCCGATAGGTGGCCGTCAGCCACCATTTATGACTGACAAACCACCATTTTTTGCCTACCGGCCACTAGTGATGGCCGGCCGGCCACCACTGCTAGCCTGCTAGCCATCAGTGTAAAAACCAGATATTTTCCTTTAGCTGTTTCCACACTGCTCCAGCTATTCTTTTTTTTAGATATTTTCGACCAAAACTCATATATTTCTATATAAAGAAGACCTTTCTTCTTGCTTTCAAAGTTAGAAAACATTAGAAGTGAAGAAATATTTTGGAAAATATCCTCTCTCTCTACAATTCTCTCTCTATCTTGCAAATTGCATAGCCTATCCCCAAACACACCAAACCAAACCAAACCTAGAGGACTTCTTGCTGAGATGATTTGAGCTTGTTTTTGAGCTCTTGAAGCACTTGAGAGTGCGAAATTGGTTGGTTATGACTTAAGGGTTCATTCCTCTTCAAGAGGTATACCTTCTCTTGCTTTTGTACCATCTTTGCACTACTTCTTTTCTATCTTTTCTTGTTGATTTTGAAGTGTTTTTCAACTATTTTTATGGGCTGAAACTTGTGGTTTAAGGCTATTAAAGGTAGAGGGGTTAATCACCCTTATTTGAACCTTGTTTTCTAAGCCTTTCCACTTGTGTTTCCTATTCTTTCACCAACTTTTTTTGAGCTTTTTACCATTGATTTTTAGAGGTTTTCAGAGGCAAAAAAAGTGGTTTTGAAGTCCCAAAAATGAAGGGGTTAGCCACCCCTCCTTTGGCTTGTTTACTAGCTTAAATTGTTCCATGTTTTAGCTTTCATTCCAGCACATTTTTGTACTGTTTTTGGGCTGTCAAAATTCTATATTTTTGGGCTGAAACTTGGGTTTTAAGGCCATTGAAGGTTGAGGGGTGGTTCACTCTTCTTTGTACCTTGTTTTGGAGGCCTTTACCTTTGTGTTTCCCACCCTTTTACTATCTATTTTTGAGTCTTTAAACACTGAATTTCAGAGTTATTTTAGTGGCTAAAAACACTTTTTAAAGTCCAAAATTAGAGGGGTTAGCCTCCCCTCCTTGTATCTTGCTTACTAACCTAGTTAGTGCTATGTTTTAGCATGTTAATCTAGCTATTTTTAGCTCAAGTCCAGCATGTTTTAGGGCTTATTTTAGACTGTTTTGGACTGTTGTTTGCATTTGAGCTTTGTTTTGCATGCTTATAGTGTAATAGTCCTCATAAGCTTGATGTTTTAGGTCTTAGACATCACTTATTTGAGTTGATAGCATTTATTTATGCTTTTCTCACTTATTTTCAGCACTAATAATTTCTGCAAGCTCCCTTCTTTCTTGGCTTTTTGTTTTGCTTCGAGAGTTGTTTCAAGCCTCTTGTTCTTTTAAGCATGAGATTGAGGTTGTCATGCTTAATGGTTTAATCCCTTTTAGGGGTTCATTATTAACGGCATGACGTCTCTTTCATGTCTTCAGTTAACTCTTGGTTTGGTACTTCACTCCATTAGAGGACTTATATTCATTATTGGACTTAATGAATTAAATGATGATTGGTAAGTTAAAATGAGTAACTAAAACTTGGGATTAAAAGATGAGCAAGAAAATAACTTGGTGTCTTCAATCGAACATTAATTGAACACATGGAACTTGGACCATTTCATACTTGCTAGTGATGAAATGATCCAAGTTTCCAAGGTCAACTTCTTTCCTTGATCTTTCATGAAAGGGAGGAGGTTTTTGTTTCATTTTGCATTTATTGAACTTGCACATCTTGAATCACAAGCCATCATGCATTGAAATTGCTTGAGTTGGTGGTTTGTGGCTTAAGTTCACCACTCTTTGGATTTGCTCATGAAAAGGAGGGGTGAGTTGTGCAAATAATCTATGAGAATACCCTTTTTTTGCTTTGTTTGTCTTCTATTACAGTAAGATGAACCAGTGCATTAGTGGCCGGCAGGCTACATTCCATGACCGGCAGATGGCCGGCAGACCACCATCCATGGCTGGCAGGCCACTTTCATGGCTGGCAAATGGCCAGCAAGCTTTACCAATAGCCGGCTGGCCACTGATGCAATTCTCAACAGAATGTTGGTAAGATGCAACAAAATTGTTCTGGAAGTGTTCAATTGTGCAAACAGAGGCTTTCGAGAGCGAAGTATAGGTCTTTTCAGGTGGAAACCGAGCATGCATATACACATCTTTCATTTCCTGAGGTGGAGCAGCAAATTAGCTTAGTTTGGTTACTTAGTTTAATTATTAGTTGCAATTGTTTTGTAATTATTTAATTAGTTAGTTAACTAATTAGTTCATTTGTTGTTATAATAATTAGTTAATTAGTTTAGCTAGTTATTTATTTTGGTTTGTAATAATTAGCTTAATTTGCTTAGCCTAATTAGCTTGATTAGCTTAATTAGTTGCTAATTAGCTTAGCTTAGTTATTCATTCGGACTCTCCTTCGTGAGAGCAAAATGAAATAATGTGTATGTCTTCCAACCCCATGTCTTTCTCCCTTTTATTTAACTGCTTTTGATGGTTAGATTAGGAGCATCACGTTTCAATTAGCATACCTCATGCTTGCATCCATTCATCTTGTATTGCATGCACCGAGGCTCAGTTCATCATTCAAACTGCATTGTCGTTTAAATACTTCTTTGAATACGTGCTTAGACTGCATGCTATTTAATTGATCCATATGCTATATTAGTAGTCGAGCCTATTAGTTGGATATTGCATGTGTTGCATTAGACATCTTATATAGTTAGGAACATGCATTTTTCTAACTCTTTTTGTTTTATCTTAGCTTGGAGTACTAGGTGAGTTTTTAGCGCTTCAGCATAATTGCATGAGTGTGAGTGATTGCCATGACTAGCATGCTTTCCATGAGGCTAAATGCTTATTTGATAAACTGGTGGAATGCCTGTGGATGAAGGCTTGTTGCTTGAATTGGAACGATTCAAAAAATGTACGTTTAAGCCCACTATGTCTAGTGGCAAATTCACAGTTCTAAGCCCACTTTGTTGAGTGGCAAATTCGAAATATTAAGCCCACTTGAGGTGGCAAATTCAAACCTTTTTTACAAAACAAACATAAAATTGAATTGTTCCAACTTGAGCAAACTAGTCTATACTTGCTTGTGCGCATAACATAGTAAAGCTAGCCTAAATAACCGAAACAAGAGCACATAATGTACATAAAAATTATATCATAATTAGTAGAGGCCGATCTTTGATCGGGCGAGCGGGGGTGCTCAATTCATGACTTTCCCCTCTCGTACCTAAGTTCCCAAGCCGAGGCAACTTTAGTGATGACAAACACGTGGCCTTTGGCACGAGTCATGAGTTTCCAAAATTTCTCTAAAATAAATATTTAGGCGGCGACTCTGTATCTGGCAAAGCAGTCCAATTTTGGCATTTTGATCATAAAATTGATTTTCCAAAAGATTTACCAAATTTAGACTCTTTGGTGTTTATCAATTTCACATTGCACTTGTGAGATTAGATTCAGAACTGCGGGAGTCTGAACTGTAGGGCTTTCTTTCAAACCTTCCGAAAGAGGGCGCGAAAAACTCAAGCTACAAGCACCCCTAAAGAAAGTGAATCAAACACCATATGAAATGTGGAATGGGGAGTACCATCCTACAAATACTTAAAAGTGTGGGGGTGTTTAGCTAAAGTGGCTATTCCTAGTACTAAAAAGACTAAGATAGGTCCTGAAACTATTGATTGCATATTCATTGGTTATGCCAAGAATAGTAATGTATATCGATTTTTGATTCATAAGTCAAAACATTCTAAAATGCATGTAAATGCTATTATTAAATCTCGAAAATGCATGGTTCTTTGAACATATATTTCCAAATAAGACTGGACAAGAGACTAGTACTAATAAAAGATCTTATGATGCTATTACTAGTCATGATCAAGAACAAGAGCAAGAGATAGATCAAAATGAGGAAGAGGAACCTAGGCATAGTGAACGTGCTAGAACATCAAAGTCTTTTAGTCCAGATTTTCTAACTTTTTTGTTAGAAAATGACCCTTTAACTTTCAAAGAAGCTATGTGTAGCTCGACTTTCGTGCTTCTTTCAGGTACGATAGCCCTACAGTTCGGACTCTCATGGTTCTAAATCTGATCTCACAAGTGTAATGTGAAATAGATAAATGCAAAAGGGTCCAAATCCGACAAATCTTCTGGAAAATCAATTTTGAATTAAAACACCAAAAATGGACTAGTTTACCAGATACAGAGTTGCCACCTAAATATTTTTGAAAAATTTAGGAAACCCATGACTCATGCCAAAGGCCATGTGTCCGTCATCACCAAGATTGTCTCAGCTCGGAAACTTAGGTACGAGAGGGGAAGGTCAGGAATTGAGCACCCCACTCGCCTGATCAAAGATCAGCCTCTACTAATCATGATGTGATTCTTATTTACATTATATGCTCTTGTTTCGGTTATTAGGCTATTGTTACTATGTGATGCGCACACAAGTATAGACTAATTTGCAAAAATTGGAACACTTTGATTCATGTTTGTTTTGAAAAGTGTTTGAATATGTACCACTTGAAAATGTGATTTCATATATACATTACTCAAATTATTCCAATTCAAGCAATTAGCATTCATCCACAGATATTCAAGCAAGTATATCAATTAAGCACTTAGCCTCATGGCAAGCATGGTAGACATGACAACAATCACACGCATGCGATATGCTAAAGAAAAAAAAATGCTCACCTCATACTCCAAGGCAAGCCAAAAGAAACAAAAGAGATAGAAAACATGCATGCCCCTAACTAATGCAACATGTTTAATGCAACACATGCAAGATGCAATTAATAGGCTCGGCTACTAATATAACATATGAATCAATTTGATAGCATGCGGTTTAAACACGTATTCAACGAAGTAATAAACAACAATGCTTTATTAGAATGATGAACTGAACCTTGATGCATGCAAAGCAAATGGATGCAAACATGGGAAATGCTAAAAAACACATGATGTTCTAAGCTACCAATCATAAGCGAGTAAATAAAAGGGAGAAAGACGTGGGGTTGGAAGACATAGACATTATTACATGTTTGGCTCTCGCACAAGAGGGTCCGAATAAATGCCCTAGCTAAGCTATTTACTAATTATTACAAGCCAAATGAATAAATTAGCTAAGCAACTTAACTCATTATTACAATAACGAATTAACTAACTACTTTAGCTAATTAAAGTATAACACAAAACTAACTAATTAGTTACAAGCCCGCTACTTTAATTACAACATACTACTATTACAACATTATTTCACGGATCCAGAGAATCGAGGGATGGGTCATGCATGGATGCGAATTTTCACTCGAAAAAGCCCCTGTTTTGCTACTAGAATGCCTCTGTTGCACAGTTAGAAAATTGTACTGTTTTTCCACCTCAACCTATGCTCTGCTTTGTTGGAAACAGGACACTGGCTGGCTGGAAAAAGTGGCCGGCAACCCAGAAGTTGTGGTCGGCCACCCAGTAAAAGTGGCCTGCTGGCCACTAATGTTGGTTCTTTTTGCAACAGAGAACAAACAGAGCACAAACAGTGCATTCTCAAGGGATGTATGTCTATCCTGCCTCTTCTTATCATCAAATGGCTCAAAGGAGGGGTAGGTTTGATTCGCAAGCCATCAATTGGCACTATTTCATTGTGTGATGACTTATGAACCAAGGGGTATAATTTCAATAAATGGTAAAGAAAGACCAACAAAGCTTCCTTCCTATCATAGATTTGATCAAGGGAAGTGGTTGACCTTGGAAACTTGAACCATTTCATCACTAACAAGTATGAAATGACTCAAGTCTCCATGTGTTCAATTAAACTGTAGACACCTCATTTTTGACTGGCTACAAGACTCAGATGCTTGGTTCAATGCACTCAATGATGAAAATTCAATTATGAATTCGTAGTGATTCGGAATCAATCAGGCTTCCAAAATAACCTCACATCTTCAACATTTACCTTGTTTGAACCCATGAGTTTTATTTTTGGACCTTTTCCTACCTTGAGCTGAGTTTGAACAAAAAAAATAGGGGAGGCCATCAAGGCCTGGCCATGCATCGGTGATGGCCGGTTGTGGCTATGAATGGCCGGCCGGGCTTCGATGACGATAAACACTGTTTTGGGCGGGAGGCCACCAGTGTCCATTTTTGAAGATATTTATCACCTTTTGAGCTTGAATTCTATAAAACCGAAGCTTTGCGATTGTTTTGAGGGTTGAACAAAATTCTAGAAGTAATATATACACCTTGAGAGCCGTTGACTCCTCCTTCTTCCATTGCAAGGCATCTTTGAGCTAACCTAGCTTACTTACGCCACCTGTATACATCATATACAACCTTGTCTTACCACCCAAAAGCCTTGGTTGATCTTGGAGAAGTGTAATTCAAGCTTGAGAATGCATTGAAACTAAGTTTGGAACATCAACAAGTTTACTCTTTGAAAGGTATAAGCTTGTCTTCTCTTCTCTTGCCTTAATTTTTATCATTTACTTCATACTTTGAGCTTGTTTGAAGTGTTTGGAGTTGGGTTTGAAGAGTTATCAAAAGGGTAAAGAGAGCTTGCTCTTACTATACCTTTATTTATAACTCAAACCATCTCATTTTCACTCTTTTCCTTTGGTATCTACACTCATTTTCAAAGGTTTTGAAAGGCTAAAAACCATGTTTTGAAGCTTCAAAAGTGGAGGGGTGGCTAACCCCTCCTTATCTTTGTTTACTAGCCTTCATTCTCATCTTTATTTTCTAGCTTTTCAACCCCTTTTCATGCATGTTTTATCCCTGATTTTTATGTATTTAGGGCTTTTTGAGGTTGTTTAGGTTTTTTCAATTGGTTCATGCCTTGTTTAATACACTGGTGGTCTCATTAAGTTGGTATACTTCTTGTTTGATATGCTTTCTTTGTTCATTTTCCATGTTTGGAGCCCAAGTTTACTAATCAATCAATCATTACATATCTGTCATTCTTGGGAATGGTTTTAACCAATTGAGGTTCTTCAATGCATGTAAAGGAGACCTACACTTAATGGCTTAATCTCTTCGGAGATTCATCATCAACGGTGTAGTCTCCTTCTCATGTTTTAGAAGGACCTCTTGTTTGACATCACTTCTTGTTTAGAGGACTTTAACATCACATTTGGACCAATGGACTAATGAATAGCAATGACTAAAACAATTGGTTTAAAACTTGGATCAACACACTTAAAGAAAATGGCTTAATAGCTTGAACTTGGCCGGACATTATGCCAAGTTTCTTGTGTCAAGGGTCATCAAGCATCAATTCATGGTGTTTTTGATGTCCTTGAAGGATCTCAACTTCCTTTTCTTGAGTTCATTCCATGACAAAAAGGGAGGGGTGGTCCATTTGCATTACATTTGTTGATTTTTGGTCCAAAATGATATTCGAGATCATCAAGCGATCATATCACTCACTGATGGTTTTGGAGTCAATCCCAACCCTCTCTTGAGGGTTTCCTATGACAGAGAAGGAAGGAAGGACAAATAGAGCTTGAAAATGCCCTATTTGTACTAATTTCATCTCAGAGCACAAAAATAGAGTTTTGCACGAAATCAATGCCTGGCCAGCCCTCTGTAGGCCTGGCCGGTCATCAGTAACGCACAACCGGCCCTTGGTGTGTGGCCAGCAGTGCAATTTTATAGAAACGGAGGCAGTGGCTGAAGGTGAAACAAAGATCTCTTAGGCGGACAGAGTAGCTTTCAGGTGACATGCATGCAACCTCCATCCATCTTCCTTGGTGCTCATATCGAATGCATTTGATTGTTTAATTGTTTCATTAGCATAATGAATTGAGTTGTAATATTTAATTAGTCTAATTAGTTGTAGCTAATTATTCGGTGTTATAATATTTAATTAGCTTAGCCTAGTTAAATTCTTAATTAATTAGCTTAGATGGTTAGTTAATTACTCATTTCAAGTTTTGTAATAATTAGGTTAATTAGCGTAATGAGTTAGTTAGCTTTATTCATTCGGACTCTTCTTCCTGGGAGTGTAATGTAATAATGTGTATGTCTTCTAACCTCACGTCTTTCTCCTTTTTATTTACCCGCTTTTGATGGTTAGATTAGGGACATATTTCAATTAGCATACCTTATGCTTGCATCCATTCATTCGTATTGCATGCACCGAGGCTCAACGCATCATTCAAACTGCATTGTCGTTTCAATAATTCTTTGAATACGTGCTTAGACCGCATGTCTTGAATCAAATCATATGCCATGCTTAGTAGCCGAGTCTAGTAATTACATGTGTTGCATTAGACATCTTGTATAGTTAGGGATCGTGCATATTTTTCTAACTCATATCTTCTTAGCTTGGAGTACTAGGTGAGTTTTTTTAGTGCTTTAGCATACTTGCATGTGTGAGTGATTTCCATGACTAACATGCTTGCCATGAGACTAAGTGTTTAAATGCTATAATTGCTTGAATGCTTATGGATGAAGGCTTGTTGTTTGGATTGGAACGATTCAACTAATGTACGTTTTAAGCCCACTTTGTTGAGTGACAAATAAGTTTTAAGCCCATTTTGTTGAGTGGTAAATTCACAAACTTGAAGCCCACTTGAGGTAGCAAAATCAAACCCTTTTCGCAAAACAAACATGAAATTGAATTGTTCCAATTTGAGCAAATTAGTCTATGCTTGCTTGTGCACATCACATAGTAATGCTAGTCTAATAATTAGAACAAGAGCACATAATGTTTATAAAAAAATCATATCATGATTAGTAGAGGCCGATCTTTGATCGGGCGAGTGGGGTGCTCAATTCATGACCTTCCCCTCTTGTGCCTAAGTTCCCGAGCCGAGGCAACTTTGGTAATGACGGACACGTGCCCTTTGTCACGAGTTATGGGTTTCTTAAATTTTTTCAAAATAAAATATTTAGGTGGTAACTCTGTATCTGGTAAAACAGTCCAATTTTGGCATTTTTGATTCAAAAATTGATTTTTCAAAAGATTTGCTAGATTTGGACTCTTTGGTGTTTATCAATTTCACATTGCACTTGTGAGATTAGATTCAGAACCGCGTGAGTATGAACCATAGGGCTTCTTTCAACCTTCCGAAAGGGGGCGTGAAAAAGCCAAGCTATAGTTTTTGGCAACTCTGTTGGGGATTTTAAAGAACTTGACTCAAACTCATGATATGTTATTTTATCTACACTTATGTGTTTCTTTGCATTTGCATTTGCATCGGTGCGCCTAAGTCACAGTGTTTGCCATATGCTATTCCTGCATGGTTTGTCGAAGGCTTGCTTGGAAAAGCTTGCCAAAAGGCTGACCGGTTGTGGGCTCTGCCACGATGGGAACATAACCCTTGGATCTGGACTACCATTGTACCGTTTGATTCTCCTTTCACTTCTCGGTGTTAGGTGTGAGAGGTATATTAGGTAGTCTTGCTGAGGTACCCTTTTTGACCAATCATCCTAGTTGCATATCAAAAGCCATAGAGACTGTTCCAAACTAGGACAGGTTGCTTAGCTGAATGTAGGATTGTGTGAAACACTTTGCTTGAATAGCTAACCCTAGTTCCTGACGAAACTAGAACAGGGTAACCCTACCCCATCATAGGGGTGTTTTGGCTCTCACTTAATTGGTATATGCTTTTAGAGTGAAACTCTACAGGAATGTATGTATCAGTTGCAAGTTTGAGTATCAGTTTTGGGGGTAGAAATCAGTGCTGAGTGCAGTTCTACAGCTGTTGATTGCAACTGTGTCTTGTCCATATCTGAGTTGAGGTGCTGTGCAATTTTCGATTTTTGCTTTCTTTTTGCTTTATTTCTTTTTGCAAGGTAGTTAATCACAATTGCTTCGGATAGTCCTATTACCCCCCAAGCACTCTGGGGATCTTGTGAGGGGACAACCAGTGTTTGCGTTACTCCTACCAGTTACAAGACGGAGGAGGGTTAGGCATAACTCACCAATCCATATGTCATCTTTTACTTCATCTCCGCCCAGTCAGGCTCAGTCTTCTACTTCCACTCTAGTGAGAGAGTATTTGCCAGTTCTAATGGCTCAACATCCTCTGGTTAGCATGGAAGACATGCTTCGTCAGCTCCAGCAGACCATAGAAACCATGCAGCTAGATGCTGGCTGCCAAGCTGAGGTCATAGCTCACCAAGTGGAAGGAATAAATAGGGTTCAGCAACAACAACCATAACCGGCAGTGGCCTCTGCGTCCCATGCACCTCCAACGGGTATTCCAGCACCCGGGGTCACTATCAATGTCTAAGAGAATTTGGGCAACCTCGTAGACTTCATTCCATCACAAACCTCCAAGGCACCAACATACTAGATTGAGGCGCCATTTGAATTCGAGGTTAACCCCACTGCATTGAAGGTCAATAAGGTAGAAAAGCTCTTTAAGAGGGCACAAGGTGTGAACTCGATCCCTGAAATTGAGGATAGATACACAGACTTCGTAGTAACTCTACTGGACAGATTCAAGATGCTGCACATAGACCGGTTCGATGGCTCTGGGGATCCCATGGTCCATTTGCGGTTATTCTCTTATATCCTGTGACCAATGGGTCTTCCTAGACTTTAGAAGCTATCACTTTTTGGCCGGACCCTGTCAGGTATAGCTGTCATCTAGTATGCAAAGCTAGAAGATTGTGAAACGGAGTTGAAATGAAATAGCCGAGACCTTCATCGTGCAGTACTCATATAATACCCGAATCGACGTCACAACCCATGATCTTGAAGCAACCCGCTAGGAGTCAAAAGAGGGCTTTTCAAACTTTGTGACCCGATGGAGGGCTAAGGCCTGGATGATGACTATCAAGCCATCCAAGAAGGATCAAATCAAAATGGTGGTATACAATCTACAAGGGAGATTATTGTAGAAAATGATAGTCTTGCCATTGTTTACATTCGCTGAGCTCCATGAAATAGGGGTTCAGATTGAAGATGCGATGAAACAGGGACTGATAGCCAATGAGAAGGAATAGCCTAAGAGGCCTTTTACACACAATTCTAATGCAACCACGACTGGTAGCACTTCTGCACAGCCTTTGGACATGAGTATGGTGGCCACCGCACTCAAAACTGCCAACCCTTTTGCCAACACATCCAACATAAATGCACAAACCTCAACCAGCCAGGCCTAATCTCAAAGGGTCTTTACCTTGCTTTACATGCCTTTATCCAAAGCCCTAGGGGTCCTGATAAAAAAGGGGCATCTTAAGCCACTAGAGCCTCGCCCTCTACTCGATTCTCTCCATCCGAAACACAACCCGGCTAAATGCTATGCTTTTCACCAACAGCATGGTCATGACACTAATCAATGTTATAGGATGCGTTATGAGATTCAAGATCTCATTGACAATAAGGTGATAGCACCTCCCCAAAAACCCAATGTCACTACAAATCCTCTCCTACCACATAATCAAGTCCCACCACCCTGGTATATAAACCTCATCCACATATTGGCCGTCCCTTATTACCCCAGTATATATATCACTGCTTCTTACCTACCCAAATCGGCGTTGTTCATCCCTGAGAGCACGAACTTGTGCATGATGAACACGTCTACACTCCAACTCGAACCAGTGGTGGTGACAATGGTAGATGAAGGGAGTTTGACCTTGGTGGAAAATGTCTGTTCGTTGCCCGAGGGCTCTGAGGACTTATCTGAAGGGGTGTACAACCTGTACTGCTATATTGTGCCAATCAATCAAGCTACGCCGGAAGTGGTGTTGCCGACTGAGATGGAGGTTAGTGTAGTTCGAGAAGATGACCCAAGTCAAGGATTAGATGATCTGGCCAACCTAGAGGAAGACATAGACAATTTGCAATTCTTTAATGAGCAAGATCAAGGGGACGTGCATGTTGATTGGTTTGATCTAAACGGGTTAACATACAATTCTGGGTGGTTAAGTGATGAACCCGATAAAGATGAGGGAACTGAATTGAAGTCAAAAGAATAGAAAGCGAGAACTACTATAATGGCTGGAATGGCCGATGGAAAGGGTAAATTGCCAGAAAACACCAGTGTGGAACAATTGGCTTAGGAATTGGGCATTGTTAGTACTGTACATATAGAAGAAGAAGCCACACTGAAGCATTTTGAGCAAGAAATGGGTGAAGACAACCGGAAAGTCGGAAAAGCCTAACACCCTACGCGGAAGATTTGTGATGAGAAGATAATCCGAACTGAGCCGGACAAATGCTTGTCGGCTACCGAAGGAATCTAGTGAGATGACGACGACCTACACTTGGCTTATACTGATGAGGATTGGGGCGAAGACCTTCTTAACAACACTTGGTATGTGGAAGAGGTCAACCATGTGATGAAAAGTGGCCGATATTTCAAACCACCGCTTCTGGACCAACTCGAGGCATCCAGGAACGATAAAGAAATCGAGAAACAGAAGGAAAAATAGTTAGAAGAAGAGGCCATGTTGAAACAGTTGAAAAAGATTCACGCTGATATATCTATCTGGGGTCTACTTATGGCTTCGCGAGTGCATAGACAGGTTGTACTGTCAGCAACGAATAAAGCTAAGTTATCCATTGACACTACCCCAGAACAACTGGTAGGATTAGTTTTCCCGGGAGGCGCTGCACCAACTTTAACCTTCTCGGACAAGGAACTGGCACCGGAAGGCTCTGCACACAACAAGCCTCAATACATATCAGTGGAGTGTCGAGAAAAGTGGGTACCAGTGGTATTGGTCGACACCGGGTTAGCAATCAACGTCTGTCCTTGTCGCACGGCTTATGCTATTGGCCTGAGACCAGCAGATTTTGTACCTACAGCCCAGGTGATTTGGGCGTATGACAATACAATTAGAGAGGAAATGGGAACAGTACAGATCAGAGTACAAGTCAACCCAGCTTAGTAGGATATCGAGTTCCATGTCCTGGATGTTTCGGCCACTTTCAACTTACTAGTTGGGCGACCCTGGCTGCATCAAGTGAAAGTTGTCTCTTCCACCTTCCACCAAATGCTGAAGTACCCCCATGGGAAATAGATGGCCATAGTCTTCAGGAATTCATCTATTCATCCTCCGCCATAGGTGACTACAATTGTGCTGGAGATTGTGCATGCCGAAGAGGATGTTTTCCTTTCGGGGTTTACTTAGGCTGAGGCTCGGGTAGTGTAGAATATCTTGGCTGTTGATGAGGGCTTGTATGTTAGCGCCCAATCTGTATACTTCATGAACAAGCTCTAACATATGCCAGGAATGGGGTTGGGAAGAAGTGGCTGGAAGGGCGTTACTGCATTGGCCGATGTGCCACATAATCCGCATGCCTTTGGTCTTGGCTATATGCCCACCAAAGAGGATTGGGTTAGAAAAGGAAAAGAGATGGCAGGAAGAGCCAGAGCTAGGCAAACCGGGAAGTGCTACGAGCTTGTACACCGACCGATCTAGGGAACCCTGAATGGTTATTTTGTTCGGGAGGGAGAAGACTTCCCATTCTATGGTTTCCCCAAACCCTAGTTCAACTCTGAAAGGTAATGGGTTCTTGGTTTTGAGATCTTCTTTGACTTGCAGTTGTAAGACAGTGATACAGAGGAAATGGTTGAACCGACTGCTGAAGTTGTGAAAAGCACAGAAAATGATTCCAACAGTAGTGAGCTTGAAGTAGGAGTAGCATTGGCATGTCTCGTTTCGGATTCTCCGATCAACTTAGAGAGCTAGGGGGATAACCTGACTGTTTTCATGATCGAGGACCAACCAGGTGTGAACCCTTCTAGTAGCATCTTGGATGCATCTAAACTTCGTTTGGTAGCTGGAGGAGGGCTACCTTTTTAGCAGTTCTGAGTAGGGTAGTGAGCTAGAATTTGATTCCACAGGGTTTGTGGAATCGGAATCAAATTCTTGTTCTTTTGAGTCTGGGTCTAGTATTCTTACGGTAGATAACCTAGATGCCGAGGTTTTGTCTAGGTCATCCTTTTCTTTTTCCTTTGAGTCGGTTGTAACCGAGCAACTGGATGAGCTTGACCTTATGAATGAGAATGCCACTGCAGATTTTGAGTATTTCTCTATGCCTCTTATTTATTGCATTGATCATGATTTTTAACATTTTGATGAAAATGATGAGGAAGGAATTCCTCTGGTTTTGAAAGTTTTGATTAATCAAGAGGAGGAGAGGTTTGCAAAACCCCTTGCTAATGAAATCATTGCTACTAATGTGGGTACTGAGAAGGATTCGCATTTGGTCCAGATTGGGTCCACGTTGTCTTAAGAGAAGTGCAGACACTTAGTTACTTTATTAAAAGATTTCAAAGATATTTTCGTGTGGTCCTACGAAGACATGCCTAGACTCGATCCTGAGATTGTGCAGCATCGGATCCCTCTTGACCCCGATGTCCGACCCATCAAACAGAAGTTGCAAAGAATACGTCCAGATTGGGCTTTGAAGATTAAGAAGGAGGTCACCAAGCAAATAGACACAAGGTTCTTGCTAGTATCTGAGTATCCGACTTGGTTGGCCAACATTGTCCCAGTGCTGAATAAAGATGATAGAATTCGAGTGTGTGTGGACTTCAGAGATCTGAATAGAGCCAGTCTGAAGGATGACTTTCCCTTGCCTTAAATCGACGAATTAGTGGACTTCACCGCAGGTCATGCATTGCTTTCCTTCATTTATGGATTTTTTGGGTATAACTAGATTCTGATGGCTCCCGAGGATAGAGAGAAAACTGCATTCACTGTGCCGTGGGGAACCTACTGCTATAGGGTGATGCCATTTGGACTAAAGAATGCTGGGGCTACCTATCAACGGGCTGCAACCACAATTCTACATGATATGATCCATAAAGAAGTCGAGGTGTACGTGGATGACATGATTGTTAACTCCAAGGAAAGAGAGGGCCGTTACATTGCCTTGAAGAAATTCTTTCAATGGATTAGAGAATACAAACTGAGGTTGAACCCGCAAAAGTGTACTTTTGGGGTAACAGCAGGGAAAATGCTGGGTTTCTTGATCACACAGAGGGGCATCGAGGTAGATCCTTCCAAAATCAAGGCCATTCGAGAAATGCTACCACCAAGGACTGAAAAGGAGGTGCGAGGCTTTCTGGGTAAACTGCAATTCATAAGACGGTTTATTTCTAAATTAACCTTGACTTGTGAACCACTTTTTGGTCTCCTGAAGAAAGGAAAGAAGTTCTAATAGAATGATCGATGTCAATTCACTTTTGAGCAGATCAAGCAGTACCTTCAGAATCCACCTGTGTTGTCGTCGCTAGAGTTGGGGAAGCCCTTGATTTTGTATCTGTCAGTAATGGACACCACGATGGGATGCATGCTTGCTCAGGAATCTGAGGATAGGGTAGAGAAAGCCATCTACTACTTGAGCAAGAAAATGCTGGATTACGAGACCCATTACACCCTGCTGGAGAAAGCTTGCTTATCCTAGGAATGGGCTACCAGGATGTTGAGGCACTACCTGTCAGCTCACTCTGTAATTCTAGTTTCAAGATTAGATTCCATCAAATATCTCTTTGAAAAACCAGCGCTTACGGGTAGGCTTGGTTACTTCTCCTTTCCGAATTTGATTTGAAGTATGTCACTCACAAGTCTGTCAAGGGGAGAGCGGTGGCGGAGTTCTTGGCAGATCACCCAGTGGAAGGGGATAAAGCAGTAGAATACTTGTTCCCATATGAAGCTATTCTACAGGTCAATGAAGAGATTTGGACAATGTACTTTGACGGAGCGTCTAATTAATACGGTTATGGGATAGGTGTGTTGTTGATAGGACTCGACAATTCCTATATATCCTTAGCCTTTAAACTCTGGTTCAAGGTATCTAATAACGAAGCAGAATACGAGGCGTGTTTCGTTGGTTTGGAAGCTACCCTGGAACTAGGGGCAAAAATGTTGGACATCATTGGGGACTCGAACCTAGTTGTGTCTCAAGCAAATGGAGATCGGAAGGTCAAAGAAGAGAATATAAAGATTTATCACCAAGCCCTGGATGTTCTGATTCCTAGGTTTGAGTAGCTGACTTTCATGTATTTGCTGAGAGAGAACAATAGGTTTGCTGACGCCTTATCAACTCTATCCTCTATGATAGACATCCTGTTCGGAGTCTGGATGCATCTGATCATTATTGAGCAGAGGTATACGTCGGCCTACGAGACTATCGCCACAATAGATGAAGTGTAAGATCAAAACCCTTGGTTCTATGATATCTGGAACTTCTTGGAAAATGAGGTTTATCCACCAGGGGCAAACGCCAAAGATAAGAGGGTAATACGGTGGATGGCCATTCAATTTATCATCTGCGAAGGTAAACTATACAAGAGAGGTCATCTGGGAATGCACAAGTTGTGTGTCGAAGTAGAGGAATCAAAGCGCCTAATGGAGGCCATCCATGGGAGAGAGTACGGAGTGCACATGAACGAAGTAATGTTAGCTCGGAAGATTCTCATGCAGGGTTACTACTGGTTTACCATGGAGGAGGATTGTATCGGTTTTGTTCGGCAATGCCACAAATGCCAAATTCATGCTAATCGCATGAACATCCTACCGTTGAAGCTCTACAACATGACTTCACCTTAGCCTTTCTCAGTCTGGAGAATCAACATTATTGGCGCAGTCACACCGAAAGGATCAAATGGGCATGAATACATTCTGGTGGCAATTGATTACTTCACAAAGTGGGTGGAAGCTCAGTTTTATGTAGTGTTGAAAGCAGCGCATGTGGCTAAGTTCATCCGAAACAACATCATTGCCATTATGGAGTTCCAAACGAGATCATTTCAGATAATGGTTACCATTTCAAGAAGGAAGTGATTGACTTGTTAGAGAAATACAATCATGGCTTTCCATAAGTTATATACTTACCGGCCACAAACCAATGGAGCTGTTGAAGCCGTCAACAAGAACATCAAGCATATTCTGCAGAAGATGGTTGAGACCTACAGGGACTGGCCGGACAAATTTCCATTTGCACTATGGGGCTATAGAACTTCAATCCAAACTTCTACAGGGGCAACTCCTTATTTCTTGGCTATGGGATGGAAGTTGTTCTGCCAATCGAAATAGAAGTCCCGTCGTTACAAGTTATGGCTGAGTGTCAAATAGTAGAGGTAGACTGGCAACAAAGCAAGTTCGAAGAGCTGATGTTCTTTGATGAGAGAAGGCTGAAAGCATTGTACCGTGTCTAGGGTTATCAACGCAGGATTACTAGGGCTTTTAACAAGAAAGTTAAGTCCAGGAATCTTAAAGAAGGGGATTTGGTACTGAAAGAAAACCGAGCTCCCATCCATGACCCTAGGGGCAAGTTTAGACCCAATTGGACTGGTCCTTACATTATCAAAACTATTTGGTCGGGTGGTGCTGTTATTCTCATGGACCTGGATGGCCTAGAATTTTCTCAACCACTCAACATGGACAAGTTGAAGAAATATTATCCTTAAGAGGCTAGCTAGGTCGAAAACCCAAAAAGGCAACCTAGGCAAAAGTTATAGCACAAAAAATTAGTAATAAAGAAAAACTGAGCTCGCAAGGTTGAAAACCCTAAAGGGCAGCCTCGGCAAAAGTTATAGCGCAAAAGGAGAGTGTTAATACTCAAGTGAACCCGGACCAAACTACGTAAGGCCTGATTCCCATCTTCGGGATACATAGGCAACTTTATCTTGAAGTTTGGCCGTAAACACCTCCAAATCAACTATTCTGTCCATATGTTTGATCATGTCACCTTTGTCTATTCTTTATTTGAGAGTTCGGTTGTGATCCTTATTTTGAGAACTGGTTACAGTGTTGAACAGTGCTATTCAATCAAGGGGCAATTTGTGATCTTAGAATTCGGGGTTATACATCCCGAGGATAGATTCCATATGTGTCAAATGGTGATCCTTATCAAAAATGGTTTTGAAAGGTTTTGATAAAAGTTGATTTTTGTTCAAATTTTACCTTTTACAACTTAGACTATTTTTGGACCAAAAGGAAAACTTTCAGTGCCCACAACTTTAATTTCATTGATTTCAATACAAAGTTCTCTAACTCTCGATACAAATCAAATTTGCTTTTATTACATTCATAAAACTTGAAAATTAAGATCAAAGCAATAAACTAGGGGCATAGATGAGTCAGGTGCCACTATGTCCCCCGCTTGTGCATGTGGAAGCTTCTGATGCTAAAGTGGGCTCAGATTGTGCCTTATCTTCGAGCCAAGTCAGGCACTCGCCAGAAAGGGCGTAGCTGAAACTAGGGGCAGGGGCCAGAAACTCTCTCGTCCTCCAAGCAGTGAGGTATCTAGCCAAATATGAACCTCGGATTGGGAATGAAACTGGGTACTCTACCCCCTCATCTGGGCAAGTCTGATCATGTCAAAACTGACGTCTAAACCGGAAAGGAAAGTAGAATACACAGTGTGTAAGGCTAATCAGCTCAATGCCAGGTTGTTGAGTCATGCTGTAGCTCATTTTGGTCAAATTAAGCCAGGGTCAACACCAAGCAATGTCAGCAGCAGACCTGTTGCACATCTAGTGGCACCACCATCCTTTATTCGGGAAATCCACTAGCTATTGGTGGAAAAAGTATGCTCGAGCTAAGTATGCAGGGCAAGAGTCCACTACCTTCAGCTTGTCCATTAGCCATACCTGGAGAGGGATGAAAGAAAAGAGAGATTAAAGAATAGAGAGATGTATGTTGAGAGAAAAGTGAGAAAAGGGCTTTGAGAGAAAAACAGAGTATGGATGTCAAGTGATGTGAGAAATACATATAAGAAAGGGTGGGAAACATTACCTGAAGAAGTAGTGGACTTCCTGTGAATTTGGAAGTCTCTCGCTGATGGAAGGCGTCTAAGCCCATCAAAGTCTCAGCCAATACCAAGCCAATGCAACTTTTTCCCGCTTTCAGGCCTTGTGCCACCTCAATTAGCCGAATGCTAGACCTGCCAAAACTAGGGGCAAGAAGGAAATGTGCTAGCGTACACAAACAAAGGGCGTGTTGTCGAAAACCCCACTAAAGAAGATTACCTCGGTCGCCGGCTTCAAAAAATCGATGAATCAGACTGGGGATGTCCAGTTCTCCATTGTGAACTAAGGATCGAGCCTCGTGTAGAGTAAACCCACACATCCGTTCCAAAGCATGGACGTGGCCGAAACGGGGCTGAGGTATGATTTCCTCATCGCGTCGGGATTCCATTAGTACTTGAAATTCTTCGATTGTTGGGCATATCTCTTGTCCCCCAAAGCTAAAGACATGTATGATTGGGTTTCAACACCTAGCCGTGACATGTAGGAATGGAAAACAAAGAGAAGTGTGGCTTAAAGGAAAAAGGGTGTTTAGGCAGAAGCCATAAAAATTTACCTTTTTCGAGCCATCCAAAGTGGCTATCTAGTCCCGAAGCCCGTTGACAAGTAACATCTCCATTTTGAGAGAAAAATATCAAGGACTTGTGAGTTTGCCAGAAAAGCACCATGAAAGCATTATTTATAGAGTCTAAGAAGGAGCTGAGCATGACACCTGGACAGCACTGACCGATATCACACTGATGGCCGGCCGTGCATTAGCAATAGCCAACCGTACATTAGTAAAGCCTGGCCGGGTCTTGATGATGGCCTAGTGCAGATCTGTTACAGAGAAAACTAACCTTTGTTTGAATGAACTTCAATTATACCTTTGAGTTTTGCTTTGTTTGTACCAAGTGTTTGTTAACTTTTTTGGGTTGTTTTCATTTCATTTTTTTCCATTATCGAGTTGTATTTTATGTTTTGATTGATTGTAAGTCATTATCTGGTTCATGAATCAATTCAAGAGCAAGGCATTTACTGTTCCGAAGATTACAAAAGCAAAGGTAATGCAGTTTATCATATTGAGCAAATAGATCATTCAACAAAACTTGCTTTTCATAACTAGTGGGCCTAACCCCGATCATCGTTTTATACAACCAAAACAAAAGAAAGTTTTTGAAAAAAACCAAAAGGACAATCCGATGCTAGTTTTATAACTACATAACAAAATGAAAACAAAAGCAAAGTAAAACAAAATCATCATCGCCATCAATAACCCATCCTCGCTCTCTTTCTTCTCGGCTATGGATGAGGTGCATCTCTGTCATCACTAGGGCTGCAGTGCTGCTTAACTGCAGGTCCATCTCCTCTCCTTTATCCTCAGGGGTTGTGGACCCGTCAAAAGACTCCTCGGAAGGCAAGCGCTGCCTCACTGGATCTCTCCCATGATCAAGACTCCTCGCCTCTCACTAGGCCTGTCTCTCGCCATCGTTGCGAAGGTCCTGCAGTAATCGCCGGCACCGACTCAAGCTAAAAAAGATATCAGATATTAGATAAAGTGATCAAAAGTGTACAGTATGGCAATGACAGTAAGCTACACACAGAATGTACCTCAATCCCATGGGTGACTAAGGTAGTCTGGCTCCTCCATACCATGATGAGTAAACGGTCGATCGTCTGAAGGAGCTCATCACCGTATGCTTGGGGAATCTGCAAAACAATAGAAACTGAGAAAAGTAGATAAAAGAAATCGGATAATAAACAGTAATGGCTGAGAATAAGTTAAAGTACATCATGGACTAGAATAAAAAGAAAGTGCACCTGCTCAACGCTAGGGGCAAACATAAGTCTGCAGTCCCCCTTCACGATGGGCTCAAGTGGGATCTGCTCGATCACTCCATTTGGACGCATATACATAATCTTGGTGGGAAGCACAGGTAATCTAAGAATGGGAGCAACGGCAGGGGCACCTCCAATGGGTGCATCGCTAGCCCCAACAGTAGGAGCAGCAGCAACCTCTGGTACAGCTCGAGTCACGCCTGGAGTAAGAGGTGCCATCACCCGAGTGCGCAAGAAAGTCGTGAAGTCATCGGGCTCATGGTGACGATCGCAATCCTCACCTATCATCAAGAGGTCCAGCTCAGGACCATCTTGTAAATCATCTACCACCCTCATGCCGGTAGGAGGAGGATGTGGAATATCAAGGTCAACAACGCCTTGAGCCTGGCGGATGAATCTCTCTCCTAGGTAGTATGCCAACCAAAAAGGCCCTCGAACAGGATCCTTATCGTGGAAGCATGCCAGGCAGCAGTATAGGTCACCCTTGACACTTGGGGAATGCTTGCCCAAGGGTGCGAGTCAACCTGAGAAAATCACTGCAGCGTTAGAAAATCAGTGCAGTGTAAGATATCAGTGCAATGTCAAATATCAGTGCAATGTCAGAAAATCAGTGCAGTGGAAGATATCAGTGCAATGTCAGAAAATCAATGCAATGTCTGAAAATCAGTGCAGTGTTAGAAAATCAATGAAGTGTTAGATATCAATGTAATATTAGAAAATCAGTGCAGTGTCAAAAAATTAGTGTGATGTCAGAATAACAGTGCGATGTTAGAATTAGTGCAATGTCAGAAGTCAGTGCAGTGTGAGAATGACAATATGGTACAGTACAACGATATTAGAGTGATCATATATTGTGGGAAATAGTGTAATACCTAATCTTCCGTGATAGTGTCAAAGAAACGGTGGAAATATGGAAAGGTGCGATCTACAAGGCGACGTCGCTCAATCGCGAGTTATAGTACCGAGAGCGTGGTACAAACAACTCGATCGGCCTCACTAGAACTGGGGCCAATGAAGTGAAATATGTGTAGACCCAAAGCTGCAAATCAAAGACAAATAGATAACATGAGAAAATGGGTCAAATGAGTAATAAATGCAACATTGAACAGAATATAAAGCATATCGGAAAGGTAAGCGTAGGATGTACCTCACAGGCCCTTCAGTAGCCGCCAAGTGAATCTGCCTTGCGGTGGGAGATGGAGCTCATATAGCAGTATAGGGTGGCCAGACCTGTGCCATCCCAGTTGTAAGCCGCTACCCGAGGAAGATGTACCAATGCTCCTAGAATGTATAATCCCATGGTATTTTCCCTGATTGCAAACAAGGTAGTACCGAGAAGATATATGAGGAAGCCACGAGTGTACTGGGTAACCTCGTCTGTAGTAGCTGGCTGTGTGCCGGAGAAGTGCTTCAAGAACCAGCTATAGTGCACCATCCCATGGCTGGTAGTGTCCGGGATTGCCCCGAGAAGTTGGAGCTGTGCATTTCTCTACTGAGTCATATCTGGATCGAAAGGGACTGGGCCGCTGACCCCAACTCGCAAACCAGTCAATATTGAGAAGTCATACGGGGTTAGTGTCATCTCCCCGGTAGAAGAGAAGTGAAATAAGTTGGTGGTGTCCCACCATCTCTCCACCAGGGCCCCGTAAAGCTAAGACTCGGCCCTCATCTATATGAGTCCGGAGCAAAAAGGCCCAAAGCTAGCAGCATCTACCAAAGTGCGGACCTCTACAGGAAGCTGCTCATACCAACGTTCGAAGCAGGAGATAGAGCCATAGCCGCCTATCCTCCTAGCAATCACCTATCAATTGGAAGTTTTATCAGTACATGTGTAGCAAGGATAGGTGACTTGTTCATTTAGTTTAACATTTCAACATGTGTGCAAAGTAAAATGCAAAGTAAAATGGGAAAATAGTTGTGTACTGTGGAAGCGTCGATAGAAATATGCTCCACAGGCTCTAGCAGTAGAGTATCCTCATCCAATCCAAGAATGAAGCCCTCGAATCTCAAGATGCTGCCAGAAAGTGGCACATGTGTACGCGGCTGGTATGTGGCCGCATCAAAAGGTCTCTCGGCGAGGGGAAGCAATGCAACGGCTTCTTCTGCTTCCATGTCTGCACCAAGGGCAGCACCAACACCTATGGCAGGCTCTGGAATGGGAACCTCATCATTAGCCATGGAAAAAGTGAAGAAAGAGTGAAGGAGATGAGTGAAAGTAGGTGAAATCCTAAGTTTGAAACCCTAAGAGAGAGAAAGTGAAGAGGGGATGAAAAATCAAAGGAGAATAAGAAACGTTTGGGCAAAGATGTGAGAAAATGAGGAAAAAACAAAGAGAAAACCCAAACCTCAACCAAAATAATTTTCAATCGATTCAAAAGGAAGAGGAAAACAAGTTGTTTTAGGAAATTTTTGTGAGGATTGTTGGGAAAACTCAAGAAAAAGAGGAAATCTAGAGATAATGGAGGTTTAGAGAGAAGGAGAGGGGATTTTCGACCTAGATGGTGATCAAAATGGGAGCCTTCTGTGTTTTAAAGAGCCATGGGTGTGGCTTTTCGCCGAACTGTCCTTCGTCACTGTCGAAGGCCGGCCGGCGCTATCGAAGCCCGGCCGTGCATCGCCGAGGCCTAGCTGGCCTTTGGTGATTTCAATCTTTTTATCTATTTATTTATTTTATTTTATTTTCTATTTTGTTTTGTTTTGTGTGTTGCTGATTGATTTTATTTTGTTTCATCATTATTTTAATTTCTGAGTTTTAGGCTCGAGTTTTAATTTTGAGTTTTAAGTTCCGGTTCTAATTTTTTTGAGTCTTTCAATTATGGGTTTTGATTTACATGGCGTAAGGAGTTGTGTGTTAACCACAAAAAAAAAAATTGAGTGTTGAAAAGAGCAAAATAATAAGAAAAAAAAAAGAAAGAAGAGAGAGAGAGAGAGAGAGAGAGAGAGAGAGAGAGAGAGAGAGAGAAATAAAAGAAAGTAAAGAGAGAGAAGAAAACAAGGAATGAGATATCCATTTTGTTTTGTTTTGTTGTGTGAGCACATAATTTAATTTTATTTCAGTTGTTTAACTTCATGATTTATCTTGTTTAAGCTATACTGGTCATTGATGACTTGTCATGTTCAGTTCGTAATTCATTTCATCGTTTCTTACCAGATGATATTGTATGTACGATTCATTTTGAGAAGTTCTAGGTAAAATCACTCGTGCCTTTCAAATCATGTCCTTCCATCTCTTCTCCTCTTGCGTGAGACGCGTTAGGATTGATCTCTTTCATTAAAAACATTCGGGTGCGTCCCAGTGTTCACACCACATCTTCTCTTCTTGTGTGAGATGCGTTAGGATTGATCCCTTCCGTTAAAAACATTCGGGTGCGTCCCGGTGTTCACACCATCTTTTCTCCTCTCACGCAAGACGTGTTAGGATTGATCCCTTTGGTTAAAAACATTTGTGTACGTTCCAGTGTTCACACCACCTTTTCTCCTCTTGCATGAGTCACATTAGGATTGATCCCATTGGCTAAAAACATTCGGGTGCGTCCTGATGTTCATACCACCTCTTCTCCTTTCGCGTGAGATGCGTTAGGATTGATCTCTTTGGTTAAAAACATTCAGGTGCGTCCCAGTGTTCACACCACCACTTCTCCTCTCATGTGAGACACGTTAGGATTGATCCCTTTGGTTAAAAACATTCGGGTGCGTCCCGGTGTTCACACCACATCTTCTCCTCTCGCGTGAGACGCGTTAGGATTGATTGCTTTGGTAAAAAACATTTGGGTGCGTCCCGGTGTTCACACCACCTCTTCTTCTCTCACGTGAGACGCGTTAGGACTTTTTTGCATCGGTTAAAAACATTCGGGTGTGTCCCGGTGTTCACATCATCCTTATGTGTGCAACGCGTTAGGATCTCGATTGAGACCTCGGGTGCGCCCGACGGTTATGTCACTCTTTGCCTTCCCTGCGCGTCGCGTAGTTAAGCTTGCATAATTTTCTTACATCTTTTCTACATGAAATGTAATTTGGGTTTGTGTTTCTCGCGCGTGGCATGTGGTTTTCTTTTCGTTATTGGAATTGTTGTGCCTTGTTTCAGTTTGTTTAACTTTGGCATTTTCTTTGCATTGCAATTGCATTTAAAATGTTTCATTGCACAGCCTCATTGCATGATCATAAGTTATGTCGTTGCCGACAAACACAGTTCTGGGTGAGAGGCCACCAACTATCCATTTTTGAAGATATTTATCACCTTTTGAGCTTGAATTCTATAAAACCGAAGCTCTGGGATTCTTTTAAGGGTTGAACAAAATTCTAGAAGTGATACATACACTTTGAGAGCCCTTAACTCCTCCTTCTTCCACTGCAAGGCATCTTTGAGCTAACTTAGCTTACTTACACCACCTACATACATCATATACAACCGTGTCTTACCATCCAAAAGCCTTGGTTGATCTTGGAGAAGTGTAATTCAAGCTTGAGAATGCATTGAAACTAAATGTGGAACATCAACAACAAGTTTACTTCTTGAAAGGTATACGCTTGTCTTCTCTTCTCTTGCCCTCATTTCTATCATTTACTTCATACTTCTTGCTGTTTTGGATTGTTTTGAGCTTTTTTTTTTTTTTTTGAAGTGTTTGGAGTTAGGTTTGAAGAGTTACCGAAAAGGTAGAGAAACCTTGCTCTTTTTATACCTTTATTTATAACTCAAACCATCTCCTTTTCACTCTTTTGCTTTGGTATCTACACTGATTTTCAGAGGTTTTAAAAGGTTAAAAACCATGTTTTGAAACTTCAAAAGTGGAGGGGTGGCTAACCCCTCCTTATCTTTGTTTACTAGCCTCAATTCTCATCTTTATTGTCTAGCTTTTCAACCTCTTTTCATGCGTGTTTTACCTATGATTTTCATGTATTTAAGGTTGTTTTGAGGTTGTCTAGGTCTTTTTAACTGGTTGATGCCTTGTTTAATACACTTGTGGTCTCATTAAGTTGGGATACTTCTTGTTTGATATGCTTTCTTTGTTCATTTTCCATGTTTGGAGCCCAAGTTTACTAATCAATCAATCATTCCATATCTTTCATTCTTGGGAATGGTTTCAACCAATTGAGGTTCTTTAATGCATGTAAAGGAGACCTACACTTAATGGCTTAATCTCTTCAGAGATTCATCATCAACGGTGTAGTCTCCTTCTTATGTTTTAGAAGGACCTCTTGTTTGACATCACTTCTTGTTTAGAGGACTTTAACATCACATTTGGACCAATGGACTAATGAATGGCAATGACAAAAACAATTAGTTTAAAACTTGGATCAACACACTTAAAGAAAATGGCTTAATAGCTTGAACTTGGCCGGACGTTATGCCAAGTTTCTTGTGTCAAGGGTCATCAAGCATCAATTCATGGTGTTTTTGATGTCCTTGAAGGATCTCAACTTCATTTTTTTGAGTTGATTCCATGACAAAAAAGGAGGGGTGGTCCATTTGCATTACATTCATTGATTTTTGGTCCAAAATGATATTGGAGATCATCAAGCGATCATATCGCTCATTGATGGTTTTGGAGTCAATCCCAACCCTCTCTTGAGGCTTCCCTATGACAGAGAATGAAAGAATGACAAACAGAGTTTGAAAATGCTCTGTCTGCACTGATTTCACCTCAGAGTACAGAAATAGAGTTTTGCACCAAATCAATGCCCGGTCGGCACTCTGTAGGCCTGGCCGGTCATCAGTAATGCACGGCCAGTCCTTGGTGTGTGGCCAGCAGTGCAATTTTGTAGGAACAGAGGTAGTGGTTGAAGGTGAAACATAGATGGCTTGGGCAGACAGAGTAGCTTTCAAGCGATGCGCATGCAGCCTCTATCCATCTTCCTTGGTGCTCATATCGAATGCATTTGATTGTTTAATTGTTTCATTAGCATAATGAATTGAGTTGTAATATTTAATTAGTCTAATTAGTTGGAGCTAATTATTCGGTGTTATAATATTTAATTAGCTTGGCTTAGTTAAATTCTTAATTAATTAGCTTAGATGGTTGGTTAATTACTCATTTCAAGTTTTATAATAATTAGCTTAATTAGCTTAGCTCAATTAGTTAGTTAGCTTTATTCAATTCGGACTCTCCTTCGTGAGAGCGTAATGTAATAATGTATATGTCTTCCAACCCCATGTCTTTCTCCCTTTTATTTACCCGCTTTTGATGGTTAGATTAGGGACATGTTTCAATTAGTATACCATATGCTTGCATCCATTCATTCGTATTGCATGCACCGAGGCTCAGTGCATCCTTCAAACTGCATTGTCGTTTTAATAATTCTTTGAATACGTGCTTAGACCGCATGTCTTGAATCAAATCATATGCCATGCTTAGTAGCCGAGCCTAGTAATTGCATATTGCATGTGTTGCATTAGACATATTGTATAGTTAGGGATCATGCATATTTTTCTAACTCATATCTTCTTAGCTTGGAGTTCTAGGTGAGTTTTTTTAGTGCTTTAGCATACTTGCATGAGTGTGAGTGATTGCCATAACTAACATGCTTGTCATGAGGCTAAGTGTTCAAATGCTATAATTGCTTGAATGCATGTGAATGAAGGCTTGTTGTTTGGATTGGAACGATTCAAGTAATGTAAGTTTTAAGCCCACTTTGTTGAGTGGCAAATTCGCAAACTTTAAGTCCACTTAAGGTGGCAAAATCAAACCCTTTTCACAAAACAAACATGAAATTGAATTGTTTCAATTTGAGCAAATTAGTGTATACTTCCTTGTGCGCATCACATAGTAATGCTAGTCTAATAATCAGAACAAGAGCACATAATGTTTATAAAACAATCATATCATGATTAGTAGAGGCCGATCTTTGATCGAGCGAGTGTGGGTGCTCCATTCATGACCTTCTCCTCTCGTACCTAAGTTCCTGAGCCGAGGCAACTTTGGTAATGACAGACATGTGGCTTTTGGCATGAGTCATGGGTTTTCTAAATTTTTCCAAAATAAAATATTTTGGTCGTAACTCTGTATTTGGCAAAGTAGTCAAATTTTGACATTTTTTATTCAAAAATCGATTTTTCAAAAGATTTGTCAGATTTGGACTCTTTGGTGTTTATCAATTTCACATAGCACTTGTGAGATTAGATTCAGAACCGCATGAGTCCGAACTATAAGGCTTCTTTCAACCTTTCGAAAAAGGGCGCGAAAAAGCCGAGCTACAACGTCTGATTGAACACAAAATTATTTTATTATATTGCTTCAATTTTAGTTCACTTTTAATTACCTCTTTTAATTACCTTTCCGTTCCTTATTTCATTTAGTCCAAAAAATGAGCATTAAGTCCACTAATGGAAAGAAGTGTCAAACAAAGGGTTGTTTTAGGCATGAGAGAGATGTCATGCCGTTGGTAATGAATCTCCGAATAGATTAAACCATTAAGCACAACAATCTCTATCCCAAGCTTAAACAAACATTCGGTTTGAAACTACTCTTAAAGCAAAGGAAAAACCAAGAAATAAGGGAGGTTGCAGAGATGATTAGAGGTGATCACAAGTATGGAAAATTTGAAATAAATACTATCAACTCAAATAGATTGGTGTCTAATGCCTAAAACACCAAACTTATGAGGACCATTACTCTACAAGCATACTATACAAGGCATGAATGAAGCTAACTCATAAAAGCAGTCCTAAAATAGTCCAAAAAAGTGCTGAAATTATGAGAAAAACAACTACAACAACTAGCTAAAATATTGAGAGATTAAAACTAGCACACAAGCACAAGGAGTAGAGGCTAACCCCTCCACTTTTGGGACTTCAAAACATGATTTTAGCCTCTGAAAAACCTCTAAAATCAATGGTAAAAAGCTCAAAAAAAGTTGATGAGAAGATGGGAAACACAAGGGTAAAGGCCTTAGAAGCAAGGTTCAAAGAAGGGTTGTCAACCCCTCTACCGTTAATGGCCTTAAACCACAAGTTTCAGTCCAAAAATACAAGTAATAAACAACTCAAAAATAGCAAGAAAAGATGAGAAAAAAATGGTACAAAAGAACTAGAAGATGTACCTCTTGAAAAGGAATGATCCATTGATTTTCCAAACCACTATTTCACACTCTCAAGTGCCTTATGAGCTAAAATGTAAGCTCAAATCACCTCAACAAGGAACTCTTTAGGTTTAGTTTAGAGTGTTTAGGCTAAGGTTATGTAAGTTGCAAGAGAGAGAGAGAGAGAGAGAGAGAGAGAGAGAGAGAGAGAATTGTAGAGAGAGAAATTTCCCAAAATTTTGCTCTCCAAAATTTTCTAAATTCCAAAATTTTTCTAACCTCTCTAACAAAAGAGAGGGTCATCTATATCTAGAAATATATGAGAGACCCTCGAAAATATCTATACAAACACAGCTAGAATGGTGCATGCATTTATGGAGATAGCTGGTAGAAAATATCTGGTTTTTTACACTAATGGGCGGCTGTAGCCCTTCTTTTTCGCGGCCCCCCTCGAGAGACGAATAAGCCCTACAGTATTGGACTTCCATAGTTCTAAATATAATCTCACAAGTGCAATGTGAAATAGATAAACACCAAAGAGTCCCAATTCGGCAAATCTTTTAAAAAATCGATTTTGAATAAAAAATGCAAAAAATGGACTCCTTTGCCAGATACAGAGTTGCCACCCAAATATTTTGAGAAATTTAGGAAACCCATAACTCGTGCCAAAGGCTACGTGTCCGTCATCACCAAGATTATCTCGGCTCAGGAATTTAGGTATGAGAGGGGAAGGTTATGAATTGAGCACCCCCGCTCACTTGATCAAAGATCGGCCTCTACTAATCATGATATGAATCTTATTTACATTATATGCTCTTGTTCCAGTTTATTAGGCTAGCATTACTATGTGATGCGCATATACAAGTATAGGCTAACTTGCAAGAATTAGAACATTTCGATTCATGCTTGTTTTGAAAATTGTTTCGAAATATGTATCACTTGAAAAAGTGATCGCATATGAACATTACTCAAATTATTCCAATTCAAACAATTAGCCTTCATCCACAAGCATTCAAGCAGTTATTGCACTTAAGCAATTAGCCTCATGGCAAGCATACTAAACATGACATCATCAACATGCATTATGCTAAAACGAGTAAAGGCTCACCTAGTACTCCAAGTCAAAAAGAAATGATAAAGTTTGAATAATGCATAATCCTAACTAATGCAATATGACTAATGCAACATATGCGATATGCAATCTAGGTAGGCTCTGCTACTTAACATGGCATGTGAATCAATTTGATATTATGCGGTCTAAGCACGTATTCAAAGAATGTTTAACTAATAATGCAAGTTAAAATGATGAATCAAGCTTCGGTGCATGCAAAACAAGTGGATGCAAACATGAAGTATGTGTAGACACCTCATTTTGACCAGCCCTAAGACTTGGGCGTTTTCTTTTGACCACCCACTGATGAAAATTGAAATATACCATTTTACGAATTTTTCAGCCAAAAAAAAATCAAATTGAAGCTTTAAGTCCAAATCTCACCCATTTTGGCCATCACTAATATTTTGTTAATTTGTAATATTTTATAATTTTATGTGTGTGTACATTTATTTTAGGTGTTTTCTATAAATTGATAAATATTTGATAAAAAAATCATAAAACAAACAAAAATAAAAAAATAGAAAATTAAAAAAAAAAAAAAAATCGGTGAGTGTTTGTTTTTTTGAGTGAAAGAAAAAAAAAGAAAAAAAAAATGCTAAAGAAAACATTGGTGGCAGTGAATGATGAGTTGTTTTGGGTGGAGAAAGAATATGTTTTGAAAAAAGAGAAAGAATGATAGAAACGGTGTAGGTGGCCCATAGAGAATAATAAATAATAAAAAAAAAAAAAGAGAAGATGCATTATCTCACTCTCTCTGGCAGAGGAGCTAGCATGTGGGCGTGTGGGTAGGAAAACAAAAGAAAAGAAAGGAAAAAACCCACGCACTCATTTTTGGAGAGACACCCAACACAGACCAGCTGATACACACAAGAGATGCATGATCTCTCTCGGCACCTGGTCTCTCTCTCTCTCTCGCATGAACTGGTTCGGAGTGAAGAGATCATGCACATACATACATGCATATAGATCATTCACACCTCTCTCACTCATGGAGATAAACACACAACAGATGCATACAGATCATTGATACGGACAGACCATTGAGAGACCATTCATGACAGACACGGTTTTGAGAGAGAGGGAGCACGCACACCATTGACACACATCTACTCAACACACCACCTTTGATCGCATTCACACCCAGCAGACCCATCACCACCCTTGATCGCATACACACCCAGCAGACCCATCACCACCATACACACGGCATACACACACCCATCACCACCTAACAGACGCACACAGCACCCAGGCACACACGCACAGATTTAGACAGCAACACACACAGACCCAGCACAGACAGACCCACTTCTCTTTCTCTCTCTTTAAATCGACACACCAAACACAGCTCTTTCCTCTCTCTCTCTAAGACACACCCAGCGAACCCACACACACAGGGAGCACAGCAGACTCGTACACGGCTGTCACAGAGCTCACACAGGCACAACCCACACACAAGACAGCACACAGGGGAGGAGGATAGGCATCCAATGTCTCTCTCTCTTGAATGAGAAAGACACACACATGGAAGGGAGAGAAGGCACACCACCTCAGCCATGCACACCCAACACACGGCACAACACTCACATGCAGATTAACACAAACACACAACACACGACCACTCTCCCTCTCTCTCTCTGCACCTGATCTCTCTCTCTCGCTCCCTCACGGCAGCAGCAACCCAGCTGCACACACTCTCTTTCTCGCTCTCTTTCGGCACCTCACAGATAGGTCACCACACGAGACCCATGCATGACACACACCCACACGTTGCACAGGGGGGCACGGGCTCTCTCTCTCTAGAAGAGGAGACCCACCACCACGGGTAGAGAGGAGGAGAATACACAACACATTCATCACACCACCGCAGCCACAACACCCATACACTATACACACACCACCCATGCATACACAGCCTCTCTCTCTAAAAGAGGAGACCCAGCACCCACTCAACCGGGCTCTTGCTCTCTCTCTCTCCATGGTGCACTGTAACCCCATGCATTGATCATTCACAGACACACACACACAGCTGGACATAGACCAAGGAACCATGCACTCTCTCTCTCTCGGCTTAGAGAGAGAAAAGGTGGTAAGTGGGTGAGCATGTGTGGGTGTTTGGTTTTGAGGATGGTTCATGGGTGTAAAACAAAAAAAGGTGTCTAGAGAGAGAAAAGGTGGTGAGGGAGGTGTGGTTTATGGGGGATGAGTGAATTATTTTAAAGAGAGTGAAAGCATAGAGGAAAGAGAAGGTGAAGTAGAAAGATAAGTGGGTGTTCATGGGTGTGAGTTGTGGGTAATAAAATTTTTTTTGTTTTTAACAAAAAAAAAAAAAAAAATATTTATGTTGGGTTCACATGGCTTCTAGATAGAAAATTTGTTTATGTTGGGCCCATGGCCTTCTCTGTTGTTGGGGAATTGGGCCAATTTTGCTATGTTCTTAATAGATATTTAGTAGATCAAAGTGAACTCACATCTTTGGGCTTGCAAGCTAAGTTATTTTGGGCTGGGCCCATATGATTAAATGGAGATGAAGTGGCAGGATGTGTTTATATGGGCTGGATTGGATTGAAGACACATGGATGTTTGTTAGTTGCAGAATGGCTCGGGGTTTAAAACTTTTATTTTTATTTTGAGTGTTTGTGAGGTTTTATTTTATTTTATTTTTCTCTCCTCTCTCTCTCATTCGGATCTGTAATAATTCAAGTATTGTAATAATTCCCCCACCCCGCTTCTTTCTATCCCATTCTTTAATCGCTTTCCTTAACTATGTGTATGTATATATCTGACATGCCATACATATCCATGCTTTACATCCATGTTCCATGCATTAAGATTTGGCTAAATTTGCATCTTTATGCTTTAATTGATTATCCCATGTTTTGTGCGCTATCCCATGTTTTGCAATGTTTCACATGCCATATTTTAAAAGCCGAATCTTTAGTGCATCTCATGAGTGAATTGCATTAGGATTCTGTATATAAGATCATGCATATTTTACTAACTTTGTTTTGTAGTTGTTCGAGGGACGTCGGTCAATCTGTGAGTTTTTATGCTTTAGCATCTCATTTGTGCGTGATTTTCTTATTATATTTAGCATCCTACCATGTGGCTATTTGCTTAAGTGAAATAACTGTATGAATGCCTGTGGATGAAGGCTTGTTGTTTGAATTGGAATAATTCAATAAATGTACGTTTTAAGCCCACTTTGTCGAGTGGTAAATTCAAACCCTTTTCGAAAAACAAACATGAAATTGAATTGTTCCAATTTGAACAAACTAGCCTATACTTGTATGCTTCACATAGTAAATTTTAGGATTTATTAACTAATTAGAACATGAACATATAAAGAAAATAAAAGTCATATCATGGTTTAGTAGAGGCCGATCTTTTGATCGGGTGAGTGGGGGTGCTCATTATTGACCTTCTCCTCTCATACCTAAGGTTCCGAGCCAAGCATCCTTGGTTACGACGAACAGTGGCCTTGGCACCAAGTCATGGGTTTCCTAATTTCCCAAAATATTAGGTGGCGACTCTGAGATCTGATGATGCAGTCCATTTTTGACAAAATTGCAATAAAATGGATTTGCACTAAAAGTTGCCAAATCTGGACTCTCATCTACGTTTCACATTGCACTCGTGAAACTTGAGATCAAAGAGATCTCGGGAGTCCGAACTGTTTAACGTCTTGTGGTACCCGCATATTACGATTCGCAACTCTGCTGGGGATTTTATGAAACCTTGACTCGAACTCCGTGATATGACTTTTATTTTCAATTATATGTTTATTGCATTGCATGCATTGGTGTACTTAAAGTCCATGTGTTGCCCAGATGTTGGTGGGAACACAGACACACTTTTTGTGACACTACATCAATCTTTACGATACTTTAGAGGCCTTATGTTGTAACCTTCTAAGATCTATCAAAAAGGTAGCTCTGCTATGTAGCTCTGCTATTTGGCTTTACTATCTAAGGTTCTCAGACTCTGAAGAGAGGCTATTTGACTCTTCTGATTTCCTGAGATCTTTATTGGTTATGACCCAAAGGACTCTTTGGTAACGTCACCTTGACTTCAATCCCTAGAGTAAAGCCAACCTTGTACATATAGTGAACTCTAGTACCTTTCAACATTAGGACATGATGCTCTCCCATCGCTAGGATGTATGATACCGCTTGTTTGAATAGTAAAACCCTAGATTATTCCAAGCTAGGACAGGATAACCCTACCCTCTTTAGGGGTGATTGTTCTCTTTCCTGCCTTATGTGCAATGTGTTGGATCTATACAGGGGTTCTTATATTTAAATGAGTGTTTCAGGCTATTCAATTTAGCACCATTACTTCAAAAAAAATAAAAAATAAAAAATAACAAAAACATGAAATCAAAAAAAGATTAAAAAAAAAAGAAGCTCCGATATCCCACAAAGTCGACGTTTGTAAATAAATAGAACTTGTAGGATATCTAACCATCTCTGTGGTTGGGGAGTGACCACCTGTTGATTGGACGAGTTTTATTTTGAATATTACAGATGGCCCACATGTTGACTGGCAATTTGAGAATGGTTTTATTCTGAGTTCTAATTGAGTATTGAGTCTAAGTTTGACTCCAGCAAGTTTGTAGAGTTAGAGTCAGGCTCAAGTCAGCCTAATGAGGCAGAGTCTGTTGATTTCGATAGTGCTAACCTAGACATTTCTGTCCTGTCTAGGTCCTCTTTGTCATTTTCTTTTGAGTATGTTGTCAAAAGTTTGTTGTCATTGCTGAGTCATAGTCTCTTTTCAAAAAAAAAAAAAAAAATTCAAAAAAAAATATCAAAAAAAAAATGCCATAGAGTCTGCCTACTTTTCTGTGCCTTTAAATCATTGCATTGACCAAAGTTTTTCAAAACCTTTTCGAAAACGCTGATAAAAACAAAGAGGAAGAATTACCTCGAGATTTGCAAATTTTGATCAACTGAAAGGAAAAGAGGTGTGCTAAGCCCTTGATGAATGAGATCATTTTTGTTAATGTGGGTACTGAGAAGGATCCTTGCGTGGTCCAAATTGGTTCTATCTTGTCTTCGTAAAAGTACGAGTGATTAGTCACTTTGTGAAAAGATTTCAAAAACTGTTTTGCGTGATCCTATGAAGACATGCCTGGAATTGATTATACAACATAGGATCCCTCTTGACTTGAGATTCGAAGTATTCAATGATCATTCAAAGTGTAAGGCTTGCATAGTCAAATTGGAAATAGCCCTTGAACTAGGGGCCATGATGTGATTCAAATGGAGATAGCCCTTCAACTAGGGGCAATAAGGTCGAATATAAATGGAAATAGCCCTTGAACTAGGGGCAATGATGTGATCCAGATTGGAAATAGCCCTTGAACTAGGGGCCATGATGTGATTCAAATGAAGGCAGCCCTTCAACTAGGGGCAATAAGGTCGAATGTGATTTAGATTTGAAACAGCCCTTGAACTAAGGGCAAAAGTGTGAGGCTTGCATAGCTGAAATGGAGGCAGCCCTTGAACTAGGGGCAATAAAGTATCATCCTTGAAAGGCTCGCTGGGCCGAAAACTCGGAAGGACGACCCAGGCAAAAGTTAGAGCACAAAAAAAAAAATTAAAAATTAAAAAAATAAAAAAGAAGGAAAAATAAAAAGAAAAATGAAAAGCTCGCAAGGTTGAAAACCCAAAAGGGCGGCTTTGGTAAAAGTTAAAGCGTAAAAGGAGAGTGTCAATACCCGAGTGAACCTTAGCCAAAACTATGTAGGGCTAGTGATTCAGATTGGAAGCAACCCTTGAGCTAGGGGCAAGAAGGTCGGATGTGATTTAGATTTCAAGCAGCCCTTGAACTAGGGGCAAAAGATTGGATGTGATCAAAGAGTTAAAACTGAATCGTTTCCCAATGAAGACCGCCCAGAAAGGCAAAACCCATAATTTGAGAGAATGAATTTTATTATTGAAGGACAGTCGAGTTCCTATCCACTACACTAGGGGCAACACTAGGGGCAAATTCAGACCCAATTAGCCTAGTCCCTACATCATCATATCTACTGGTCAAGTGTAGCAGTCGTTCTTATAGATGGCCTAGAGATTTCACATCCAATCAACATGGATAAGCTAAACTGAAACCCTTAAGAGGCTCACTGGGCGGAAAAATCCGGAAGGGCAACCTAGGTAAAAGTTAGAGCAGAAAAGCAAAAAATAAAAAAAAAATGAAATGAACAAAATGAAAAAAAAAAAAAAAGAGAAAAAAAAAAGAAGAAAAGTTCGCAAGGTTGAAAACCCGAAAGGGCAGCTTTGGCAAAAATTAGAGCACAAAAGGAGAGTGTCAATACTCGAGTGAACCTTGGCCAGAACTACGATGGCCTGATTCCTATCTTTGGGATACGTAGGTAGCTTCATCTCGAAGTTCGGCCCTAATAATTTTTCAACTCATTCATTTCGTCCATATTTGATTGGTGTATCTATAGTCGACTTGGTTGTCCTATCCGTGTTTGATTGGGGTATTTTCTTTATGTTCAGTTCAGTTGGTTCGAGTCAACTTGGTTCGGATTGGCTTGGTTCGGTTGGCTTGGTTCGGATATCACCTTTGATTATCTAGCTTAGGACTATACACCCCAATGGTTGATTCCATGTTGATTGAGTAGTGGCCATTTGCAAAAATAAGTTTTGATTAATTTGAATGAAGCTGACTAATTTTTCTCGAAATTGTTCCATTTTTTTCAAAACTTGGACTATTCTTTGGATTTGAAAAGGGAAAATTTTCAGTGCTCACAATTTAGCTTACATGATTTCAAAACAGAAAATGAAATAAGTATGCTAATCTAACTCTCATGTCGATCAAAACATTTTTACAAAAAAAATTCAAAAAAAAAAAATAAATAAATAAATAAATAAAATAAAAAAAATCAAGGCAATGAATTATGGGCATAGTCGAGTCAGTGATTCTATCTTCTCCCCCGCTCGAGTTAACTCGTCAGTGTATCGAAGTGTGTATTCATACCAGTCAATGTATTTATACCAGTCAGGGTATTCATACTAATCAGTGTATATAAGTGTGTTCCTTTCATATTAGTCAGTGTATTTATACCAGTCAGGGTATTCATACCAGTCAATGTATATCAGTGTGTCTTTATACCAGTCAGTGTATTTATACCAGTCAAGGTATTCATACCAATCAGTGTATGTCAGTGTGTATTCATACCAGTTAGTGTATTTTATACCAGTTAGGGTATTCACACCAGTCAGCGTATAGAAGTGTGTTTGGATTATTTTGGCTTCGTTTTTCTTACGTTGAGTCAGTTTTATTTTTATTCAGGTCAGTATGGACCAATGTCCAATTCAAAGTTCAAATTTCAATCAATCTCAAATTCGATCAAACAAAAGTATTTTCAAACTCAAAGTGATATGCCAGTCACACCATTGAGATACAAAATCGAAACTTTTTGTTACAGTCAGGGGAGGACATTCCCGATTACAGAGACTCAAAAAAAAAAAAAAAACAAGCAAACAAACAAACCCAGAGAATACAGAAAAAAAAAAAGAAAACCAGAAACACAAAAAACCAGCCCAAAAAAATAAAAAAAAAATACAAAGTCCAAAAAAAAAAAAAAAAAAAAAAAAGAAAAAAGGATCTTCTTCTTCTTCTTCGCCGATGTCGGCCACATGCCAACTTCACATACTCGGCTCTTCCGTTGCCGAGCTCTTCCTCTTTTTTTCGTCAGCCTTCGAAGGCCCTGCCTCAGTGTTTTCGGCAAAAGAGTTAACTTTTCGCCGACCATCAAAGGAAAAATACGCCGGCGCTCCGAACTGGTCCAGACAAGTGGCCTGTCGTTTTACCTCTTTACTCTCCATAGAGGTAGCCTTCCATTTTAGTTCTTTGTTCTCTACCTTTAGCGCACAAATCTCCGCTCATGCATCCTTATACATATGCTGAAGCAGATTGAGTTGGGCGTTAACCCGATGTACCTCACACGTCCTGTTTTGCAGACGGTGAGACAAATTAGTGACCGCAGCCACTATTTCCATACACGACTTCAACGTGAGGTGGTTAGTGTCAATATCAGTTTGAGCAGCCATCACTTGCTCAACTAATAGTGTGGGAAGACTAGAATGAGTAAGAGCAGGGGCACTTGCCCCAGAGGAGCCCGATGGCCCATTAAGACCCGAAAAAAGAGAGAGAGAGGGCGAGATGAAGCCATGTATAGGAAGAGAGAGGAAGGAAGGGAGTCACAGAGAAATGGCAGAAAATAGAAGAGGAAAAGAAGAAGGAGGAGGAAGATGGAAGAGCGATGGAGAAGAAGAAAAAGAAGAGAGTCGTTAAAAAGAAGAGGGCAGATACTGAAGAAAAGAAGAAGACGAGAGAGAAAGACAAAGAGAGGGAGAGGGTTGAGGCAAGCTTACAAATCGAGGGGGCTGCTTTTGTCGGCCAGCCGACACAAAAGCAAAGCCCGCGTGTCAAACGCGGCAAGAGACGCGGGAGAATTGTGTATGCATATATGTATATATATTGTATAGCTATGTAATATAGGTATTGGTTTGAACATTTGTGTCACAGGTATGGCTTGGGTTCAGTGGTTTGGTCCAATGGGTTGAGGATTCAGAAAGCCTAAGCCCGAGGTCAGGGGTTCGAACTCCACATTAAGTGTTTCTTTTGTTTTCGTTTTATGAAGAAATATGTCTTATATATTTGTTTGAACATTTGAGTCACAAGTATGGCTTGGGTTCAGTGGTTTGGCCTAGTGAGTTAAAGGATTGAAAGGCTAAGCCCGAGGTCAGGGGTTCGAACCCCACATCGAGTTTTTCTTTGTTTTGTTTTCATTTTGGTTTTGATGTATATATGTCTTGTGTACCTATATATATATATATATATATATTTGTTTGAATCGTTTCTGTCATGCGAGTGGCTTGGGTTCAATGGTTTGGCCCAGTGGTTGAAGAGTGAGAGGCTGAGCTTGAGGTCAGGGGTTCGAACCCCACATCGAGTGTTTCTTTGTTTTGTTTTTGATTTTTGTGTATATGTCTCGTATAAGTCTATGTATATATATTTGTTTGCATATCTTGTCACAAGAGTGAGATGGCTTAGTGGTTGAGAACTCAGAGGCCAAGTTTGAGACCGAGAGAATTGAAACCCGTGTCCATGTATTTTGTATTTTCCTTTCTTTTTTGTGTTTTGCATCGTGTCGCAGCGTCATCCAACAGAATATGCCTTCTCAGTAACGGCATCTTCTCATTGACAGCCACAAGCGGAATATTCCCCGAATCTATATATGTATACCGTATGCACATGTCTGTGTCTATGTCTGTATTCGTATGTATTTTGTCTGTATATGGTATGTATATGTATACGATGTTTTGAAAAAAAAAATCATTTAATTTTACCATTGTATTTCTCCCTGGTAAAACCTTCCCTCTCTTCATATAAAATACGTTGAGATACGCCTGTCGGTTAGGCCATTCAATCGCGCTATCTTGCGCATCGCACTATCTTGTGCAAATTCAAATTCAATCGTGCTATCTTGCGCATTGCACTATCTTGTGCACTCCCTGGTCTAGGAGACCTTAAATCCTACTGGTGTTTAGGAGACCTTAAATCCTCTGGTGTCTAGGAGACCTTAAATCCTACTGGTGTTTAGGAGACCTAAAATCCTACTGGCCTAGGAGACCTTAAATCCTCTAAAAGTGCAATTCCTTTGGTATTTGTCGTGCCCGAACGACTTCAATCGGTCTGGTATAGTCACTTGACTATGTTTGTAATGAGTTCCTAGGAGATCAACTGAGATGGTGGAAACTAGAGTTCGAATGGCGATGCCTATAATGCAAAAAGGTTCGGGATTTCCGAGACTAAAGTCTGGTTTAAATACCCAGGGGTATATCCCCGGCTTCAAATCTGTATGGCAGCCCCATAAGTTGAGATAGCTTGTATGCGCTTCAACTCTGGATACTGAACCAACCTAGTCTGTCACCCTGTTGGAGAATAGGGAAAGTTGTAAACATAGCCATCACTCCATGACATTGTATTGCATTGCATAAATCCAATTTTCAAACTGGCTTCGCATAGCGTATAAGTCAAATTACCCAACTGGCTTCGCACAGCGTGTAAGTCCAATTACCCAACCGGTTTCGCGTAGCGTGTAAGTCCAATTATCCAATCGGCTTCGCATAGCGTGTAAGTCCAATTACCCAACCGGCTTCGTATAGCGTGTAAGTCCAATTACCCAACCGGCTTCGCATAGCATATAAGTCCAATTATCAAATCGGCTTCGCGTAGCGTGTAAGTCCAATTATCCAATCGGCTTCCCATAGCGTGTAAGTCCAATTATCCAACCGGCATCGCATAGCGTGTAAGTCCAATTACCCAACCGGCTTCGCATAGTGTATAAGTCCAATTATCAAACCGGCTTCGCGTAGCGTGTAAGTCTAATTATCCAATCGGCTTCGCATAGCGTGTAAGTCCAATTATCCAACCGGCTTCGCATAGTGTATAAGTCCAATTATCAAACCGGCTTCGCGTAGTGTGTAAGTCCAATTATCCAATCGGCTTCGCATAGCGTGTAAGTCCAATTATCCAATCGGCTTCGCATAGCATGTAAGTCCAATTTTCAAACCGGCTTCGTGTAAGCGTATAAGTCCAATTATCAAACCGGTTTCGCATAGCGTATAAGTCCAATTATCCAACTGGCTTCGCATAGCGTATAAGTCCAATTATCAAACCGGTTTCGCGTAGCGTATAAGTCAAATTTTCAAACTGGCTTCGCATAGCGTGTAAGTCCAATTATCAAACCGGCTTCGCATAGCGGCTAAGTCCAATTTTCAAACCGGCTTCACATAGCGTATAAGTCCAATTACCCAACCGGCTTCGCGTAGCGTGTAAGTCCACTTTTCAAACTGGCTTCGCGTAGCGTGTAAGTCCAATTACCCAACCGGCTTCGCGTAGCTTGTGAGTCCAATTATCAAACTGGCTTCGTACAGCATGTAAGTCCAATTACCCAACCGGCTTCGCATAGCGTGTAAGTCCAATTATCCAAACTGGCTTCGCGTAGCGTGTAAGTCCACTTTTCAAACCGGCTTCGCATAGCGTGTAAGTCCAATTACCCAACCGACTTCGCGTAGCGTATAAGTCCAATTATCAAACTGGCTTTGCGTAGCATATAAGTCCAATTACCCAAACCGGCTTTGCATAGTGTATAAGTCCAATTACCCAACTGGCTTCGCATAACGTGTAAGTCCAATTACCCAAACCGGCTTTGCGTAGCGTATGAGTCCAATTACCCAAACCGGCTTCGCATAGCGTATAAGTCCAATTACCGAACTGGCTTCGCATAGCGTGTAAGTCCAATTACCCAAACCGGCTTCGTGTAGCGTATAAGTCCAATTACCCAAATCGGCTTCGCATAACGTATAAGTCCAATTATTAAAATCTTCTTGCATATCATTTGCATCTTGCCCCTGAACTACACTGGTTTGATTCCTTGCAGAAGGATACGTAGGCAACCTCGGGTTCAACCACTTGCATTGTATTTTGTTTGTTTACCCAAGTCTTACGGCCTTGTCAAAAGGGTCGTCTTCGGGCTTTGACATTCACTCACGTCATTTAAATGACTTCGAGCTCTGTCAAAGAGGGGCAACTATAGACACCCCATTTTGACCAGCCCTAAGACTTAGGCGTTTTCTTTTGACCACCTGCTGATGAAAATTGAAATATGCCATTTTACGAATTTCTCAGCCAAAAAAAATCAAATTGAAGCTTTAAGTCCAAATCTCACTCATTTTGGCCATCACTAATATTTTGTTAATTTGTAATATTTTATAATTTTATGTGTGTGTACATTTGTTTTAGGTGTTTTATATAAATTGATAAATATTTGATAAAAAAAAATCATAAAACAAACAAAAATAGAAAAATAGAAAATAAAAAAAAAAAGAAATCGGTGAGTGTTTGTTTTTTTGAGTGAAAGAAAAAAAAAGAAATAGAAAGAATGCTAAAGAAAACATTGGTGGCGGAGAATGATGAGTTTTTTTGGGTGGAGAAAGAATATGTTTTGAAAAAGAGAGAAAGAATGATAGAAACGGTGTGGGTGGTCCATAGAGAATAATAAATAATAAAAAAAAGAAAAAAAAGTTGATGAGAAGATGGAAAACACAAGGGTAAAGGCCTTAGAAGCAAGGTTCAAAGAAGGGTTGTCAACTCCTTTATCTTTAATGGCCTTAAACCACAAGTTTCAGCCTAAAAATACAGGTAATAAATAGCTCAAAAACAGCAAGAAAAGATGAGAAGAAAATGGTGCAAAAGAACTAGAAGATATACCTCTTGAAGAGAAATGATCCCTTGATTTTTCAAACCACTATTTCACACTCTCAAGTGCCTTATGAGCTAAAATGTAAGCTCAAATCACCTTAGTAAGGAACTCTCTAGGTTTGGTGTAGAGTGTTCAGGCTAAGGTTATGTAAGTTGCAAGAGAGAGAGAGAGAGAGAGAGAAAGAGAGAAATTTCCCAGAATTTTGCTCTCCAAAATTTTCTAAGTTCCAAAATTTTTCTAACCTCTCTAACAAAAGAGAGGGTCATCTATATATAGAAATTTATGAGAGACCCTCGAAAATATCTATACGAACACAGCTGGAATAGTGCCTGCATCTGTGGAGACATCTGTTAGAAAATATCTGATTTTTTACACTAGTGGGCAGCCGACATGCCATATTAGTGGGCGGCATGCCACACTAGTGGGTTTGCAGGTCCGTGGATGCTTAGGGCTGAAAAACCACTATTTTGGTCCAAAACAAGGTGCAAGGTTTGTAGGCTGAGGTTTCCTACTGAGACAATCGAGTATTTGACAAGTGTACACCTTCATCATTGAGTAATCAATTAGTGGCGCTCAAGTCTTAAGGGCCGTAAAAAATGGGATGTCTACACTATGTCCAGTCCTAAAATTCCTTTATGGAAAGAGGCTGTAAATAGTGAAGCTAAATTCATCTTGCAAAGTCACACTTGGGAATTGGTGGATTTGTCAACAGGTTATAAACCTCTTGGGTACAAGTGGATTTTCAAGAGAAAAATGAAAGCGGATGGATCAATCGACAAATACAAGGCAAGACTTGTGGTCAAAGGGTATAGACAAAAAGAAGGTCTTACCAACTTTGATACATACTCACCAGTTACTAGGATAACATCCATTAGAATGCTAATTGCCATTGCATTTTTGAACAATCTAGAAATTCATCAATTGGATGTGAAAATCGCTTTCTTATATGGTGAGTTAGATAAAGAAATTTACATGGAATAAGCAGAAGGATTTTCTGTTCCAAGGAAAGAAAAGAAAGTGTATAAATTAGTTAAAATCATTATATGGTTTAAAGCAAGTGACAAAACAATGGCATGAGAAATTTGACAAGGCAATGATGTCAAATGGATTTGAAATTAATGAATGTGACAAATGTGTTTATATTAAAAACACAGACAAAGGTTATCTAATAGTATGTCTTTATGTAGATGATATGCTTATCATAGGTAGTAATAATGACATGATTAAAACTACCAAGAAATTGTTGAATAAACATTTTGACATGAAGGACATGAGAATTGCTGATGTAATTCTTGATATGAAAATTACCAAAACATCATAAGGATATGCTTTGTCACAATCACATTTCATTGAGAAAATACTTGACAAATTGAGCAAAGATGATAATTATCTTGCTAGAACACTTGTGGATGTTAATTTGTTCCTTTCTAAAAATGCACAGGAAAGTATTTCTCAATTAGAGTATGCCCAAATTATTGGAAGCTTAATGTACTTGATGAACTGCACTCACTCGGATATAGCTTACACAGTAAGTAAATTAAGTATACATATGAGTAATCCAAGAGTAGGATACTGGAAAGCTATTATAAGGGTTGTAAGATATCTCTAATTTACTCGTAACATTGGGCTAAATTATACTAAATATCCAGCAATACTTGAAGGATATTGTGATGCAAACTGGATATCGGATACTAGAGACTCAAAATCCACCAGTGGGTATGTCTTTACTCTTAGTGAGACGAATGTATCTTGGAAATCTTCCAAACAAACTTGCATTGCTAGGTCTACTATAGAATCAGAATTTATAGCTTTAGATAAAGTTGTGGAAGAAGCAGAATGGCTTCGTCACTTGCTTTAAGATATCCTAATGTGGCCAAAACTAGTGCCTGCTATATGCATACATTGTGATAGTCAATCAACAATTGGTAGAGCGCAAAGTCATATGTATGACGGTAAGTTACGACACATTCATTTACAACATAACACCGTGAGACAACTACTCTCTAATGGAATTATTTCCATTGAATATGTGAAGTCTAAAGACAAAATAGCAGATCCACTAACCAAAGGGTTAGGAAGAGAGTTAGTTGAGAACTCATCGAGGGAAATGAGACTTAAGCCTATTAAATAAGTGTTACCACAACGGAAACCTAACCTAGTTGACTGGAGATCCCAAGATCTATGTTCAAAGGGACAATGGAGTTCTGTATGACTCATAAGGATCATTGGGGAGTCAAACTCTTACCCATTTCTATGCTAAAATAATGATGTCTGCAGTGTTTTAGGTTAAGTAATACTTTTAATGATTCTTCTATCTAAGAATACCTAGTGGAGCATGGCATGATACTTTTCATAAGAATTGCCTATATGAGTGTGAACTGGGCTGGTTCTATAAGATTTGTGAAGGGCTACAATTCTCTAGAGCACTCATGAAAGACCAGGTTGTTCAAGGCCAAAAAGAAGATAATAGTGAGAACTAAACTGTGTCTGGTAATATACTGTGTGAGTTTTATTGTCTTGGTTTATACAAATGGCTGAACAATTCAAGACGTCATGTTCGCTAATTAGCTCGTAAATTCGATAAATCCGATAGTGTCTCACAAGGGAAGGTTTAAAGCCAAAAGCTACCTATCCTTCGTAGAATATTTTTTTTTTTTTTTGTGTAACTAGATCATGTTGTTGTATTTTCTCTCCGTCGAATTTCATTCATGTGAGGGATTGTTGGAATTGTGATTTTTTATAGGCTTATTTTGGGCCAACTTTGCGCCCAAATTTGAGTGGGTCCCACACGTCTTTTTGCGGTGGGTCCAAAAAGGTGACGTGTTCCTTGCCGCATGGCAAATCACACGATGTAAATGGTTCGCCAAAACCATTTATGATTGAATGAGAAGTTGACGTCGTTTTTGAGTTCATGGACTGGACAATTAAAGAAGTAAAATATGGGTTTCCTTGAAATGAATTGTCCTACAGTGAAACTTGAAGAGAGCTTGTATGTGTATATAAACTCTAGGTGGACAAACTTGGGTTGGGCCCCAAAGGGCACTCCAAGTTTGTAGAAGAGAGGAGTTATAGACAAAGTGGGCTTTGGCTCAAACCACTACACACGCGCGCATGCACTGCCATTTGTCTGACCGGCCGAGCCTAGTCGAGTGTCTTGGAGACCTTGACACGGGTGTGGGTTGTGGGTCGGGTCGGTCCTAATATTAATTTTTTGAAAAAAATTTATTATCTTTTCTGAACGAAATTAATTCAAATTTTACGTCAAATTTGAATTCAAATTTCCTATCCAAACAATGCCTCTTCCAGTTCCATTTCCAACAGGTTCAAACTATTTTTTAACAAATTTAAAAATGCCCAGCAGTTATGGACAGATTCAAACTGGTTTTCCAGCAGATCTGTTCAAGTTTGAATCATACCTGTTCAATTTGAGAACCTACATGTTCAGCCCTTCCAAAGGGTCACCAATTTGCCTATAAATACAGGATTATTCCAGTAGATTTTGACATCCAAAAAATTAATTCTCTTCCCAGTTTTGCTCTATGTTTGCATTGTTCTTCTTACTAGGTCTTTAGGGAAATTTCTGAGAGTATAGAACACAAGTTCTAGTTCGTCGTATAGATTGTTTGGAGTGCTACTATAATCTGTGTAGATCATTGTATCCTGGGAGATAGATGTCATTTACCCATAAGCACCAAAGCAAGGCGAATCTGTCTTAAGGACAGAGTGTCACACATTTGACTTGATTAATTTTATACGTATTCATTTCGATAAATAAATTATGCAAGTAATTTATTTGTATTTGTTTGATTTGTTTCAAGTTATTTTGTTATACACAGAAAATTGTTCCAACATAACCAATTCCCAATATTAATTCATCTCTACAATCATACTAATACCATCAACCTATCTATGATAATCATCATGAACTTATATGTGAATTAAAGGAGAGCTAAAGAAAGAAATTTTTAATACATCTCTGTATATGCTTATGATCATGAACATATATACACACACACACACATATATGAATAAAAACATCTTAATTGATTTACATATGTATAACCTTATTATGCCCTACCTTTGCATGTAATGATCTTTGAATTTGAGGTGCTCTTAGTAGCCATAATATATGGTTGATTGGGAAATATGGTTATATGCGCCTCCTCTGCTCCTATCTCCAACCTCAGCTCTGCCAAAAGCTTATTCTTGGGTAGGTGGGATTGTGGCATTTCTTTCAGTAGTTGCAGTGAAAATACAATGGGACATTCCCAAACACAGCCATCAGCAAAAACATAGAGAAAGGAGAAGAGACAAAAGCAAAAACAAAAAAATTACTATAATGAATAGCCAAGCAGCCGAAGTGATGTCACAGCTAAAGTGAACGACAGTGAGAGTGGTCAAAGTGGTCCACAGTTGAAGTGAGCTCTGATGAAGGCAAAGGCTAAGCGAAGAAGAAAAAATGTTTAAAATTCAAGAAGAAGAACAGAGAGAAAGAAAGAGATAAAGAGGATAAACAGAGAAATTAGAGGCAAAAGCTGTGAGAGAGAGAGAGAGGGGAAAGGTGAGGAGACAGAGGGTAGATGGAGAGGCAAGTCATTTGTGATGCTCTGATACAAGTTATACATTTTTAAAAACCCTTCTCCCTTATTATATAGATAAATAAAATATATCAAATATATATATATATATATATGATTTGTAAATAAAAAATGTGACTAAAAAATAAACAATCTAGATTATCGAGGTGGACTCGAAGTAGGCCCACAATGGCCTAATATGGACCTTCCAGTCCAAACAATGAATCGGAGGAAAATAGCCTCCTTCTTTAAACTATGATGATTTTATCAAAAAAATATATATATGGTTAATTATATTTTTCACCCATGTAGTTTGATCTAAATTTTAATTTAGTCACTATAGTTTGAATTTGAATAATTTAGTCCTTACACTTCAAGTTTAGTTTTAACTTTATATATGCTTAATTATATTTTTCACCCATGTAGTTTGATCTAAATTTTAATTTAGTCACTATAGTTTTAATTTGAATAATTTAGTCCTTATACTTTAAATTTAGTTTTAACTTTGTCATTCTGTCTAAATTGAAGGTTAAAATTAACAATTTTGAGACAGTTGTCACTTTAAGTCTAGTTTTAATTTGATTATTCCGTCAAAACTAAGGTTAAAATTAACAATTTTTGGACACTTATCAATATTTTAAGATGTATACATAGAGACACAATTAACAAAAATTTAAACAGGAAGGACCAAATTGAAATTATGCTTTAAGTGTAGGGACCAAATTGTTCAAATTAAAATTATAGGATTAAAGTGAAATTTGAATCAAACTATAGGGATGAAAAGTGTAATTAACCCAAAATTATAATAAAAATGATTTCTTTTTCTATAGGTGTGTGCGATTATTGTAAGAAAATATAGATCCTATCAAAACTGTTTTCTTAAAAAAATATATTTTTCATTCAAATCATTTCGAAGAAAGAATACAGGGAAAGTTCAAATTGTTCAGGTGCATTCACTCTTTTATTATTATTATTATTATTATTATTATTATTATTATTATTATTATTATTATTATTATTATTATTATTATTATTATTGTATAAATTGAACAATTAATAAAAAAATAAATCATTTATACTCCATTTTCTTTCTTTCCTTTAATTCATTGAAAACAAATTTCTATACAATATTCTTGACAACAAGAATACGTATACAATGCAAATGTTACATTTGACCATAAAATTGCGTACAATTCTCCCATTTGACTATAAATACAGAAAATATTGTATTAATTATTAGTTGTAAATTTCATATTTTATAACCGAAACCGTACATAGTACTGGGTTGAAAACTAGTTGAAGAACAAAACTCAAGTGCTCATTTTGAAATTGATCTTTTCTCAACATTTTTTTTTTAAGTTAAAAAAAAACCAAGAACTTACATATAGGTCATAATAAGTAGATTTATTATTAAATAAGTACTATAATAATTAATGACATTTTTATCAAACACTATTAAAGAATATCACTAATTTTTAATTTTTAGTGACAAAAAAATGTCATTAATTATAAGTTTAGCGACAATTTTAAAAAATTGTCAAAAAAATATCACTAATTTTTAACTTTCAGCGACAGTTTAAAACGTTTGTCACAGAAAAACATTATTAATTGAAAGTTTTAGCAACAATTTATAAAAATCGTGACAAAAAAAATTACTAATTATCATTTTTTAGCAACATATGCAAAAAAATTGTCACAAAAAATTGGTTTTAGCAACAATTTTACTAGGATTTATTTTCAATAGGACTTGATGAAAATTAAATCCAACTATTAGGATCTATTGGTAATTTATCAAAAAAAAAAACCTGTTTGACAGTTAGGTGTTTGACCTTCTTTGGTAATTTTTGACTTTAAAAAAAATTATTTTTTTATTGACTTGTTAATTTTTTCAGCTAAAAAATCAAATTTCAAACACCAACTACCCTCGTTTGACAACCTTCTATTTTAACCAAAAAGTTAAAAAATTATTATAAGTTATCACATCACTCTCTCCACTTTTCTCTATAACTTTTTTTAAAAGTCAAAAAATTACTAAAAAGTTATTAAAATAACATATTCCCAAATTAAAATAGCTTGCACATCTTCAAAATATTTTGATTTGTGCGGTATACTATACGCAATTGATTTTGCCGATTTCTTCAAAATTCAAAAACAAAAAGGCTAAAAATGAATTAGCAAAAAACAAAAGTGAAAAATATTCCTTTCTAAACTTTTAGGCTTATCAATCACACACACTAAATATGGTAGGTCCAATAATCATTACCAATTAACAATATATAATTATATATATATACACTAATAGCCCTCCGCAAACTCAAGGTGGATAGACATCAACCAACATGAGTCTGGAAACTAAGTCACTGAAACGACCAGGGGAATGAGACTTGGTAAAGATATCAACAGGCTAATCAGTAGAAGCAATAGAATGGAGATGGATTGTGCCACAAACAACATGCTGGCAGATAAAATAACAGTCGATCTCAATATGTTTAGTGCGATCGTAGAAAACATCATTATGAGCAATTTGAATAGCACTTTGGTTGTCACAGTAGAGAAAGGTAGTATCAGTAGAAGCGACGTCAATGTCAGCAAGGAGCCATGGGCGCCATAGAAGTTCTTGGATAGTATCTGTAAGAGCTCGATATCCAGCCTCAGTATTAGAGCGAGCAGTGAGAGTCTGTTTCTTACTACGCCAAGAAATAAGTGAATCCCTAAGAAGAAGTAAAAGCCAGTAGTGAAGCGACGATTAGTGGGATCCCCAGCTGAATTAGCATCAGAATAAGCATGAAGCCTGAGAGAAGATAGAGAGAAATAGTGAAGACCATGAAATAAAGTGCCCTTAAGATAGTGAATAATACGAAGTAAGGCATCATAATGAGGTGTGCGAGGAGCCGACATATACTGACTGACAATATGGATAGCATATGAAAGATCAAGACGAGTAACTATAAGGTAGATAAAACTGCCTACCAATTTCCAGTAGAAGGTAGCATCAGGAAGAAGGGGCCATCAAGAGGAGTGAGACAAGTGTGAAGATCAATTGGAGTAAAAGCAGTTTTGCAATCAGTAAGTGTAGCTCGAGTGAGAAGATCAGAAGCATATTTGGCCTGAGAGAGAAAATAGCCGGATGAGTCATGAGAGATTTCAAGACCCAAGAAATAATTGAGAGTACCAAGATCTTTCATTTCAAAGTGGCAGCTAAGAAACTGTTTAAGGCGAAGAATACCAGCCTCATCATCTCTGGTGATAATCATATCATCCATATAAAGAAGAAAGAGAGTGGTGCTTTGACCAGTGATGCGAATAAATAAAGTCGAGTCATAGGAACTAGAAGTGAAGCCAAAGTCATGTATAGTAGCACTGAACTTAGCAAACCAAACACGAGGAGCTTGCTTGAGTCCACATAAGGCTTGTTGCAGTTTGCAAACTTTATGGGCCAGAACAGTAGACCCAGGAGGGGGTTGCATATAGACTTCCTCAAGAAGATCACCATTGAGGAAGGCATTTTTCACAACCATCTGAAAAAGGCCCCAATTATGAGTAGCAACAACAGCAGACAAGCTACGGACAGAAGTGAGACGAGCAACAGTAGCAAAAGTCTCCTCATAATCAATATCATATTCTTGAGTGAAACCCCGGGTGTAGCTCGCTTTTTCGTGCCCCTATTCGGAAGACAAATAAGCCCTACAGTTTAGACTCTACTTGTGGTTCTGAATATGATTTCACAAGTGCAATGTGAAACAGTGAAAACACAAAAAGAGTCCAAATCCGGCAATTCTTTTTGAAAAATTGATGTTTTGAACAAAATGCCAAAAATGGACTACTTTGCCAAATTTCAGAGTCACTATCTAAATATTTTTGGGAATTTAGGAAACCCAAGACTCGTACCAAAGGCCATTAGCCCATCATCACCAAAGTTGTCTTGGCTCGGGAACTTAGGTACGAGAAGGAAAGGTAATGAATTGAGCAACCCCCCTCGCCCAATCAAAAATCGGCCTCTACTAATCATGATGTGAATCTTATTTACATTATATGCTCTTGTTCTAATTATTAGACTAACTTACTATGTGATGTGCACACAAGTATAGACTAATTTGCAAAAATTGGAACACTTTGATTTCGTATCTATTTTCAAAAGTGTTTCGAACATGTACCACTTGAAAAAGTGATCACATATGTACATTACTCAAATTATTCCAATTCAAGCAATTAGCCTTCATCCACAGGCATTCAAACAGTTTATCATTTAAGCACTTAGCCACATGGTGAACATGCTTTGCATTGCAACAATCACACGTATGCAATATGCTAAAGTGAGTAAAGGCTCACCTAGTACTCCAAGCCAAAAAGATGAAAGAGCTAGAACAATGCATGATCCTAACTTATGCAATATGACTAATGCAACACATTCGATATGCAATTACTAAGCTCAGCTACTTAATATGCCATGTGAAACAATTTGATAGCATGCGGTCTAAGCACGTATTCAAAGAAGTTTTTAACTATAATGCAAAGTTTAGAATGATGAACCGAGCCTCAATGTATGCAATACAAGTGGATGCAAGGCATGAGAGGTGCTAAACAAAATATGATGCTCTAATCTAACCATCATAAGCAAATAAATAAAATGGAGAAAGACGTGGGGTTTGAAGACATACACAATATTACAACATTTGAGCCCTCACGCAGAAAGGTCCGAATGAATAAACTAGCTAACTAATTAAAGCTAAGCTAATTAATTATTAGCTACTTAACTAATTATTACAACAACAAACAAAATAATAAACTATTCTAGCTAATTAACTAATTATTACAAGACAAAATTAAGTAACTAGTATAGCTAACTAAGAAATTACAACATGAAGTAACTAAATTAACTACTCTAACTACTCTAACTTGGGAAACGAGGGATGCTCATGCATGCGCAGACTTTCCACTCGAAAAAACACTGTTTCTACTGCCAGATGCCCCTGTTGCACAGCAGAACACTTGTACTGATTTCCACCTCAGAACCAACTATGTTCTACTTCAAAAGTACACTGCTGGATTTTGCACAGGTGAATGGCAAGCTAGAAATGGTGGCCTACCGGGCACTGATGACTAGATTTTCCTATTGCAACAGAGAGCAAATAGAGTAGGAACAGGGTATTCTCAAGGGTTTGTTTGCATAACTTACCCCTTCTTATCATTTGAACAGCTCAAAGAAGTAGTAAACTTGGTTCATAAACCATCAATGGAAGCAATTTCATTGCATGATGGCCTATGAACTAAAGTGTGCAAGTTCAATAAATGCAACAAAACAAGACTCTCAAAACCACCTCCCTATCATGAATGATCAAGGGAAATAGTTGACAATGACTCTTGAACCATTTACATCACTAATGAGTATGAAACGACTTAAGGATTCAATTAACGTCTGATTGAACCCAAACCAAATTATTATCTTGCCCTTTTTTAGTCACCAATTTTATTACTCCATTTTAATTACATTTCCATTCTTTAATCATTTAAGTCCAAAGGTGAGTTTAAGTCCTCTAATGGAAAAAAGCATCAAACCAAATATTTGTTTTAGGCATGCGAGAAGCTTCATGCCATTGGTAATGAACCCCCAAAGGGATTAAATCATTAAGCACAAGACCTCAATCTCATGCTTTAAACAAGCAACTAGTTTGAACCAACTTTCAAAGCAAAGCAAAAGCCAAGAAAAGAGGAAGGTTTTAGAGATGCTTAAAGGTGATCACAAGTATGGAAAGTCATAAACAAATACTATCAACTCAAATAGGATGGTGGCTAAGGCCTAAAACACCAATCCTATGAGGACAATTACACCATAAGCATGGAATACAAAGCTCAAATGTAATAAACACTCAAAAACAGTCGTAAAACAGTGCTAAATAAGTTCTAAAACATGCTGGAATTAAGACAAAAATAGCTAGAACAATAAGCTAAAACAAAGCTATGTAAGCTAGTAAATAAGACACAAGGAAGGGAGGCTAACCCCTCTAATTTTGGACTTCAAAATATGTTTTTAGCCACTAAAATAACTTTGAAAATCAGTGTTTAAAAGCTCCAAAAAAATTTTTTTTGATATAAAGATGGGAAACACAAGGGTAAAGGCTAGAGAAGCAAAGTAGAAAGAGAGATGAACCACCCCTCCACCCTTTAATGCCTTAAACCACAAGTTTTAGCCCAAAATTACAGAGTTTACATAGCCCAAAATTACAGAGTTTACATAGCCCAAAAAGAGTAGAAAAATAGTAGGAAAATAATAGGAAAATATCAAACAAAACCAAGGAAAACAAACTAAGCCTTATACCTCTTGAAGAGGAGAGCACCTCCAAGCAACAATACAACACAAACATACCCTCAAGAGCTCAAGTACAGCTCAAAAGTACCTTAACTCAAAGATGGTAAGGTTTGCTTAAGAGTGTGTAGGCAAAAGCTTAAGAAATTTGAAGAGAGAGAGAGAATTGTAGAGAGAGAATTAATTTTGATCCAATTTTTCGAGCCCTCAAAAATGGGAGAGGATGTCCTATATTTATAGAAAAATAGGCCACTCCCTCAGAAACATCCATCCATACACGTGGGAGCAGATGCAAGCATCTGTGCAAATGCTAGCACAACTGGCATAAAATATCTGCAAAAAGCACTTGTGGCCGGCAGGCTACACTCTTGGCCGGCAAGGCGCAAGGGTGGCCGACAGCCAAAAGGGGTGGTCGGTAGCCCACAAAAATAGGACTACAGGTCCTACGTTTTTTAGGTTTTGAAAGGCTGAGACTTTGGTGCAAAGACAAAGCACAAGGTTTGTAGGGTTTTGATGCTCAGAGCTGTGTGTGGACACCCCAGTTTTGATCGCCCGCAAGGCTCAAGCGCTTTACTTGGAACACTCGATGATGAAAGTGTTATTGTGCATGCTTCGAGGTTTCAACGAAGGAGTCTTGTGCAAGCTTTAAAACAACCCCAAACCTTTCATATTCCCACTGATCATATCTAAGAAACCCATTTGTACACCTTGTGCCACCTTGTGTTGAGGTTGAAACAGAAAACAAGGGAACTTCATTGAGGCCCGGCCATGCCTCATTAAGGGTCGGTTGTGGCTATTGAGTCCCGGGCGGGCTTCCGTAGCGAGAAACATTGTTCTGGAATGGAGGCTGCCAGCTATCCATTTTTGAAGATATTTATCACCTTTTGTGCTTAAATTCTATAAATACGACCATATGCCTCTGTTTTGGGGGTTGAACAACTAAAAAAAAATACTATACACATAGAGAGAGCTCCTCCGTCCTCCTTCTTCCATTGCAAGCAACCTTTGAGTTGACCTACCTACCTTATATCATCTATATACACCATACTCAACCTTGACTCACCACCTTAGAGCCTTGTTTGACCCTTGAGAAGCATAATTCAAGCTTGAGAGTGTGTCAAGAGTGAGTTTGATCATTAACCAAAGCTTACACCATTTTGAGAGGTATAAGCTTGTAACTTTTGTTCTTGCGTTTGCATTCTTCATTTCTACTTATTTCTTGTATTCTTGGGCTATTTTATACCTATTTTAAGAGTTGGAACTTGGGTTTGGACAAGCCACCAAAGGCGATAAGGTTAACACCCTTACTTGCACCTATTTTTGTGGCTCAACCCTTGGTTCTTTCACACTCTTTTTCTTTGGTTTTTGAACTGATCTTCAGAGTTGAACTGAGGCCAAAAATATGATTTGAAGTTTTGAAATTGGAGGGGTTGGCCATCCCTCCTAGTTCTTTTGCTTACCTAGCTTTTGTGTCTTTGCTTTTGCTTAGCTTTTGAGCTCTTTTCTTAGATTTTTAGCCACTATTTTGGGCTGATTTTAGACTGTTTTAGGGCTGTCCTACTCCATTTAATTGGTTCAAGCTTTGATTAGTTCATTTATTCTAGCATTGTTCTTTGTATATAGCTTGCATCAGGTTGTTCTTAGCCTTTCTTTGTTTAATTTCCATGGTAATAACCTCATTTTAAGAATTAACTTGCCACTACTTTCTCCCATTTGAGAGTTGTTTCAAACGGTTGATGGCTATTCAACATATGAACTGGAGACTTACGCTTAATGGCTTAATCTCTACGGAGATTCATTGTCAATGGCGTAATCTCTCTTTCATGTTGAGAATTACTTCCCATTTGATGCTTCTCTCATTTTAGAGGACTTAATCATCACTTTGGACAAATGGACTAAAGAATGGAAATGACTAAAAGAATTGGTTTAAAAGCAACCAACACACTTAAAGAAAATGAGCCATCTTGCTTAGGCTTGGCTGGACGTTATGCCAAGTTAATCGAGTCAAGAATGATCATGCACCAATTCATGGCGTTTTGATGATTCTTAAAGCATCTCTACCTCTCTCTTTGAGTTCATTCCATGATAAGAGGGAGGGGTGGTCACATCCATTGCATTTCATTGATTTTTTGTCCAAAATTGTATTTGGAATCATCAAGCAATCATTTTTCCCATTGATGGGAAACAATTCTAGCCTTCTTTCGAGGCTTTTCCATGACAGAGAAGGAAAGAAGGGACAAGCAAAGCTTGAAAAACTCTGTTTGCACTATTTTCACCTCAGAACACAAAATAGTTTTTCGCACAAAATTGAGGCACGGTCGGCCTTCTCTATGCCCGACTGGGCTTCATTGAGGGCCAACCGACCCTCAAAGTTTGGTCGGTAATGTATTTTTGCAGAAAGCATAGGGCAGTGGCTGAGGTGAAACAAAGCAACCTTGGAGCAGACAAGGCTATTCTTGAGCACCGTGCGTGTGCATGCATGCAATTCTTGCACATCCTCACTTATATTATGATTATTGTAATTAATTAATTTAATGTTGTTTTTTGTAATTAGTCTCGTTAATTATTAAGTGTTGTAATTATTCATTATTGTTTACTCGTAATTGTTGTAATTAATTAGCTTAGATAGCTAGTCTGTTTATCTTGGTTACCCTTGTTGCAATAGCATAGTTAGCTAGTTAATTAGCTTAGCTTGTTCATTCATTCAGTTTTGTAAAAATTAGTTTAATTCAGATTTTTTGGACTTTTATTCGCACCCTCTTGCATGAGGGCAATGTTGTAATAATGTGTATGTCTTCCAACCCTCCGTCTTTCTCCCTTTTACTTATTTGCTTACGATGGTTAGTATAGAACATCACGTTTCATTAGTATTCTTATACTTTGCATCCATTGTCTTACATGCATCCAAGGTTCGGCTCATCATGCTAACCCAATATCAATGTTCAAATTCATTACTTGAATTTGTACTTTATCGCATGTCTTGAATGGAATCACATGCCATGTTCATAGCCGAGCCTATAAAATACATAATGTATGTGTTGCATTAGTCATATTGCATTAATTAGGAACAAGCATATTTTTCTAACTCTTTCACTTTTTTTTTTGGGCTTGGAGTACTAGGAGAGCTTTTATCATTTTAGCATCTTGTATAGGATGTTTGTGTTGCCATGTCCAAAGTATAAATACCATGACGCTAATTGCTTAAATGATAAACTGCTTGAATGCCTGTGGATTAAGGCTAGATGCCCGAATTGGAATAGTTTGATTAAATGTCCATTTTTTAAGCCCATTTTTTCAAGTGGCAAATTGACAAAACAATTTCAAAACAGAACATGAGACGAAGTGTTCCAATTCTTGCAAACTAGTCTATACCTTGTGTGCGCATCACATAGTAAAATAGCTAATAAATCCGAAAAAGAGCATATAATGTAAATAAGAAACACATCATGATTAGTAAGGTTGATCTTTGATCGGGTGAGTGGGGTGCTTAATTCATGACCTTCCCCTCTCGTACCTAAGTTCCCGAGCTGAGACACTTTGGTGATGACAAGCTAATGGCCTTTGGCACGAGTCTTGGGTTTCTTAAATTTCTCAAAAATATTTAGGTGGGGACTTTGTAATCTGGCAAAGCAGTCCATCTTTGGCATTTGATTCAAACATTGATTTTCTAAAAAGAATTGTCGAATTTGGACTTTTTTTATGTTTTCATTATTTCACATTGCAATTGTGAAATCAGATTTAGAACCATAAATGGAGTCTGAACTGTAGGGCTATTTGCCTTCCGAAAGGAATGCGGAAAGTCGCGCTACAGTTTCTGGTGACTCCACTAGGGACATAAAGAACTTGACTTGAAACTCATGATGTGAATTTTTATTTACACTTACATGTTTTTTGCATTTGCGTTTACATTGGTGCGCTTAACTCACTATGTTTTCCGACTACTATTCTTGAACGATTTGTCGGAGGTTTGCCTAAAAAGCTTGCCAAAAGGCTGACCGGTCATGGGCTCTGCCATATTGGCAACACAACACTTGGATCTGGTGCTCGAGTGGCCACCTTTGTTTTTGCATCTCCTTTCGAGCGACTAGAAGTCCGCTCGAGCGTAAATTGTAAGCTTCCAAAAGTTTCATGTTTTTGCAGACCGCTCGAGTGACAAGAGTTGTGCTCAAGCGAGGACCTGAGTCTCACGCTCGAGCGACCATCGAGCTCAAAAATCACACAACCAGTACTTTTTCAAAGTTTGCAGACTACTCGAGCGAAGGAAGTTGTGCTTGAGTTACCCCTCAAACTTTGTATGTCCGTTCGAGCGAATGAAGTTGCGTTCGAGCAGGACCCCTATTTCCAGCGTTTTTGACCAAGTGTTTCCAAACGCTTTTTGCATCTTCATTGCATTCTAGGCATTCCTAGGCCAAGATTAAGACATAATAATGAGGGTAAAATGTATAAACACACTAAGAACAGGACGCAATGAGTTAAGTACATCCCAAGCGTGTGTTTCAAATGTGTACTTGATATGTGTTGATGTAGGTCACGTGCTGTAAACCGTTTGATTAGTCTGCTCTGTTTGTCTGCACCTGAAGCCATCTATGACTAATAACTTAGTAAAGTTATGTTTAACTTTATGTATTTTCTGTATGATAAATTAAGATCTGTTTTCTGAAATGATATGTTCTATACAATGAATGATTGACCAATTTCTAATAATGTATTCATGGCATCCTTAGCTTCATATGATATCTGTTAGTTATTACCTGATATCGGAGGTTCCATCATAGAACTTAATAGGTCTACAATCTGTTACCTATACCAGAGGCTCCATCATGGGGCTCAGCATGTTTATTCTCTGTTACCCAGATACGGAGGTTCCTTTATGGAACTGGTTACTCATAACCACCATCTATTTTGTATCTGTTCTGTTAGCACTAATGGATGTACCACGTATGTTTAAGCATAAACCCTGATTTCTGTATATGACTTGAACAAGAACAAGAATATGTATATGAATCTGAAATTCTAATTTTCTGAATCTGAAATGGATATCATTCATCAAATTCTTTACTATGTTGTTATTCATTGGGCTCTCGCTCACTATTTATATTATGTATATAGGTAATTAGACACGTGACCAGGCCCAGAGTTGATGGCCTAAGATTCCGTTTTGTCAGCCAACCACCGTGCCTCCCGAAGAGGTTCCTTTTGGGAAGACCATGTCAAGGCTTTATTTTTGTTCTGTTTATCTGTACTTGGATTAAGTTTCCTTTCAGCCTTATCTATGTAAATGCGTGACGTAAGACCCATGTGTTTATGACGTCACATGAATATATATAAATATAAGTTTATTTGAAAATTTTGTCTCATATATGTCAGCATAGCTCAATGGACTATGTATGTTTGAATTTTATTTTTGCAGCCCCTAATTATACCTTATTCTATTAAGAGGTCTTCGGTAATCCAAAGATTACTAGCCGGTTACGACGCTAAACCCATAGGGGCAGGTTTGGGTCGTGACAGGTACCGTTTTGACCATTCGACCTAGTTGCATATAGTGAAACTATAGTGACTATTCCAAATTAGGACTGGATGCCACCCATTCATAGGATGTTGTGAAACTCGTTGTTTGAAATATTGCAGTCTAGATCATGCCAAAAACCTAGGACAAGGTAACCCTATCCCCTCATAGGGGTGTTTTGGTTCTTTAACTTGATATGAGTTTTTACAGTGAAGCTATACAAGATGGTTCATATCAGTAAGAGGTTGAGAATAGAGTTCAGTGGGGACTACAGTTCAGCTATGTGTCTTGACTGTTATGAATTAAGGTCGAAGTGCTGTTCGATTTTTTATTTTGTTTTTCTTTCTTTCTTTTGCTAGGTAGTTTACCATCATAGCTTCAAAAAGACCCGATATTCCCCAAGTTGTGTGGACTCATTTCGGTAGGCTATGCAAAGCTCGAGGCCTTGTTAGTGGTCAACACGTGCTAGTCTCGCTTCCTCCAGTCACTCGATGAAGAAGAAACAGACGGTCAGTAGCGTCAGTACAAAGCACCCCACAAACACCTACCCGTTCTCAGTTAATCAATCCACTAGCATCAAGTTCACCCAGATTAGCAATGGCACAAAACACTGCACCAAACGCAGAGGAATTTGCTGCCATGATGATTGCTGTCCAAAGGACTATGGATAGTGTAAACCAGAGGATGGCTGCACAAGATGAAGTCATTGCCAATCTACGGCGTACATTTGGGGCATCAGCATCAACCATGTATCCGATCCCCACTGCTCAGCCAAACCCAGATCTACCCCGCCAGTAGAAAATCTACCGGTCCCAGATCCTCAGGACATGTTTCCCCCAGCTCCAACTTATCATCCTTCGATTCAACCTCATCCAGGGATTTTTCCTTTCGATATCAATGAAATTGATCCAACCTTGGTCAAGATTACTAGATTGGAGAAAGTGTTAAAGAAATCTCAGGGCTTCAACTCCATTCCAGATATCGAAGATGGGTATACTGAGGCTTCGATGAGATTACCAGAGAAATTTAAGATGCACTATATCGACAAATTCGATGGGAGTGGGGATCCAATCGTGCATGTCCAGTTGTTTTCAGATGTATTAAGGCCCATGGGTTTGTCTCAGGCACTGAAGTTTTCGTTGTTTGGAAGAACCATGTTTGATATGGCGGCTAACTGGTACGTTAAGTTGGAGGACTCTACAAAATGAAATTGGGAAGAGCTATCTAAGGCATTTGTCAATCAGTACTCATATAACAGATAGAGGTAACCATTAGCGAGCTGGAGGCTACTACCCAAAACCCCAAAGAATCATTCATCGATTTTGTCGCCCGTTGGAGAGCCAAGGCAGCCTGAATGACAAATGGGCCTACCGAGAGAGAACAAGTCTAACTAGTGATCCAGAACTTAGAGCCAGACATTCTGCAGAGAATGATAGTGGCTTCATTGTCCACATTTGATTCCTTACATGAGTTAGGAGTCCAGATCGAGAATGCATTAAAAAAGGGTATCCTTCACAAAACAAGTGAACCCGCAAGAAGGTTGTTCTCTCAAAATACCAATGCTAGTAGTAGCACTATTCCGCGGCCTACAGATGTCAGCAATGTCGTCACAACGGCTAAGATGGTTGATCCTTTTGCTACTGCCATAACCTCACAACGTTCTCAAAATACTGGTCCACCCCGAAACCGTAGAGTCTTTACCCCCCTCCATATCAGCCCAACCCACACCCTTAAGCTGTTAATGCGAAATGGGCATCTTAAGCATCTTGATGTCCTCTTCCAGATCCATTGCCACCCAAACACGACCCTCCCCAGTATTGTATCTTCCATCAATAACATGGCCATTCCATAGATATGTGCTACTGTCTACGTTATGAGATCCAGGATCTTATTGACAACAAAGTTATCGCCCCACTTTCCAAGCCTAACGTAACAACCAACCCACTCCCCGTATATAACCAAGTCCTCCCGCCCAGAAATATTAACCACATCCATACACTACAGCCCACCTTCAATCCTAGCATATACATTACCTCATCCTACCTACCAAAATTGGAGGTGGACATTCTAGAAGGCACAAACATGTGCATGATGGATCTGACGCCATAAACCCAACCCAGACCCGTGGCAGTAGAAACGGAAGAAGAGAAGAATGCACTGAAGATCAGATCATCTAATACCCGGGTGATAGAGAAAGGAGTCTCGCTCGTAGAGGAGTACGATCCCAGCTTATACATTGTGGTTATCGATCAGCCAAAGCCAGTGGTCATACTGTCGGACTTTCTCAACATTAATGCTATAGGGGAAGACCAAATGGCACAGAATCAGAATGAGTGGCCCGAGTAAGGCCTGAACGACTTAGCAAATCTAGAGGAGGATCCAGCAGAATTCGAAAAGGATCTGGAGGATCTTTACTTTTTCAAAGAAGAGGATATAAGCTATGTACAGATGGGATGGTGGGACCCAAGCCAACCAGAAAATAGCAATGGATGCTTAAGTAAGGAAGAGCCTAATGTGAGGGAACATATATGAGAGATTGGGACAAAAGAGGAAATTGCTATTACGGGTAAGGTTGAGGCTACACCTCTTACTGAGAAGGAACATACACTGGAATAGTTTCAAAAGGAAAGAATAGAGGAGACCCAAGCAAAAATAGCTCTAGAACAAGGTAAAGGAAAAGGGAAAGAAGAACCTGAAACACTGGTGGTTGATGCCCAAACGACTAGAAAATTCGAATGGGATCCCAATGACCGAAAGAGGATGTTAAGGAAACTCAAAAAATACCGAGATGTCGAAACCCAAGCTGTGGTAGAAGAAGAATGGTATGATGACAGGGCACGTAATGTCAATATGCTCCAGATAGAACCCGATGCCAGTCCGGTCATGACTTTGGGAGAGTTGTGGGTAAACAACGACCTAAGTCATGCTTACACTGACGAAGGTTAGAAAGCTGATACCCTAGATGACACTTGGTATACCGATGAGATCAATCACATGACCTGGAGTGTTCGGTACTTCAAACCCACGACGATAGATCAGCCAGAGACTTCTGGAAAGGAGGCTGAGAGAGCAAAAGAGAAAGATGTTGAGGAAAACATGGTCTCAAAATAGCTCAAGAAGATTCAGGCTGACATGTCCATTTGGGGACTGATAATGGCATCTCGAGAGCATAGGCAAGCCTTGCTCGAAGTAATGAACCGAACCAAACAGCCCATTAGCACCACTACTGACCAATTGGTGTCGTTGGTCACCTCTGGGGATGTTACACTAGAGATATCCTTTACGGATAAAGAATTGCCTCCCGAGGGCGCCAACCACAATAGGCCTTTGTATGTAACCTTGGAAAGTCAAAAAAAGTGGATTCCAGTGGTGTTAGAAGATACCGGAGCGACGATCAATGTGTGCCTAAGTCAGAACTACCTATGCCATCGGTATGAGGCCGATTGACTTTACACCCAAAAACCAAGCCGTCCAAGCTTATGATAACACGAGTCGGGATGTCATGGGAACGCTTAGGAGCAATATCTTGATCGGCCCGTCCGAACATGAGGTGGAATTCCATGTAATGGATATTCCAGCCACATTCAATCTACTACTGGAAAGGCCCTGGCTACATCAGATGAAGACGGTATCATCAACAGTACATTAGTTAGTAAAGTACCCCTTCAAAGACGGGATCGCCATTGTGTATGGTAACTCTGCGATCCATCTCCCTCAAGGAACCACTGCACCATTATTGGAAATCATACATGGGGAAGAGGACGTATTCCTTTCCGGCTTCTCACTAGAAGAAGCCCGGTTGGTCCAAACCATTATGGCAGAAGGCGATGGAGATTATGTGAGTACGCCGTCCATATACATGATGAACAAACAGGGGCATATGCCTGGGTCGGGACTAGGCTGAAGTGGCAGACAAGGAAGTACTGTTGCTAAGAAGATGAATCATAATCCCCACACCTTTGTGCTGGGATACAAACCTACCACTGCAAATTGGCAAAGGAAAAGGCAGAAGCTGAAAGAAAGGCTGAAAGTAAAGAGGACTGGGAAGCAGTATGAGTTAGTCCACAAACCTATACGGGGAACCCTAAACGGACACTTTGTCCGCCAAGGAGAAGATTTCCCATTCTATGGATTCCCAAAGCCCTGGTATGACTGGGAAACAAAGACTAGGTATCCGGGGTTTGAGATCTTTTTTGGGCACCAGTTACCAGAAGAGGAGGATGAGCAAGCAAACCTAAGCATTGATATGGATCAAGGAAGGACTGCAAACCTAGACATCGAAAAAGAGGAGCTGTTGGGAAAGGCATTGGCTGACTTATTGATAAGTTCCACTGCTGGAGCTGAGACCACCAACTTGGGGGATAGTTTTACAATCTCAATGATCGAGGATACCCCAACAGTGGATTTCTCCAATCTTATCGTGGATGCATCTGAGGCTTCATGCCTAGTCTAGAAGTTTGAGCAAGGCGTCATCAACAGTTCTGAATCAGATAGTGAGTCCGGATCTGATTCCACTGAGGTTGTGGAGTCGAAGTCAGATTCGAGTTCCTCTGAGTCTGGTACTTCTAGCAGTGGTAACCTGGATACCATAGCCCTGTCCAGGTCATCTTTTAGTTTTTCCTTTGAGTCCATTGTAATTGAAGATCTAGACTTTTTGAATGGGAATGCTATGAATGTTGCCTACTTCTCTGTGCCTTTGGTTTGTTGTACTAATCTTAATTTTCAAAATTTTAACATAAACGAAGAGGAAGAAATTTCTCGAGTTTTGAAAATTTTGGTTGATCATGAGGAGGAGAGGCATGTTAAGCCCTGTACAGATGAAATCGTATCAATTAACATGGGTAGTGAGGAAGATCCTCGCTTGGTCCAGATCGGGTCCATACTGTCTTCGGAGGAATGTGAGCATTTCATCACTTTATTAAAAAATTTCAAAGATGTTTTCGCGTGGTCCTACGAAGACATGCCTGGAATCGATCCTGAGATTATATAGCACTGTATCCCTCTTGACCTTGAGGCCTGACCAGTTAAGCAAAAGCTGCGCAGGGTTCGCCCAGATTGGACTTTGAAGATTACGGAAGAAGTTACCAAACAGATTGAGGTAAGGTTCTTGCTTGTATCTAAGTGTCCAACGCGGTTGGTCAATATTGTTCTAGTCCAAAGGAGGATGGCAGAATCAAAGTCTGTGTCGACTTCAGAGATCTGAATAAGGCTAGTCTGAAAGATGATTTTCCCCTGCTGCATATGGATGAGTTAGTAGACTTCACTGCGGGCCATGCATTGCTCTCATTTATGGATGGATTGTTTGGGTATAACCAGATTCTGATGGCACCCGAAGATAGGGAGAAGACTGCTTTCATTACTCTGTGGGGCACCTATTGCTACTGAGTCATGCCATTTGGGTTGAAGAATGCTGGGGCCACTTATCAGAGGGTTGCAATCACCATTCTGCATGACATGTTCCACAAAGAGGTTGAGGTGTACGTAGATGATATGATTCTCAAGTCCAAAGATTGAGAGGGCCACTACACCGCCTTAGAGAAATTCTTTCAGAGGATCAGAGAGTATAGATTGAGGTTAAACCCGCAAAAATGCACTTTCGGTGTAACGATAGGAAAAATGTTGGGATTCTTAATCACACAGAGAGGACTTGAGGTAAATCCTTCCAAAATCAAGGCCATCTTAGAAATGTCACCACCAAGGACTGAAAAGGAGGTGAGCTGCTTTCTGGGTAAAATACAATTCATAAGACGGTTTATTTCAAAATTAACCTTGACTTGTGAACCATTATTTGGTCTCCTGAAGAAAGGAAAGAAGTTTCAGTGGGACGATCGCTGTCAGTTCACTTTTGAATAGGTCAAGCAGTTCCTGCAGAATCCACCTGTGTTATCACCACCAGAACCAGGAAAATCGTTGATCTTGTACTTGTCAGTGACAAACTCAACCATGGAGTGTATGTTAGCTCAAGTGTCGAAGGCCAAAGTGGAGAAAGTCATTTACTACTTGAGCAAGAAAATGCTAGATTACGAGACCCGTTACACTCCTCTTGAGAAATCTTCTCTAGCCTTGGTATGGGCTACCCGAAAGTTGAGGCACTACCTATTAGCTCACTCTGTAATCCTAGTTTCGAGATTAGATCCCATCAAATATCTCTTTGAGAAACCAGCGCTTACGGGTAAGCTAGCTCATTGATTGCTTCTTCTCTTCGAATTTGATCTTACATATGTTACGTGCAAGCCGGTTAAAGGGAGAGCTGCAACAGAATTCCTGAGAGATCACGCAATAGAGGGGGATGAATCAGTGGAATGCCTTTTCCTAGATGAAAATATTCTGCAAATAGAGGAGAAAACCTGGAAGATGTACTTTGACGGAGCAACCAATCAATACAGTTATGCGATAGGTGTGTTGCTCATAGCACCCGATAACTCCCATATACCCTTAGCTTTTAAACTCCGGTTCAAAGTATCTAACAACGAAGTAGAATATGAGATGTGTATCGTTGGTTTAGAAGCTGCCCTGGAACTAGGGGCAAAAAAGGTTAGACGTCATCGGGGATTCGAACTTGGTTGTGTCTCAAGCCAACGGAGATTGGCGGGTTGAAGAGGAGAAAATAAAGGCTTATCATCAGGTCTTGGATATGCTTATTCCGAGGTTTAAGAAGTTAACATTACCCATTTGCTACGAGAGAACAACCAATTCGATGATGTACTAGCAACTCTATCTTCCATGATAGACATTCCATTGGGAGTCAGGATGCGTCCAATTATTATTAAACAGAAGTACATGTCGGCCTATGAAATCCTTGCCACAATAGATGAGGCTTCAGACAAGAACCCCTGGTATTATGATATCTAGAATTTTCTGGAAAAGGAGGTGTATCTGCCAGGAGGAAATGCCAAGGACAAAAGGGGAATATGGAATTTGGCCATTCAATTCATTATCTGTGGAGGCAAACTGTACAAAAGAGGCCATTTGGGAATGCACAAGCTATGTGTTGAGGAAGAGGAATCAAAGTGCCTTATGGAGGCCATCTAGGGAGGAGAGTGTGGGGCCCACATGAACGGTGTGATGCTCGCCTAAAAAATCCTTAGACAAGGTTACTACTGGTGAACCATGGAAGAGGATTGTATTGGTTTTGTTCGGCGATATCACAAATGCTAGATTCATGCCAATCGCATGAACATTCTGTTGTCAAAGCTCTACAACATGACTTCACCATGGCCATTCTTTGTTTAGGGGATAGACGTTATCAGCGCAGTTACGCCGAAAGGGTCAAACGAGCATGAATTCATTCTAGTAGCAATTGATTACTTCACAAAATGGGTGGAGGCTCAGTCTTACTCTATACTGAATGCATCACACATGGCAAAGTTCATCAAAAACAATATCATCTGTAGATATGGGGTGCCCAATGAGATTATCTCCGATAATGGAACACACTTTAAGAAAGAGGTGATAGATTTGCTCAAAAAATATAACGTGGCTTTCCATAAGTCGTCAACCTATAGGTCGTAGATCAATGGAGCTGTTGAAGCTGCAAACAAAACTATCAAGAGAATTCTGCAGAAGATGGTGGAAACCTACAAAGACTGACCAGATAAATTGCCATTTGCACTCTGGGGCTACAGAACTTCAATCCGAACATCTACGGGGGCAACCCCCTATTCTCTTGTCTACGGGATGGAGGCTGTTTTGTCGATCAAAATTAAAATGACCTCATTATGAATTATGGCTGAGTGTCAGATAACAGAGGCAAATTGGCAGCAAAGCAAGTTTGAAGAGTTGATGTTGTTTGATGAAAGAAGACTAAGGGCATTGTATCACGTCCAAGGTTACCAATGCCGGATTAATAGGGCTTTTAACAAGAAAATGAAGTCCATAAATCCTCAAGAAGGGGACATGGTATTGAAAGACAACTGAGCTCCCATTCATGACCCTAGGGGCAAGTTCAAACCTAACTAGACTGGTCTTTACATCATCAAGTCAATCTGGTCAGGAAGGGTGGTTATTCTCATGGACTTGAATGGCCTGGAGTTCTCATAACCAATATACATGGACAAGTTAAAGAAATATTACCCCTAAGAGGCTCACTAGGCCAAAAACCCGAAAGGGCGACCTAGGTAAAAGTTATAGCATGAAAAATTAGAAATAAAGAAAAACTGAGCTCACAAGGTTGAAAATCCTAAAGGGCTACTTTGGCAAAAGTTAGAGCGTAAAAGGAGAGAGTTAATACTCGAGTGAACCTAAACCGAACTATGTAAGGCCTGATTCCCATTTTTGGGATACGTAGGCAATTTCATCCTGAAGTTCAACCACAACTATCTCTAGTTCAATTGTCCTATATGTTTTCTTGATCAGGTCATCCTTGTTCATTATTTAGTAGTTCGGTTGTGCTCCGTATTTCGAGCAGAAAAGTCAAGTACAGAACAGCAGTAATGGTATGCAACCAAGGACAGTTATGATTTCTTTTGATTCGGGATTGTATATCTTGAGGATCGACTCTGTGCGTGTTAGGTAGTGATCGTTTCTGAAAATTGTTTTGGAAAGTTTTAATAAAAGTTGATTTTGTTCAAAATTTTACCCTTTTACAACTTGGACTATTTTTGGGACCAAAAAGAAAATTTTTTAGTACTCGCAACTTTAATTTTATTGATTTCAACACAAGTACATTCTCCAAACTCTTTGATTCAGATCAAAGTTGCTTTTACATCTTTAGACTTGAAAAGAAAAGATCAAAGCAGCAAAACTAGGGGCACAGTTAAGTCAGGTGGCTCTATGCCAAAGATGGTCCAACCTTTGCCTCTTCTTCAAGCCAAGCCAAACACTCCTCAGACAAAGTGTAACTAAAACTAATGGCAGGGGCCAGAATCTCTCTTGTCCTCCAGGCCACGAGATACCGGGGCAAGTGCGAGGCATGAACTAGAAATGAAGCAGTGTATTCCATCCCCTCATCTGGTCATATCTGATCATGCCCGAATTAACATCGAAACCGGAGAGGAAAATAGAATATGCAATGTGTGAGGCCGATCAACTCTACACCTGATTGTCAGGATATGCTGTAGCTCATCCTGACCAAATTAAACCAAGGGCAACGCCAAGCTATGTCGGTTGCGGACCGGCTACACATCCAATCACAACATAAACCCTCTGAGGGAAAATCCACTAGCCGTTGACGAAAGAAGTAAGCTCGGGCCGAATACTCAAGACAAGGAGTAGTTACTTGCAGTTTATCCATAAGCCACACCTGGAGAGGGATTTAAAATAAGACAGATTAAAGAATAGAGAGGTATACGATGAGAGAGAAATAAGGAAAGGGGTTTGAAGAGAAAAATAGAGAGTGAGTGTTCAGTGATGTAAGAATCATAAATTAGAAGGGTGGAAAATAATACCTGCAGAAGTAGCAAACTCCCTGCCAGCCGAGTGGTCTCTTTTCGGCAGAAGGCATCTAAACCCATCAAGGTTTTGGCCAGTACCAAGCCCATGCAGCTCTTACCCTCTTTTAGACGTTGAGCTACTTCAATCAACCGGATGCTAACTCCGCTGAAGCTAGGGGCAAGGAGGAATTGTACAAGAAGGCATAAACAGAAAACATATTGTCGCCGGCCTCGCCAAAGAAGGTCACTCCTATCTCCAATAACGGAAAATTGATGAACTAAACCAATGATATCTAGCTCCCCGTTATGTACCAAAGACCAAGCCTCATGTAATGTTAACCCACACATCCGTCACAAAGCTTGGGTATGGCCAAAATGGGGCTGTGGTATGATTTCTTCGTCGCGCCGAGACTCCATTAATGCTTGAAATTCCTTGAGTGTCGAACACACCTCTTGAAATCCGAATTGAAACACATACGTGATCGGGTTCCAACATTGAATAGCGACATGAAGAAATGGAAAGCAAAGAGAAGTACAACTTAGAGGAAAAACGGCATTTAGGCCAAAACAGTGAAAATTCACCTTTTTCAAACCGTCCAAAGTGGTTTTCCAGTCTTGGAGCCTATCGTTGCATAATCTCTCCATTTTGAGAAAAAAAATATCAAAGACTTGTTATTCTGCTAGAAAAACAGCATGGGAGCATTATTTATAGAAGATAAGAAGGAGTAGTGCATGACAACTGGACAGCACTAACCGACCTCACATTAAGGCCCGACCATGTATCAGTGAAGCCTGGCCGTGCATATTAAGGCCCGGTCGGGTCTAAATGGTGTTCCAAAGCAGTGCAGTTGCAAGAAAGGCCAACTTTGTTGCCTTGACATACCATAGTTGTATTTTGAGTTGAGTTTTGTTTTGTTTGTATCAAGTGTTTTTTAGTATTTTCAAGTTGTTTTCATTTCGTTTCCCTGTTATCAAGTTGTATTTCACAATTTTGTCCGATTATGAGTAGTTATCCAATTCAAATGAATGCAAGAGCAAGTCTTATGTAAAGTTATCATACAAGGATTATGCCATTCATCACATGCAAATACCATTCGTCACGTTGTGCAAAGGAAAGCATTCAACAAAAACTTGTCTTTTATAACTAGCGGGTCCAACCCCAATCATCGTTTTACAAGGCAACAAATCAAAAGAAAATCTTTCAAACAAAAAACAAAAGGGTCTATAAGCTAGTCTTTAACTACAAAGCAAAAAATCAAAAATCAAAAATCATCATCATCATTAATAGCCCATCCTCACCATTTTCCTTCTCAGTTGCGGAGGAGGTGCATCACTGTTGTTGCTAGGGCTGCTGGACTGCAAGTCAACCTCCTCTTCCTCATCCTCAGGGGTCATAGACCCATCAAAAGACTCCTCGAAAGGTGAGCGTTGCCTCACTCGGCCTCTCCCTCAATCAACTCCCCCTCAGACCCTCACTGGGCCCTGTCTGTCTCTGTCTCTGGTGAAGGTCCTGCTGAGCCTTCTTGGCGCCAACTCAAGCTAAAAACAGGGTAGGTATCAGTATCAACTAACAAGAGTGTACAGTATGGCAACAACAGTAGACTACATATAGTATGTACCTCGATCCCATGGGAGACCAAGGCGGTCTGCCTCTTCCATACCATAAGAAGCAAACGGTCAATCGTCTGAAGGCGATCATCAGCATATGCCCGGGGTACCTACAAAAGGAACAAAATTTGAGAAAGATAGACAAAAGTAATAGAGAACAATGAACAATGATGGTGGAAAACAAGACACAGTGTAGTAAATAGAAGCATAAAGGAATGTGTACCTTCTCGATGCCAGGAATAAAACACTAGCCTGTGGTGCCTCTCCTCGATGCGCTCCAGTGGGATCTGCTCGATCACTCCATCCGGACGCATGTATATGATCTCAATGGAGATCATAGGAAATTCGGGAATGGGAGCAATGGCAGGGGTTCCTCCAAAGAAAGATCACCAACCTTGCAGAAGAGCAACCTCTGGTACAGATCGAGCCACGCCTGGGGTAAGGGGTGCTATCACCTGCATGTGTAAAAAGGTAGCAAAGTCGCCAAGCTCATGATAATGATCGCCGTCCTTGCCTAACATCAGGAGGTCAATCTAAGGATCGTCTCGTAGCTCATCAACTACCCTCATAATCAGAAGAGGGGGATGTGGGATGTCGAGATCAGCAACACCCAGCATCTGGCGGGTGAACCTCTCTCCCAGGTAGTACACTAGGCCAAAGAGGCCCTCGAATAAAACCCGCATGGTGAAGGCATGCCATGCAACGGTGTAGGTCGTCCTCAACACCTGGGAAATGCCCGCCCAAGGATGCCAGTCAACCTATGAAATCAGTGCAATGTCAGATCAGTGCAGATTAGTCATGTCGAAATCAATGGGTGTTAGATTAGTGCGATTAATCGAAATTAGGTCAGTGTTAGATTAGTGCAATGTCAGGGATCAGTATAGTATAAGAATAACCGTGTAATGTGGGAAATAGTGCAGTATGCTCATAGCATGTAACAATTAAAAGCTGGTATTTTGTTACCTGGTTCGCAATGATTGTGTCAAAGAAGCGGCAGAAATATGGGAAATCTCGGTCTACACAGCGGCGGAGCTAAAACCGGGAGTTGTAGTCCTAGGAGTGGGGTACTGACAACTTGATCGGCCTCACTGGGACCAAAGCCAGAGAAGTGAAGTAGGTGTAAACCCAGAGTTGCAAACAAGAAAAGATGGCTGAAGTCAATAAGTAGAAATGAAATATAACTGAGCAGAAAATGCAAAATGGAACAGAATGAATTGAAATGATAAGTGTGAGGCATACCTCCTAGACTCTCCAACAGCCGTCGAGTGAATCTGCCTTGCGGCGAGAGATAGAGCTCATTTAACAGTATAGGGTGTCAAGACCAGCACCACCCCAATCATACTTTGCCACCTGAGGGAGGTGCACCAGTGCCCCCAGAAAATATAACCCCACGGCATTTTCCCCGTTCGCAAATAGGGTAGTACTGAGGAGATACATAAGGAAGCCGTGGGTGTACTAGGTGGCCTCATCTGGAGTGGTGGGCTGAAAGTCAAAGAAGTACTTGAAGAACCAAGTGTACCTCACCATCCTGTGGCTGGTAGCGTCTGGGATTGCTCCAAGAAGCTGACGTTGTGTAACTCTCCACTGCGTCATGTCTGGATCATACAAGATCGGACTGCCAACTCCAACCCGCAAGCTAGTGAGCATCGCAAAGTTGTACGAGGTTAGAGTCATCTCCCCGATCGATAAGAAGTGGAATGAGTCTGTGGTGTCCCACCATCTCTCAACCAGGGCCCCATACAACAGTGACTCAGCTCTCATATGTATAAGCCTTGAGTAGAAGGGTCCAAAGCCAACTGCATCAACTAGTGCGTGGACCTTCGCGAGAAGTCTCTCATACCAGTGCCGGGGGTCGGATATGGATCCGTATCCGCCAATCCTCCTAGCTATCACCTGCAAGTGAGAAGTATATGGCATTTAACTAATGGGTTGTTTGTGAATTTCAACAATACATCAAAACAAAGGGAAGTTACATATTGTGGAGGCATCGGTAGATACGTGCTCTGTGGGCTCTTGGAGTAAGACAACCTCGTCTATCCCGGGGATAAGGCCCTCGAATCTCAAAATCCCGTCTGGGAGTGGAGCATGTGTGCGTAGTTAGTATATAGCCGCGTCAAATGGTTGATAAGCCAGGGAAGGCAACGTAGGAGCGTCTTTGACCTCCATGTCTGCATCTAGAGCAGCCCCAATACTAATGGCAAGGTTCGGAATGGGAACTTTGTCACTACCCATGGAGAAAAATGGGGGAAATAAAGAGAAAATGAGAAAATGTGGGGGGGGGGAGGGTTAAACCCTAGGAGAGAGAAAATGAGAGGAGAAAATGAAAACATGAGAGTGAGTCTCCAAAAAGCCAAGAAAACTCGTGAGAAACAAAGCAAAACAATGAGAAACTCGACAATTTGACCGAATCAAAATCCAATTGGTTCAAAATGTAGAGGAGAGGAAGGGTTTCGAAGAAAAAGTGGCGTGGTTTGTTGGGAAACACAAGGAAAAGAGGAAATCTAGAGAGAAAGGAAAGTTAGAGAGTGAGAGGAAGTGGTTTCGGGCAAGGAGGTATGAGGAAATAAGGTTTGGAGTTGTTTTAAACACATTAGTCGTGGTGAAAGGCCGAAACTACCCTTGCTGCTATCAAGGCCCAGCCGGCTATTCCAATGCCCGGTCGTGCTTCATTGAGGCCCGACTGCCCTCAATGACAATACAACACAATTTTTTTTCCCCTCCTCTTTCTCTTCCTTTCTGTTATTTCTTTCTTGTTTTATGGAGTTGAAAATAAGAGGGTTCAAAAAGAAAAACAGTGAAAAGAAGAAAATAAAGAAGAGGTAGCAAAAAGAACAACAAAAGAAAAGAAAGAAGATAAGAGAGAGAATGAAGAAAATAATGAAGAAAAAAGAAAAAAGAAATGTAAAAAGAAAGGAAAGGATTTCTTTTATGAGTGCCTTTGTGTTGGTTCTTTTTTTATTTATTTATTTGATTTATTTAAAGTTTGCTTGTTACTCTTTCGTTCAAAGCTTTTAATTTGTGTAAACTATTCCGCGTAGCTTATAATTTGTTTTATCTAAATCATAGTTCCTTTTGCTATTATGTTCTGTAACTAGACGATATTGTATGTACAGTTCATTTAGAGGAGTTCCGGATAAAATCATTCGTGCCATGGTAACATCATCATCAATTTCACAACCTAATTGGAACACGGTGCGTTGTGTTCATTATTTTAACATGTGGTTAATTGGCTTCCATTTTACTACACCACTTTGATTTTGTGCCTCTCTATGTAGAATTCGTGTTTGTTTCTAATTCCTACTTATGCATTTTGTTTATGCCTTTCCTCCTCTTGCGTGTGATGCGTTAGGATTGTACCTTCAGTTAAAAACATCGGGTGCGCCCAGTGTTCACACCACCTGTAGACACCCCATTTTTGACCGACCTTAAAACTCATATGTCATCGATTGAGCACTCAGTGATTGCGCATGTTGTGCTCGTTTCGAGGTTTCGGAGTTCTTGGCTAAGAGCCTCACCTCTGGACCTCGAGACTCTTTGTACTTTGACTTGGTCTGCAGACTAAGTCTTGTTTTCTGTTCCCGGAGGGAGGGAGAGGTCTTGTAAACCATCTCTCAGTGGTTGTAGACTATTTTTATGGTCGTAGGCCACTGTTCCCCGTTTGGACACTAGTTTTCGATTTTCGGAGCCGTCGGCCGTGCGTCTCGGTTCGGGACCGCTTAACATTCTCCGTTTGGTACGATTTTTGGGACACACCTTGTCTCCTCTATCTAGAAGGACACTGTGGCCCGGGAGACCACTTTTTTGGTCGCACGCCACTTTCGGTGCCCAATAGCCAGTTTTCGAGGCACCCGGCCACGCGCTTTGCCTCCCAAACTCTCATTTTGCATTCGTGTTGGTTCATTTTTGGAATGAACCTTGTTTTTGTTGTTTGGGAGGTGGTACAAGGGTGGGAGACCACCTTTTATCCTTGGAGACCACTTTTCCCCGCCAGCTAGTTTTCTTGTTGGGAAACTGGTCTCCTTGATTTTTGAGCCACATTTGCTGGTCTCCCACCATACCACTAGCTTGCATTCAGTTGGGAGACCATCAAATGGGCTGGCCAACCACTTTTCCTTGAGGGAGACCACTCACCCTAGTCGGCTGACCAGAGGAAGTGGTCGGCCCACCACCTTAACAGTCGGCTGCTCCTCCGATTTGTCTCTGTGAGTTGTTGCCAGTGTGCAGTGGAAGCCTGAACTTGATCCTCCATACACGTGTATGGAGGATTTGCACCCTTGCTTTAGCTTCTTAAGGAAGCTTGAACCTTTCCTCTAGCTTCTTGAGGAAGCTTGAACCCTTGCTCTAGCTTCTTGAGGAAGCTTGAACCTTTGCTCCTCTATAAGAGAGGGCCTCCCTCTCCTTATACCAAGTTCCAAAAAATTTGGCTCTAAGGCAAATATATATCTCTCTCTTTGTCTCTATATTTTAGGCTTAGAAAGTGCTTTGTTCTTGGCCCTTCGCACCACACCTCATAGCCTAACACCTCCACCATTGTTACTGAGTTCTTGGAGGGTCTTGAGAGGTCTCAAAGGTTGGTTTTTGGTGCATAGAATCTGTTGGTTTTTGCTGAGCTTCAAGGGTAATCTCTTTTCCCTCTTTTAAAGCTTTGTCTTGATCACTCTCTTAGCCAAACTTGCATGCTTATTTGAGCTTTGTTGTCAACTAAAAAAAGTCTTGTTTTGAGGTCCTTTTGATGTTTGTTTAAGACTATTTTCCTGTTGGAGGTCATCTGCCCTCTTGTATGCTTCATTTAGTCTTGTTTTGAGCCATGCCTTAAGGCCTTTGTGTTGACCTTTTCTTGGCCTTTTAGCCACTGAAATCCAATGGATTTTCAGTGGTTTGCATGCTGTTTTGAGGGCCAAAATCAGAGAGGGGTGACCCTCTCTCTTTTGGCCTTGTTTGTTTGCATATTTGGGCTTTCCAAGGGGCCTATATTTTCATACTTCCTAGCCTTGGTTCAGGCCATTTTTAGTGACTTTTAGGACCTGCCTAGACTCTTTCTAGGGCTGGTTTCGTCATCTCATGTTTGCCTCTTGCATGTGTAGAATAATCCTCTTCATAGCTTATCAAAGGAGCATGTCATTCTTGCATGTATTGGTCATGTTTCAGTGGATTTTTTGTCATTCTTTAGCATATCATAGCTCTTTCTTTGGCTGGTTTAGTGGCCTCTTGAATGCTTCACATGCTTGTAGTGGAAACCATGCTCACTTGCTTACATTGCATGTTGTTTTGGCCATTGATTCTAGCATATTTTGGCCATACTTCAAACTGATTTTGTTCATATTTTGGGCTACCTTAGCTCTTTTTTGAGGCCTCTTGGTCAAATGATTCTTGCCATGCATACTTGTAGTATAACATCCTTGCCTAGCCTTGAGTTTTAGAGCCCCTTGCATGCTTAACTTGAGGTGTTTCCATGTCTTGGAATCATTGAGCATGTTATTTCAGAGTCTATACTTGTGCCATGTTGCCATGTTTTCCACTCTTTAAATGCATTTGAGAAGTTGTGCTTGTATACCTCATTTATGGGCCATTGCATGAGCTTCATTTTGTGCATTTCAAGCCATCATCTTAGTCCATTTTGCCACTGTTTTGGGCCTGCATAGGGACTATTTGGGGTTGGTTTGTTCATTTGGGCATTGCTTTGCATACCTCTAGTGTAATGCACTTCACTAGTTTCGGTATTTGAGCCATTCAACATGCATAACATGAGTTGTTTGCATAATTCGGGACCATTTTGTATGTCATTTCAGAGCTGAAACATGTGTTGTTGTATGCCATATTTCATCCTTCCCATGCTTCCATACAGTTGTATCTTGTGCCCTAGGCTTTGGGCCCTTGCATCTTGCATGTTTACATGTGTTTTGTTGCCTCATTTTCATCATGCATGGCCACTGATTTGGGTTTGGCTGAGGCCCATTCATTTTAGTTTAAGTCCATTTTGCATCGAGTATGCCATTGTAGTTCACAGCATTGAGTATGCCGCGTTGTCGCATGTTTGATCATTGCATTGCGCATGCCTTGTTCACTTCATTGTGTATGACATATAGTATCATGTGCATTAAGTATGCCATTGTTAGTTCGTAGCATTGCGTATGCTAGTTTGCATGTTTGCACATCATCCTTTGCATGTTTGCATGACTTGGTTGCATCGCTTTAGGATTGCATGCTTGAGGTCGCATTGTGCATACCATTCTACTTGTTGCATTGTGTTTGTAATAGGAGTTAGTCCAAACACGAGAAATGAGGGACGTTTCATATTCTAAGTGATGAAATGTGCCTCGATTCTCGATCCCCGACACTCTTGACTAACACATGATGGAGTTTAGGCATTTATGTGTTTATATGTGCATTCATTTCACATTGAGTCGTGCAATCCGACTCCTCGGCCATCATGCATCGAGATGCGTGATTGGTGGCCCGAGGATCAAGGACTACACTCCCTAGAGCTTATGCAATGATGGAAAGAGTGGCCGTGCACACATGTGTTGCAAATACCTTGCTTTCTCTCTTTCTTGCCTTTGTTACAGAAAATATAGAAACCAAGAGAAGAAACTGGTCAGCCGACCAGGTTTTCTGGCAGGCCGACCACCTTTTCTGGTTTTCACCACCAAGGGTGGTCGATAGGTGGTCTCCAATGCCTATAGTTGGTCGGCAACCTCCCCTTAGATTCCCAGGGTAGAGTTTCATCTCCTTGGAGCTTTGTGCAAGTTTCTGAAATCAATTGCAAACAAAGGCAAGCCGGGGCATCACGATGGATTTCCCGACAAGGCGACTTGAACATGCATGTATCCTTTATCATTCAAAGTAGAGCTGAGGCAGCCCATTTTACATAGTTTGCATGCTAGTTTAGTTAATTTGTTAATTAGCTAGTGTCATGTAATAATTAGTTAATTCGATTCTGTATTATTTATTCGGACCCTCCGAGAGAGGGCAATGTTGTAATAAGTGTGCATGTATATGATGTATGTCTTCCAACCCCACGTCTTTCTCCCTTTTATTTACCAGCTTATGATGGTTAGTTTTAGGGCATGTTTCAATTAGCATCCTTATGCTCGTATGTTTGCATCTATTCATCTGTTTTGCATGCACCAGGCTCGGCGCATCATACTAACTGCATCGTATTTCAATTCCAAGTTGAATACATGTTACCTGTAGCATCTCATATGCCATCTTAGAATAGCCGAGCCTATCTTAGTTGCATTCTTGCATGTGTTGTATTAGGCATCTCAACATAGTTAGGATTCATGCATGTTTTCTTATTAGCTTCTTTCTTTGGCTTGGAGTACTCGGTAAGTGTTTATGCTTTAGCATCCTTGTATGCGTGTGAGTGATTGCCATAATAGTATGCTTACCATGAGGCTATGTGCTTATGTGATATAACTGCCTGAATGCCTATGGGTAAAGGTTGGGTTGCTTGAATTGGAATAATTTGTCGAAACCCGTGTTTTAGCCTACTTGCGAGTAGCAAACTTCAATCCGTTTTCAAAACAAACGGATATGCGATGCTTTGTTTCGACTTAGGCAATCTAGTCTATACTTGTATGCTGTGCGCATCACATAGTAATTCTAGGTTAATAGCCGGAATAAGAACACATGTGTTTTCAAAAACAAGATATCATGCTTAGTAGTGGCCGATCTTTGATCGGGCGAGCGAGGGTGCTCATGAAATGACCTTCCCCAATCATACCCAAGTTCCCGAGCTGAGGCAACTTTGGTGATAACGGACACGTGGCCTTAGGCACAAGTCAGGGTTTCCTAAATTCCCCCAAAATAAAATATTTAGGTGGCGACTTTGTATTTGGCAAAGCAGTCCATGTTTGGCACTTCTTTCTAAAAATTAGTTTTTCAAAACGATTTACCGGATTTGGACTCTTTGGTGATTTATCGATCTTGCATAGCACTTTGCGAGATTAGATTCAGAACCGTAACATTGAGTTCGAACTGTAGTGAGCCCAATGAACAAAACGGGATTTTCCCGGGACGTTCGGAGACGTCTACACCACCCTTCCTCCTCCCGCGTGTGACGCGTTAGGATTGTACCTTCGGTTAAAAACATCAAGTGTGCCCGATGTTCACACCACCTTTCCTCCTCTTGCGTGTGACGCATTAGGATTGTGCTCTTCGGTTAAAAACATCGGATGTGCCCAGTGTTCACACCACCCTTTCCTCCTCTCACGTGTAACGCGTTAGGATTGCACATTTCAGTTAAAAACACTATCCTTTCCTCCTCTCACATGTGACGCATTAGGATTGCACCCTTCGGTTAAAAACATCAAGTGCGCCCGGTGTTCACACACCTTTTTTCCTGTTGCCTGTAACGCATTAGGATCTCGGTTGAGACCTCGGGTGTGCTCGATGGTTACGTCACCCTTCCCCCTTTCTATGTGAGGCATAGTTAGGTCTGCATTTTCTTACATCCTTTCTACATGAGACGTGGGTTGGTTTGTATCTTCTTTGTGTTTTTCACGCAAAACGTGTTTGTTTTATTCACTTCGTTCCGTACGAAATACATGAGACGTGGATTGGTTTGTATCTTCTTTGTGTTTTTCACGCAAAACGTGTTTGTTTTATTCACTTCGTTCGGTTCCAAATACGTGAGACGTGGGTTGGTTTGTATCTTCTTTGTGTTTTTCACGTGAAGCATGTTTGTTTTATTCACTTTGTTCCGTATGAAATACGGCAAGGTCTATTTTAGTTTTGATTTGCATTATCATTCGAACGTTGCACACTTGTTTCAATTGTAGCATTTTTCCATTACTTCATTATGTTTCATTGCATTGCTTTATTGCATGATCATAAGTTATTTGCTGCATTTCGTTTTTGCATTTTGCCCCGAGTTCAATTTTTGCATTAATGTCTTGATTTCTTGCTCGAGCCTTGCAGCCTTGCCAAATGGGTCGTCTCTAGGCTTTGACATTCACTCACGTCACTTTATGACTTCGAGCTCTATCAAAGAGGGGCAATTGTGGACACACCATTTTTGACCTCCCACAAGGCTCGAGCGCTTTACTCAAAACACTTGATGATAAAAGTGGTATTGTACATGCTTCAAGGTTTCAACGATGGAGTCTTGTGCAAGCTTCGAAACAATCCCAAACCTTCCATATTCCCAATGGTCATACCCAAGAAATCCATTTGTACACCTTGTGCCACCTTGTGTTGAGGCTGAAACAGAAAACAAGGGAACTTCATTGAGGCCCAGCCGTGCCTCATTGAGGGCCGGTCGTAGCTATTGAGGGCCAGTTGGGCTTCAGTAGCGAGAAACACTGTTCTGGGTGGGAGGCCATTGGCTATCCATTTTTGAAGATATTTATCACCTTTTGTGCTCAAATTCTATAAATACGACCATATGCCTTTGTTTTGGGGGTTGAACAATTAAAAGAAAACCTATGCACATAGAGAGAGCTCCTCCCTCATCTTTCTTCCATTGCAAGCAACCTTTGAGTTAACCTACCTTGTATCATCTATATACACCATACATAACCTTGACTCACCACCTTAGAGCCTTGTTTGACCCTTGAGAAGCATAATTCAAGCTTGAGAGTGTGTCAAGAGTGAGTTTGATCATCAACCAAAGCTTACCCCATTTTGAGACGTATAAGCTTGTAACTTTTGTTCTTGCTTTTGCTTTCTTCATTCTACTTATTTCTTATATTCTTAGGTTGTTTTATACCTATTTTAAGAGTTAGAACTTGGGTTTAGACAAGCTACCAAAGGTGGTAAGGCTAACACCCTTACTTGCACCTATTTTTGTGGCTAAACCATTGGTTCTTTTACACTCTTTTTCTTTGGTTTTTGAACTGATTTTTAGAGTTGAACTGAGGCCAAAAACATGATTTGAAGTCTTGAAATTGGAGGGGTTGGTCATCCCTCCTAGTTCTTTTACTTACATAGCTTTACTGTCTTTGCTTTTGCTTAGCTTTTGAGCTCTTTTCTTCCATTTTTAGCCACTGTTTTGGGCTTATTTTAGACTGTTTTAGGGCTTTCCTACTCCATTTAATTGGATCAAGCTTTGATTAGTTCATTTGTTGTAGCATTGTTCTTTGTATATAGCTTGCATCAGGTTGTTCTTAGCCTTTCTTTGTTTAATTTCCATGGTAATAACCTCATTTTAAGAATTAACTTACCACTACTTTCTCCCATTTGAGAGTTGTTTCAAATGGGTGATGGTTATTCAGCGTATGAACTAGAGACTCATGCTTATTGGCGTAATCTCTACGGAGATTCATTGTCGATGGCGTAATCTCTCTTTCATGTTGAGAATTACTTCCCATTTGATGCTTCTCTCCTTTTAGGGGACTTAATCATCACTTTGGACAAATGGACTAAAGAATGGAAATGACTAAAAGAATTGGTTTAAAAGCAACAAACACACTTAAAGAAAATGAGTCATCTTTCTTAGGCTTGGCAGGACGTTATGCCAAGTTAATCAAGTCAAGAATGATCATGCACCAATTCATGGCGTTTTGATGATTCTTGAAGCGTCTCTACCTCCCTCTTTGAGTTCATTCCATGATAAGAGGGAAGGGTGGTCATATCCATTGCATTTCATTGATTTTTTGGTCCAAAATTGTATTCGGAATCATCAAGCAATCATTTTTCCCATTGATGGTTTTGGAAACAATTCTAGCTTTCTGTCAAGGCTTTTCCATGACAGAGAAGAAAAAAAGGGACAAACAGAGCTTGAACAACTTTGTCTGCACTATTTTCACTTCAGAATACAAAACAGAGTTTTGCACAAAATTGAGGCATGGCCGGCCTTCCCTATGCCCGACCGGGCTTGATTGAGGGCCAGTCGGTGCTCAAAGTTTGGTTAGTAGTGTATTTTTACAAAAAATAGAGGGCAGTGGCTAAGGTGAAACAGAGCAAGCTTGGAGCAGACAAGGCTGTTCTTGAGCACCGTGTATGTACATGCATGCAATTCTTGCACATCCTTGCTTATATTATGATTATTGTAATTAATTAATTTATTATTATTTATTATAATTAGTCTCATTAATTATTAAGTGTTGTAATTTTTCATTATTGTTTATTCGTAATTGTAGTAATTAATTAGCTTAGATAGCTAGTTTGTTTATCTTGGTTACCCTTGTTGTAGTAGCATAGTTAGCTAGTTAATTAGCCTAGCTTATTCATTCATTCGATTTTGTAAAAATTAGTTTAATTCAGACTTTTTGGACTTTGATTCGCACCCTCTTGCACGAGGGCAATGTTGTAATAATGTATATGTCTTCCAACCCTCTTTCTCCCTTTTACTTATTTTCTTACAATGGTTAGTATAGGACATCACGTTTCATTAGCATTCTTATGCTTCGCATCAATTGTCTTACATGCATCCAAGGTTCGACTTATCATGCTAACCCAATATCAATGTTCAAATTCATTACTTGAATATATGCTTTATCGCATGTCTTGAATGGAATCACATGACATGTTCATAGCCAAGCCTATAAAATACATAATGTTGTAGACACTCCATTTTTGACGGCCCTTTAAAACTTAGATGATCTTGCAGGTGCATCCGATGGCGAGTCTAATTGCTCACCGAACGCTCGAAATTCGCGACAGAACGCCACAGGTTTGAGTTTTCCAAACCCTGCATCCTTTTTGTCTCATCTCTGGACCATACTTAGGTCTTTTCAGCATGAAACTGTTGATGGCCTGTCGGCCATCCTTGAGGGCTACCAGCCAAGGCTTTTGGCATGCCGGCCATTGATGTGCCTTGTCGGCCATCAGTGTTTCCAGCAGATAGTTTGTGATATTTTGTGCCAGCTATATGCACAGGTTCATGCATCTTCCAACACGTGTGTGGCTGGATCTTTGTGAAGGGAATTTGTATTTTCTATATATATGGCCCCTCTCTTGAATGTTGGGGGGGTTAGAAAATTTTGAAGACAAAAATTCTCTTTCTCTAGAATTCTCTGTCTCTCTTGTTATTTTGTGCCTTAAAGTCTAGTTTCTCTATACTTTTACACATGAACCCTTGATCAAACTGACTATGTCACACCCCAAACAAGCCCCTAAAAGTTTGGGCATGATCACTTTAGAAACGGACGTCAAATTCGATATGTATAATATATAGGGCCTTAATGGAAGCATTTAATAACATAAATAATATCCATTGAGCCACCACTAATATGCCAGGATCACAAACATCGCATTAGGTAGGTAAACATACAGTGAACATACACCTGAGAATCAGTTACGTACATATATATACACAGACCTAGCCCCATGATTGGGAGTATGACAAAAACATTGGTAAAGAAAGAGGTTATATACAACCTTAGGCAGACAATTAGAGTACAAAACCAAAAGCTTAGCAAAACTCCAAAAAAAATGAGCGGCTTCATCTAAGTGCCTGTACACACTGAGGTTAACAAAAGAGAAACGAGCGTCATGGGTTAGGGCTGACCTCCAGGTTGATTACCTACAGAAGCAGACATAATACAGAATGAGCCAGGCTCAGTGAATAATAGTACTTACAATTCAATGATTAACTTAATTTATAAAGTGTATAAACATAGAGAATATATGATTAATCTGATTCTGTAACTATTTCCAGAATGGCCTTGAGCCCAGTCTTTAAACAGAATGGCTTTAAGCCCGGTAACATACAGAATGGCCTTAGGCCTAGATTTTACAGAACGGCCTTAGGCCAACGGAGTTTACAGATTGGCCTCAGGCCCAACAGAGTTTACAGATTTGCCTTAGGCCCAGATATCCACAAAGTAGAGTAATTCCAGAGTCGTACGAATGTACGCAGATTTTCTGATCATTTATCAGTGTTAACGTAATTAACTTGCGAAGAACAAAGCGTTAATAACAAGAATTATTAACGGTAAGCAAATGTACAACTACAGTACTAGAACTCACAGGGCTGTAGCGGAGCGATTGGTCCTCCCGGAGTGTGTCCTACACACATACATAATTTACAAATTAGTTCTTTTCCCTTTCAAATCATTTTCTGATTCGTTTTGCTTCCAATGAATTTACAAACATCTTAAGAACACCAAAGAATTATTTTAATAATATCAGAGGGTCAAACAAGGAAAACGGAGCGGACGAACTTTTTCAGCATGGGCTGCACGTGCGGCAGTGGCTCCCGTACGTACGGCAGTGAAGCCCTGCACATGCCTTTTTTCCAGTAGCCAAGGACCCAAAATTCTTGGTTTTCCGTACGTGCGGCCATGACCCCCACACGTGCGACGATTTTCCCTATTTGTGCAGTCCAAAATTCAAGTAAATACCCAACTTTGATGAACATTTATAAAGCTCAAAATAGATCCATTAATTGCAAGAATAAGGCTCAAGAATCAGGTAAATAGAAATCATAACATATATTAATCTGAATATGAATTAAATCTTTAATTCCTTGAAACTCAACACTACTCATATGATATTTCCAATCTCCACACATACACATATGTGTAACCATTTATTCATATAGATGAGTTCAAGCTTGATAATTGAAGGAATAAGATGTGATTTCTCACTAGATAGTTCAAATTGAATCAAAATAACTAAATGATAAAATTATCTTGTTAACTATCCAAGATACACACACAAGACCTCAAGTACAACCCTAGCCACACAATATCAAAGAATTCCCACTCTAAATCAAGAAAAGGGGTCGAACTAGGTGGGTTAAACTCACATTGAGCTTCAATCTCTAGATACCCTCTCAATTTCTCAATCCTCTTCCTTGTAAATCTTCTCTCTTTGTTCCTATTCTCTTCACACTTCTTTCTTAGGAGATATTTTGATGAGAAGGCTTCTAAGTCCCAAGTTCAAAGAGACACTTATAGATATACATATATAAAGGTTGAATAAGGACAAAATTTAATCAGTTTAATTGTTCCAAATCAAAATTTTATAGAAAAGCATACTATGGTCTAAAAATTACGTTGATCTCAAATATAAAGTCAATTTCAGATAATTATGCTTCTAAGGCTTTCAATTTTTGATCCAAATATTCTAATTGTAATAGATATTTTTCTTATTAGACAGATAGGAATCTATGTTCATAAGATTCACTTAATTAACCTTCACTTCAAATGAAATTTCACAATAAGCATATAAATGCACAGAATAGGGGACTGAAAGTATACCGAAAACATGTATGAGGGTCGGGTTATTACAGACTACCTTGGAGCTGAGGTCTCTTGGAGTTTTGTTTAAGCTCTAGAAGAGGATTTTGGCTTTGATTTAGCTTGTTCAAATTATACCTTGTCTTCAAGAGGTAGAACACTTGTATTTTACTCTTGTTTTAAATACTTGTTTTACCATCTTCACATCCTATTTTGAGCTGGTTTTAACCTCCAAAAATCTCTATTTTTGAGGCTTAAAAGTTTTGGTTTGAGGCCTTTTCAAGTTAGGGGGTGGTTCTCCCTTCTTGTTGCTTAATTGTTTAGACTTTTGTGCTATTCTTCCTCACTTTCAAAACAACTTTTTTGGGCCTTTAAACTAAAAAATCTCAGAGATTTTTTAGTGGTAAAAACTTTGTTTTGAAGTCCAAAATTGGAGGGGTTAGCTTCCCCCTTTTGTGTCTTGTTCGCATGCCTAGATAGCTTCATATGTTAGCATGTTTTTCTAGCAATTTGTAGCTTTAATCCAGCATATTTTTGCCTATTTTTTGGGCTGGTTAATTCAATTGAGGCTTGTATTGCATAGTTGTAGGGTTAATTCCTTCACTAGCTTATTGTTTTAGGCCTTTAAAGATGAGTTGCTTGAGTTGGTTGCATGTTATAGTGTCATTTTGCATGTAATTTTAGCATATATAGTTCTGTCGCATTCTCATTTGTTACACTCTTTCAATTGCTTTTGAGAATTGTTTCAAGTTTGGGATTCTTTAAGCTTGAGATACAGTTTTTTCTTAATGGTTTAATCCTCTTTGAGGGTTCATTATCAACGGCATGAACTCTCTCTTGCCTTACATCATTCCTTAGTTGACACTTCTTTCTCTTTAGAGGACTCTTACTAATGGACTAAACCAATTAAAGAATGAGTTGGTAACTTAAAATGAGTAAACAAAAGTGATAAGTAAAACTTGAGCAAGATAAGCATATTGTATTACATTTCATGTGTTCAATTGGACGTTATATTGAACACAAAGAAGATTAAAGCATTTCATACACAAAGTAATGAAATGAGCCAATCTCCTTGGTCTCCATTGCCCTTGATCACACATGATAGGGTGATGGTCTTGAGTCTTGTTTTTTTGCATACAATGAAATTGTATTCCTTGGTTCTTTGGCCATCATACATTGAAAATGTTTGGTTGGTGGTTTTGGAGCCAAGAGTACCACTCCTCAGAGATGTTTTGATGATAAGGAGTGGTACACAATACATACAACCTCTGAAACTACTTCTTTCCTGATCTGTGTTATGCTCTATTGCAGCAGAATAAAGTTGTTCATCTGTGACCGGCAGGCCACACACTGATGGCCGGCAACCTTTCATTGATGGCCGGCAGTGCCCTTTTGCAATAGGCAGATAGCCAGAAGCCTCCATTAATGGCTGGCTAGCCACTGATGTACTCTTAGAACAGTGCCCTTTCAGCATACCAGAATTCAACTGTGCAAACAGAGGCAGTCAGCAGCAAAGCAATGGCATTCTGGGTGGAAAACAAGCGTGCACATGTGCATTTGATGCACCTCCAGTTTAACTAGCTAGAACAGCATGCCTATTGTTATTCTTGAGTTGGTTTTGTACTTAATTAATTAGCGCAATGTATATTTGATCGGCTTAGATTAGTTAATTGATTGTTGTAATAATTAGCTTAGCTATTTCTTTATTTCATTATTTCATTTTGTATTAATTAGCTTGGCTTAGATTAGCTAATTATTCATTCGGACCCTCCTTCGCGAGGGAACAATGTTGTAATAAGTGTGCGTGAGTGTGTGTATGTCTTCCAAGCCCACATCTTTCTCCCTTTTATTTAATCGCTTTCGATGGTTAGATTAGGGACATTTTCAATTAGCGTACCTTATGCTCGCATGTTTGTGTTCATTCATTTGTCATGCATGCACCGAGGCTTGGCGCATCATTCAAATTGCATAGCAATTTCAAATAATTTTTTGAATACGTGTTTAGCCACATGTTGTTCAAATCAATCCATATGCCATATTAGTAGCCGAGCTTATTAAATTGCATATTGCATGTGTTGCATTAGTCATTTAACATAGTTAGGATCATCCGTCGTTTTAACTAGTTTTTTTTTTTTTGGCTTGAAGTACTCGATGAGTTTTTATGCTTTAGCATACTTGCATGAGTGTGATTGCCATATTGCCATGTTTCATATGCTTGCCATGAGGCTATATGCTTACTTGCTAAACTACATGGATGCTTGTGGATGAAGGCTTGTTGTTTGAATTGGAACAATTCAACGAATATACGTTTTAAGCCCACGTTGCTGTGGCAAAATCGTGTTTTAAGCTCACTATGTTTGGTGGCAAATCCACACTTTTAAGCCCACTTGAGGGTGGAAAATTCAAACCATTTTCGCAAACAAAACATGAGTTGAATTGTTCCAAGTCTTACGACTGGTCTATACTTGCTTGTGTGCGTCACATAGCAAAGCTAGTTTAATAATCGGAATGAGAACGCATAATGTTTATAAAACATCATATCGTGATTGGTAGAGGCCGATCTTTGATCAGGCGAACGAGGGTGTTCATTTCATGACCTTCTCCTCTCGTACCCAAGTTCCCAAGTCGAGGCAACTTTGGTGATGACGGACACGTGGCCTTTGGCACGAGTCAGAGTTTCCTAAATTTTCCCAAAACAAAAAATTTAGGTGGCGACTCTGTATTTGGAAAAGCAATCCAATTTTGGCATTATTTGATTTAAAATCGATTTTCCAAAAGATTTATCAAATTTGGACTCTTTGGTGTTTATCAGTTTCATATTGTACTTGTCAGACTAGATTCAAAACCGCGGGAGGCCGAACTATGAGGCCTTTCTTTTCAAACCCTTTCCGGAAGGTGAGGCGCGAGAAAAAGGCGAGTCCACAAATGTGTGTGTTGCATTAGTCATATTGCATTAATTAGGAACATACATATTTTTCTAACTCTTTCACTTTTTTTTTTTTTTTTTTGACTCGGAGTACTATGTGAGCTTTTATCGTTTTAGCATCTTGCATCGGATGTTTGTGTTGCCATGTCCAAAGCATAAATACCATGAAGCTAATTGCTTAAATAATAAACTGCTTGAATGCTTGTAGATGAAGGCTAGATGCCCTAATTGGGATAATTTGATTAAATATCCATTTTTTAAGCCCACTTTTTCAAGTGGCAAATTTACAAAACAAATTCGAAATAGAACATGAGATCAAGTGTTCAAATTCTTGTAAACTAGTCTATACCTTGTGTGCACATCACATAGTAAAATAGCTAATAAATTCGAAAAAGAGCATATAATGTAAAGAAGAAACACATCATGATTAGTAGAGGCCGATCTTTGATCAGGCGAATGGGGTGCTCAATTCATGACCTTCCCCTCTCGTACCTAAATTCCCGAGCCGAGACACTTTTGGTGATGACAGACTAATGGCCTTTGGCACGAGTCTTGGGTTTCCTAAATTTTTCAAAAATATTTAGGTGGCGACTCTGTAATCTGGAAAAGCAATCTATCTTTGGCATTTGATTCAAACATTGATTTTTCAAAAAGAATTGTCGGATTTGGACTCTTTTTATGTTTTCATTATTTCACATCGCACTTGTAAAATCAGATTCAGAACCATAAGTGGAGTCCGAACTATAAGGTTATTCGCCTTTCGAAAGGAGTGCGGAAAGTCGGGCTACACTGTGGCATTCTGCTGAGGACTTTCAAGCACTTGACAAGCATATACATTCATCATTGGGTGTGCAAGTAATGGTGCCCAAGTCGTAAGGGCGGTCAAAAATGGGGTGTCCACACCGGACAACCAAACGAGCTTTGTAGTGCTCAATAGATCCATCAGAATGAGTCTTGATTTTATAGACCCATTTACACCCGATCGCAGTCTTACTAGCGGGAAGATCAACAACATTCCAAGTATGAGTTTTGTCTAATGCCTGCAATTCATCAATCATAGCTTGCTGCCAAAGAGGGTTAGAACAAGCCTCACAATAAGAGGAAGGCTCATAAGTAGAAAAGGCAGTAGAACCAAAAATATAATCATGAAGACGAACATTAGGTTGTGATACCCTTTGTGGACGACCGGAAGAAGGAGGCTGAATAGGAGAGAATAAAGACTCATGAAGAGGGAGCCAAAGAGACATCATGAGGATCGAACAAGCTCGATGGGATCAAGCGTAAGCAATGGTGTGTCTGGAGAAGAAAGACCTGTATCAAAATTATCAGGAAATAAATCTATAGAGGGATCAGCAAAGTGGAGAGTGGAAGCTAGAGAAGATAAGTGAAAGGAAGAAAATGAGGCACACATTTTATGTTCCTAAAAGACTATGTGGTAAGAGATATGAAGATGCTTAGAAATGTGATCCCAACACCGATAGCCTTTATGTTCAATGCCATATCCAAGAAAACAACACAGACGAGAACAAGGTTCTAGTTTGGTGTGTTCATGAGGTTGGAGAAGAACAAAACATGCAGACCCAAAGACCCAAAAACCAGTGTAAGAAGGAGATATACCATACAATCGCTCGTAGGGTGTGTGATTATGAAGGACTAAGGTTGGAACATAATTGATAGCATAAACAGCAGTAAGGGCAGCTTCTCTCCAAAAATTTTCAAGACAAGATGAAGAAATGAGAAGAACCCGAGTAGTATCAAGAATATGCCGATATTTTTGTTTAGCACGTCCATTTTGCTGGGATGTGCCGGTACAAGAATGATGAGGCTGAGTACCATGACTCTGAAGAAAAGATAAAAATTCAGAATCCCTATATTCCATAGCATTATCAGAACAGAAGATTTTTATAGTTTCGAAAAATTGAGTTTGAACCATTTTGGCAAAATTGTAATAAAGTTGTTTAAGTTCAGAACGATTTTTCATAAGAAACATCCAAGTATAACAAGAAAAAACATTAACAAAAATAACAAAATAGCGTGTTCCCTCCATGGTGGGTGTAGGAAATGGCCCCAAACATCAAAATGTATAAGATCAAAAGGAGCACAAGAACAGAAGTACTTTTATTAAAGGACAAAGCCAGTTGTTTGGCAAGTTGACAAGAAAAACAATCCAAATTATCTGAAGAGACATGACCTAACTGACCACTAGAAATTAAAGATTTCAATCTAACTGACAATGCCAAAGATAAAAAGGTAATAATGTAGAGAGAGAGGAAGCATATGTGGGAGTAGCCAATGGAGTGAAGACTAGAATGTGAAGATGAATGAGCTCATAGAGACGTCCATGCTTACGGCCGATCCCAAAGGGTCTATCATGTCCGAGGGTCCTGCACTAAACAACCATTAGCAGAAAAAGTGACAATTAGACTATGTTCACATAATTGAGTAATGGAAATAAGGTTTAAAGTAAGAGCAGGAATAAGATAGACATGCGATAAGGACAGGTGAGATGTAGAGACAAAACCAATATGACTCATAGACATAAGAGAACCATCAGCTGTATGTATGGAAGGAATATGAAAAGAATAAAATGTGGAAGAAAAAATAGAAGAGTCATAAGTCATATGGTTATAACATGCAGAATCAAAGTACCAGAAAGATGTACCTGAGGTCACAAACAACGCAGTAGAAGGAGGAGTACCAGAAGTGGAGAGAAACTATTTAATTAGGGTTTCAACATCTGTCTGAGAGAAGACCGGGGTGGAAGGATCCAAAGGGTCAGAAGAGGAGAAGTCCTCAAAAACAACAACAACAGTGCAATGAGCAGGCATAGACTAACACTGATTCCCGAAATTGTGAAAATGTCCCCGTGAGTGAGATCCACTAGAGGATGGTGTAGACACCCCATTTTTGACTGACCTTAAGACTCAGACATCATCGATTGAGCGCTCAGTGATGGTGCATGTTGTGCTCGTTCTGAGGTTTCGGAGTTTCGGCTGAGAGCCTTACCCCCGGACCTCGGGACCCCTTTTGTGCTTTGCCTCGGTTTGCGAACCAGGTCTTGTTTTCTCTTCCCTAAGGGAGGGAGAGGTCTCATAGACCATCTCTCAGTGGCTGTAGGCTACTTTTCGTGGTCGTAGGCCACTTTTCCCGTTACCAGTTTTCGATTTTCGGAGCCGTCAGCCATACGCCTCAGTTCGGGTCCGCTTAACTTTCTCCGTTTGGTATGGTTTTTGGCACACACCTTGCTTCCTCTCTCTAGAGGGACACTGTGTCCCGGGAGACCACCTTTGTGGTCGCACGCCACTTTCGATGCTTGACAGCCTATTTTCGGGGCAGCCGGCTGCGCGTTTTGACCCCCAAACCCTCCTTTTGCATCCGTCTTGGTTCATTTTTGGCATGGACCAGGTTTTCATTGTTTGGGAGGTGGTACAAGGGTGGGAGACCACCTTTTCTCCTTGGAGACAACCTTTCTCCTGCCAGCCAGTTTTCTTGTCAGGAAGCTGGTCGCCTTGGTCTTTGAGCCACATTTGCTGGTCTCCCACCATACCACTAGCTTGCATTCAATTGGGAGACCACCAAATGGGGCTGCCGACCACCTTTCCTGGAGTTGACCCTTTTGAACTGGTCGGCCTGCCTCCCCCAGTCTTGTCTCTGTGAGTTGTTGCCAGCTGTGCCAGCTGGAAGACACAGACTGGATCCTCCATACACGTGTATGGAGGATCTTTGGCCTTGGTTTTAGCTTCTTTGAGAAGCTTTGGCTTCCTTTGTCTATAAAGGAAGCCCTCCCCCTCCTTGAACCAGGTTCAGAACTTTGTTCAAGGCAAAACATATATCTCCCTCTATATCTCTCTATATTTTGGCTCAAAGTGTATTATTCTTAGCCCTTTGTACCACACCTCATACCCTAATACCTCCACCATTGTTACTGAGCTCTTTGAGGGTCTTGAGAGGTCTCAAAGGTTGAGTTTTTGGTCCAGAAAGTTGTTGTCTTGCTGAGCTTCAAGGGTAACACATGTTTCCCCTCTTTTAAGCTTTATTTTGATCCATCTCTTAGCCTTATTTTCATGCATATTTGAGCTTTGTTTTCAACTGAAAAAAGTCTTTTTTTGAGGTCCTTTTAATGTTTGTTTAAGGTCATTTTGTTGTTGGGGGTCATCTACCTCCTTGCGTGCTTCATTTTGCCTTGTTTTCAGCCATGCCCTAAGGCCTTTGTGTTGACCTTTGCTTGGCCTTTTAACCACTGAAATCCAATGGATTTTTAGTGGTTAACATGTGTTTTTGAGAGCCAAAATCAAAGAGGGGTGACCCTCTCCCTCCTTGTCTTGTTCACTAGCATTTTTGGCCTTACAAAGGAGCCTTCATTTGCACACCTCCAAGCCTTGTTCCAGGCCATTTTCAGTGACTTTTAAGGCCTGCCTAGGCTCTTTCCAGGGTTGCTTTTGTCACCTTGGGTGTGTCTCTTGCATGTGTAGAATAACCCCTCTTATAGCCTATCAAAGGAGCATGTCATTCTTGCGTGCATTGATCATGTTTTAGTGGGTTTTTGGGATTTATTTGGCATGTCATGTCTCTCAATTTTTCTGGTTTAGTGGCCTCTTGAATGCTTCATATGCTTGTAGTGTAATCCATGTTCACTAGCTCACATTGCATGTTGTTTTGGCCCTTGATTCTAGCATATTTTGCCCATGTTCTAAACTGATTTTATTCATGATTTGGGCTGCCTTATCTCTATTTTGAGGTCCCATGGTCGAATGATGCTTTCCATGCATGCTTGTAGTGTAATACCCTTGCCTAGCTTCGACTTTTGAAGCCTCTTGCATGCTTAACTTGAGTTGATTTCACGTTTTGGCATCATTGAACATGTTATTTCAGAGCTTATACTTGTGCCATATTCCCATGTTTTCCACTCTTTAAATGCGTTTGAGAGTTGTGCTTGTATGCCTCATTTTTGGGCTTTTGCATGAGCTTCATTTTTGTGCATTGCAAGCTATCATTTTAGTCCACTTTGCCACTATTTTGGGTCTGCAGAGGGACTATTTGGGGTTGGTTTGGTCATTTGGGCATCGCTTTGCATACCTCTAGTGTAATGCAATTCACTAGCTTCAGTAATTGTGACATCCAACGTGCATCGGGTGAGTTGTTTGCATGATTCGGGACCATCTTGTATGTCATTTTAGAGCTAAAACATGTGTCATTATATGCCGTATTTCATCCTTGTCATGCTTTGGTAGAGTTGCACTTTGTTCCTTAGGTTCGGTCCCTTGCACTTTTGCATGTTTGCATGTACCTTGTTGCCTCATTTTCATCATATTGGCCACTGATTTGGGTATGGCCGAGGCCCATCCATCTTGGTTTAAGTCCATCTTGCATTGTGTATGCCCTATTGTCCATGTTATCGCATGTTTGATCATTGCATTGTGTATGCCTTGTTCATAACATTGCGTATGTTAGTGCATTGTGTATGCATGCCATATAATCCATGTGCATTGAGTATGCCATTGATTAATTCATAGCATTGTGTATGCCATTTTCATGCTTGCATGTCAATCCATGCATCTTCGCATCACTTAGTTGCATTGCATTTAGATCGCATGCTAGAGTTGCATTTGTCCATACATTGTTTGTTGCATTGTGTTTGGAGTAGGGTTTAGTCCAAACACGGGAAACCAGGGACGTTTCACACTCAAATTGACGAAACGTGCCTCGATTCTTGGTCACCGACACTCTTGACTATCCATGATAGAGTATTTGGCTTTAGGTGTTTACATGTGCATTCATTTCACATTGAGTCGTGCAATTCGACTCCTCAGCCATCATGCATCGGGATGCGTGATTGATGGCCCGAGGATCGAGGACTGCACTCCCTAGAGCTTATGCAATAACGGGGAGAGTGGTCGAGCACACATATGTTGAAGATACTTTGCCTTCTCTCTCTCTTGCCTTTGTTGCGAAAATCTGAAACCAGAGAAGAAAAGCGGCCGTCGACCAGATTTTACGCGGCCACCACCTTTTCTGGTTTTCACCACTAAGGGTGGTTGGTAGGTGGTCTCCAATGCCTATAGCTGGTCGGTAGCCTTCCCCTTGGATTCTTAGGGTGGAGTTTCATCTCCTTGGAGCTTTGTGCAAGTTTCTGGGTTCAATTGCAAACAAATGCGAGTTGAGACATCGCGATGGATTTCCCGACAAGGCGACTCGAGCATGCATGCATCCTTTATCATTCAGAACAGAGCTGAGGTAGTCCATTTCACGTAGCTTGCATACTAGTTTATTTGCTTCCTTAGTTTAATTTGTTAATTAATTAATGTTGTGTAATATTTAGCTGTAATTCGTTATTCATTTCGGTTGTGTAATAACTAGTTTAATTAGCTTAGATTAGCTAGTTGGTTCTGTATTATTTATTCAGACCCTCCGCGAGAGGGCGAACTTTGTAATAAGTGTGCGTGTGTGTGATGCATGTCTTCCAACCCCACGTCTTTCTCCCTTTTATTTACCAGCTTATGATGGTTAGTTTTAGGGCATGTTTCAATTAGCATCTATATGTTCACATGTTTGCATTTATTCATTTGTATTGCATGCACCGGGCTCGGCGCATCATGCTAACTGCATTGTATTTCAATTCCAAGTTGAATACATGTATCGATTGTTGCATCTCATATGCCATCTTAGAATAGCCGAGCCTATTATAGTTGCATTTTTGCATGTGTTGCATTAGGCATTCTTAGCATGGTTAGGATTCATGGATGATTTCTAATTAGCTTCTTTCTTTGGCTCGGAGTACTCGGTAAGTGTTTATGCTTTAGCATCCTTAAATCCGTGTGAGTGACTGCCATGATAGCATGCTTACCATGAGGCTATGTGCTTATGTGATATAACTGCCTGAATGCCTGTGGGTGAAGGTTGGGTTGCTTGAATTGGAATAATTCGTCGAAACCCGTGTTTTAGCCTACTTGCGAGTAGCAAACTTCAATCCGTTTTCAAAACAAACGGATATGTGATGCTTTGTTCCAACTTAGGCAATTTAGTCTATACTTGTCTGCTGTGCACATCACATTGTAATTCTAGGTTAATAACCGGAATAAGAGCACATGCGTTTTCAAAAACAAGATATCATGCTTAGTAGTGGCTGATCTTTGATCGGGCGAGCGGGGGTGCTCATGAAATGACCTTCCCCAATCGTACCCAAGTTCCCGAGCCGAGGCAACTTTGGTGATGACGGACACATGGCCTTAGGCACGAGTCAGGGTTTCCTAAATTCCCCCAAAATAAAATATTTAGGTGGCGACTTTGTATTTGGCAAAACAGTCCATGTTTGGCACTTCTTTCTAAAAATCAGTTTTTCAAAACGATTTGCTGGATTTGGACTCTTTGGTGATTTATCGATCTTGCATAGCACTTTGCGAGATTAGATTCAGAATCGTAACATTGAATCCGAATTGTAGTGATCCCAATGAACAAAGCGGGATTTTCCCGGGACGTTCGGGCCCGTCTACAGTTTCTGGCGACTCTGCTGGGAAGTTTGGAGAACTTGACTCGAACTCATGATATCTTGTTTTGACTACACTTATGTGTTTCTTTGCATTGCATTTGCAGTGGTGCGCCTAGGACACCGTGTTTGCCATCTGCTATTCCTGAACGGTTTGCCAGAGGCTCGCTTTGAGAAGCGTGCCATAAGGCTGACCGATTACGAGCTCTGCCACGATGGGAACACAAACCCCGGTTTTCACCAGGGCACCCTTTTGACCATTCGACCTAGTGCATATTCGGAAACCATGGTGACCATTCCAAGCTAGGACAGGTTGCTTACCCAATTGTAGGTTGTGTGAAACCGCTGCGTGCATATTGAAACCCTAGCTCCTGACAAAATAGGACAGGGAAACCCTCTCCCAACATAGGGGTGTTTTAGCTCTCACTTGTTTGCTATGTGCTTTTAGAGTGTGTCTCTATAGGAATGCATATATCAGTTTGCAAGTTTGGGCATCAGGCCTACGGGCACCAATGTTTTGAGAATCAGTATATCCGCGAGTATCAGATTCAAATTTGGGGCAGTGATTTGGGAAACAATGACCAGTATTTGAGAATAGTATATTTAGCTTACAACTGTGTGTTGTCATGCTGACTGTGTTGTGTTTATTTAAGCCGTTATGCTGTCCGTTTCTGGTTGTTTATTTCCTTATTATGCTTTATTTATCTTTTTGCTAGGTAGTTTAGCACAATTGCTTCCGACCAAGCAGATATTCCCCAAGCACTCTGGATTAGAGGTCATCGACTCCTTCGATCTGAGGATCTGGTAGACGGACAACTAGTGTTCCATTCCTTACCCCCGGTTACTAGACGGAGGGCAGTCAGGCAGAGGATATTAGTTCAGCAGTCAGTTCAGAGAGCTTTGTCTACCCCACCTGAGTATAGTACGGATCAGAGTCTTGTTTCTCCCACGGAGAGGGAGCATATACCGGTAGTTCAACTAGAATAGGGCAATATGGCAGGAATCAAAGAAATGATGCGTCAACTCCAAGAAAGTATGAGAACCATGCAGGAGGACGCTGTTCGTCAAGCAGAATTTGCCAAACAGCAGGCCGTCGTCATGGCCCAATAGGCAGAGCTAATTCCCCAGCTACAACAGTAAGCCGGAGCATCAGCTTCACACTAAGCTCCTCCCCCACCAAGAGTTCCAATACTCGGGGAGACGACGAATGTCCAGAATGTCCAGGAGGATAAAGATGTCCCAACAGGGCTAGCTCCACCCCTGATTCTACCTCAACTATCCCAGGCACCCACTCTTATCAATCAATCGGATTCTCCCTTCGAATTTGAGGTGGACCCCACGGCATTAAAAGTGAGCAAGCTTGAAAAGCTGTTCAAGAAATCTCAGGGTGTGAAGTCTATCCCTGACATCGAGGATGGGTATACCGACGCAGCCGTGACACTGCCGGACAGATTTAAGATGCCACATATTGACCGCTTTGATAGGTCCGGGGATCCTGTGGTGCACATACGGCTGTTTTCAGACATATTAAGGCCGATGGGCCTCACCAGACTACAGAAGCTTTCTTTATTCGGCCGGACCCTGTCAGGTGTGGCGGCCATCTGGTACGCAAAACTGGAAGACGATGCTAAGAGGAATTAGGATAAGATGGCCAAGGCTTTTGTCACTCAGTACTCCTATAATACACAGATCGAGATCACAACCTGTGATTTCGAGACGACTAGGTAGGAGCCTAAGGAAAGTTTTTCTAACTTCGTAACCCGGTGGAGGGCCAAGGCCTCAATGATGACCACTAGGCCCACTGACAAAGATCAGATTCGAATGATTGTGCGCAATCTCCAGCCCAAGCGTATGCAGAAAATGATTGTTCTCCATTTCCCCACCTTTTCAGATTTACATGAGATGGGAGTATAAATTAAGGATGCTATGAAACAGGGTCTGATTGACCAAGACAGAGAGCAACCCAGGAGAACCTTCAACCGCAACACCAATACAGGCACAAGCAATGCCGCAACTGCGAGAGCTTCAGAAGTAAGCATGGTCACCACCACTCCCTCAAGAACCCTTGCGGATACACCATTCACTGGTGTGTCCGGTAGCAACTCACAAACAACCAAATACCAACCTCGAGGCCAAAGAACCTTCACCCCATTATATATGCCCCTGTCCAAAGCTTTGGGGGTTTTAATTAGGAAAGGGCACTTGAAGGCCCTAGAGCTGCGGCCATTGCCAAATCCACTATCTCCCTCTCATAACCCAGCGAAGTATTGCGCCTTTCACCAATAACATGGTCACGATACCGACCATTGTTTTAGATTGCGTCATGAGATTCAGGATCTCATTGACAATAGGGTGATTGTGCCTCCAGAAAAACCCAACATCACAACCAACCCTCTCTCACTATACAACCAAGCTCCACCTCCCAAACGAATCAACTTTATCCAGACCGGGGTCATGTCATACGACCCCAGCATATTTTGGGATTAAAATTTCAATTTGATTTTTCTGGTGAGGGTGGTCAAAATAAAGTGCCCAAGTCTTAGGGCCGGTCAAAATGGGGTGTCTACAGTTGCCCCTCTTTGACAGAGCTCGAAGTCATGAAATGACGTGAGTGAATGTCAAAGCCCGAAGACGACCCTTTTGACAAGACCATAAGACTTGGGCAATCAAACAAAATACAATGCAAGTGGTTGAACCAGAAGGTTGCCTACGTATCCCTTTGCAAGGAATCAAACCAATGTAGTTCAGGGGCAGAATGCAAGTGACATGCTCAAGATGCAGTTTGAAAGTTGGACTTACACGCTTCGCGAAGCCGGTTGTTTGAAAATTCATGATTTATACAATGCAATGCAATGTCATGGAGGGCTGGCTATGTTTGCAACTTTCCCTATTCTCCAACAGAGTGACAGACTAGGTTGGTTCAGTATCCAAAGTTGAGGTGCATACAAGCTATCTCAACCTATGGGGCTGCCATACAGATTTCAAGCCGGGGATACACCCCTGGGTATTTAAACCAGACTTTAGTCTCGGAAATCCCGAACCTTTTGCGTTCTAGGCATTGCCATTCAAACTCTAGTTTCCACCGTCTCAGTTGATCTCCTAGGAACTCAATACATAGTCAAGTGACTATACCAGACCGATTGAAGTCGTTCGGGCACGACAAACACCAAAGGAATTGCACCTTTAAAGGATTTAAGGTCTCCTAGACCATGAAAGAAAAGGGTGCATCGCATACAAATGTGCATACCACACAAATGAGAGGGGGTTGCATCGCATACAAATGTGCATACTGCACAAATGACAGGGGCTGCATCGCATACAAATGTGCATACCGCACAAATGAAGGGGGTTGCATCGCATACAAATATGCATACCGCACAAATGAAAGGGGTTGCATCGCATACAAATGTGCATATCGCACAAATGAAAAGGGGGGTGCATTGCACACAAATGTGCATACCGCACAAATAAAAAAGGGTTGCATCGCATACAAATGTGCATACCGCACAAATAAAAAAGGGTTGCATCGCATACAAATGTGCATACCGCACAAATGAAAGGGGGTTGCATCGCATACAAATGTGCATACCGCACAAATGAAAGGGGTTGCATCGCATACAAATGTGCATACCGCACAAATGAAAGGGGGTTACATCGCATACAAATGTGCATACCACACAAGTGAAAGAGGATTGCATCGCATACAAATGTGCATACCGCACAAATGAAAGGGGTTGCATCGCATACAGATGTGCATACCGCACAAATGAAAGGGGTTGCATCGCATACAAATGTGCATACCGCACAAATGAAAGGGGGTTGCATCGCATACAGATGAGCATACCGCACAAATGAAATGGGAGTTGCATCGCATACAAATGTGCATACCGCACAAATGGAAGGGGTTTGCATCGCATACAAATGTGCATACCGCACAAATGAAAGGGGGGGCTCGGGATCCAAACGCATCTCACGCGAGAGGAGGAGTAGTGGTATAACCAACAGTTGTTTCTCAACGTATTTCATACAGAGAGAGGGAAGGTTTTAACCGGGTGAATAACAATGGTGTAACCAACAGACGTATCTCAACGTATTTCATACGGAGGGAGAGAAGGTTTTAATCGGGGAGAAAAGCAATGGTGTAACCATCAGGCGTATCTCAACGTATTTCATACGGAGAGAGTGAAGGTTTTAACCGAGTGAATAACAATGGTGTAACCAACAGATGTATCTCAACGTATTTCATACGGAAAGATGGAAGGTTTTAACCGGGGAGAAAAATAATGGTGTAACCAACAGACGTATCTCAACGTATTTCATACGGAGAGAGGGAAGGTTTTAACCGAGTGAACGCCATATCCTAACACGTTTTCACGTGAAAGAAGCAAAGGTAGATTCGAAGTCCAAACGCGTCTCACGCGAATGGAGAATGATTTCTTGCTGATAAGGGGTAATCTCTACACAGATGTCCCTTTTCTTCCTGATCATATTCACAACTTTCCCTATTCTCCAACGAGGTGACAGACTAGGTTGGTTTAGTATCCAGAATTGAGGCGCATACACGCTACCTCAACCTATGGGGCTGCCATACAGATTTCAAGCCGAGGATACACCCCTGGGTATTTAAACCAGACTTTAGTCTCAGAAATTCCAAACCTTTTGCGTTCTAGGCATCAGCCATTCGAACTCTAGTTTTCACCGTCGCAGTTGGTCTCCTAGGAACTCATTGCAAACACAACCAAGATAATACACAAATATTTACATATAAATACACACAGATATGTACATATGGTATACACATATGCATATACAGACAACATACAGACAGATATATAGAGATATATACACAGACATATACAGTATATATACAGGTATATACGGCATAGACATATACGGACCTATACACAACACATACGGATATATACAAAGATGGAGAATATTCCATTTGCAACCGTCAGCGGGAAGATACCGTTACTAAGAAGGCATATTCCGTTTGCTGACGTCAGCACACATACACAAAACACACAAAAAGAAAGGAAAAAAAACAAAAAAAAACAAAATGCATGGATGTGGGATACGGGGTGTCGAACCCCTGACCTCAAGCTTGGCCTCCGAGTACTCAACCACTGAGCCACTCCACTCTTGTGACTATGACAAGATATGCAAACAAATATATATTCATTTACGAGACATATATACACAAAATCAAAACAAACCAAAAGAAACACTTAATGTGGGGTTCGAACCGCTGACCTCAGGCTCAGCCTCTCACTCTTCAACCACTGAGCCTAAACCCAAGCCACACCTGTGACCAAATGTTCAAACAAATATCGATATGGGTATAGAAGACATATATGTACATAAAACCAAAACAAAATAAAAACACTCGATGTGGGATTCGAACCCCTGACCTCGGGCTTAGACTCTCCGAATCCTCAACCCACTAGGCCAAACCACTAAACCCAAGCCACACTTGTGACCCAAATGTTCAAACAAATATATATATTACATAGCTATACAATGTATATACATATATGCATACACGACTCTCCCGCGTCTGTCTCTTTTTTTCGATAGCCACGCCTGACACACGGCCTGCTTTTGCGTCACTGGCCGACAAAAGCAGACCGCCTCGATGTAAGCTTGCCTCGGCTCTCACCTCTCTTTGTCTTTCTCTCTTGTCTTCTTCTTCTCTTCAGTATCTTCCCTCTTCTTCTTAACCGCTCTCTTCTTCTGCTTCCATCACTCTTCCATATCTTCATCACTTTTCCGTCTTCCTCCTCCTTCTTCTTTTCCTCATCTATTTTCTGCCATTCCTTTGTGACTCCCTTCTTTCCTCTCTCTTCCTATACATGGCTTCATCTCGCCCTCTCTCTCTCTTTCCGGATCTTAATGATCCATCGAGCTCCTCTGGGCCAAGTGCCCCTGCTCTTACTCATTCTAGTCTTCCCACACTATCAGTTGAGCAAGTGATGGCTGCTCAAACTGATATTGACGCTAACCACCTCACGTTAAAGTCGTGTATGGAAACAATGGCCGCAGTCACTAACTTGTCTCACCGTCTGCAAAACAGGACATGTGAGGTACATCGGGTTAACGCCCAACTCAATCTGCTTCAGCATATGTATAAAGATGCATAAGTGGAGATTTGTGCGCTAAAGGCAGAGAACAAAGAACTGAAATGGAAGGCTACCTCCATGGAGAGTAAAGAGGTAAAACGACAGGCCACTTGTCTGGACCAGTTCAGAGTGCCAGCGTATTTTTCCTTTGATGGTCGGCGAAAAGTTAACTCTTTTGCTGAAAACACTGAGGCAGGGCCTTCTCTTGGGAAACACACTAAGGCAAGGCCTTCGAAGGTCTCCCAGAACGAAATTGAGATGAAGAAAATGGCGGGAGGTTCAAGCAAATGAGGTCGGCGTATGGCCGTTTGCCGGTGGAGAAAGAAGAACAAGATCTCTCTCTCTCTCTCTCTCTCTCTCTCTCTCTCTCTCTCTCTCTCTCTTTTAAAATTTTTTGGAGTTCTTGTATTTTCTAGGTTTGTTTTTTTTTTTTTTTTTTTTGAGTTTTTGTAATCGGGGATGTCCTTCCCTGACTGTAATAAAAAGTTTCATTTTTGTATATAAATAGCGTGCCCGGCACATCACTCTGAGTTTGAAAATACTTTTGTTTGATCACATTTGAGAATGATTGAAATTTGAACTCTGAATTGGACATTGATCCATACTAACCTGAATAAAAACAAAACTGACTCAACGCAAAAAAAAACGAAGCCAAAATAATCCAAACACACTTCTATACGCTGACTGGTATGAATACCCTAACTGGTATAAATACACTGATTGGTATGAATACACACCGATATACACTGACTGGTATGAAGACACACTGATATACACTGATTGGTATGAATACCCTGATTGGTATAAATACACTGACTGGTATGAAGACACACTAATATACACTGATTGGTATGAATACACACTCATATACATTGACGAGTTGACTCGAGCGGGGGAGAAGATAGAATCACTAACTCAACTATGCCCCTAGTTCATTGCCTTGACCCTTTTTTTGTCTCTTGATTTTTTTTGTAAAAGTGTTTTGACCAACATAAGAGTTAGATTAGCATACTTATTTCATTTTCTATTTTGAAATCACGTAAGCTAAGCTGTGAGCACTGAAAATTTTTCCTTTTCAAATCCAAAGAATGGTCCAAGTTAACAATTTTTGAGAAAAATTAGCCAGCTTCATTCAAATTAATCAAAACCTATTTTTGCAAATGGCCACTACTCAACTAACATGGAATCAACCATTGGGGTGCATAGTCCCAAACTAGATAATCAAAGGTGATATCCGAACTAAGCCAATCCGAACCGAATGAAGCCGAGCAGAACTGGACTGGACCGAACCGAACCGTCGAACTGAACCAAACCAAGGTGAATCGAAACCAACTGAACTGAGCAGAACGAAGATACACCAATCAAACACAAATAGGACAACCAAGTCGACTAAAGATACACCAATCAAACATGGAAAAAATGAATGAGTTGAAAAATTATTGGGGCCGAACTTCAAGATAAAGCTACCTACGTATCCCCAAGATAGGAATCAAGCCATCGTAGTTCCGACTAAGGTTCATTCGGGTATTGACACTCTCCTTTTGTACTTTAACTTTTGCCAAAGCCGCCCTTTCGGGTTTTCAACTTTGCGAGCTTTTGATTTTTTTGATTTTTTGATTTTGATTTTGATTTTTTTTTTTCATTTTTTCATTTTGTTCATTTCATTTTTTTTTCTTTTGAGTTTCTTTTTTCTTTTTTTTTTTTTCTACTCTAATTTTTGCCTAGGTTGCCCTTCCAGGTTTTCAGCCTAGCGAGCCTCTCAAGGGTTACTTTCAGTTTAACTTGTCCATGTTGATTGGATGTGAAATCTCTAGGCCATCTATAAGAACGACTACTACACTTGACCAGTAGATATGATGATGTAGGGACTAGGCTAATTGGGTCCAAATTTGCCCCTAGTGTTGCCCCTAGTGTAGTGGATAGGAACTCGACTGTCCTTCAATAATAAAATTCATTCTCTCAAATTCTGGGTTTTGCCTTTCTGGCGGTCTTCATTGGGAAACAATTCAGTTTTAACTCTTTGATTACATCCAACCTTTTGTCCCTAGTTCAAGGGCTGCTTCAAATCTAAATCACATCTGACCTTCTTGACCCTAGTTCAAGGGTTGCTTCCAATCTGAATCACAGGCCCTACATAGTTTTGGCTAAGGTTCACTCGGGTATTGACACTCTTCTTTTACGCTCTAACTTTTGCCAAAAGCCGCCCTTTCGGGTTTTCAACCTTGCGAGATTTTCATTTTTCTTTCCTCTTTTTTTTTTTTTCTTTTTTTTTTGTGCTCTAACTTTTGCCTGGGTCGCCCTTCTGGGTTTTCAACCCAGCGAGCCTCTCAAGGGTGGTACCTTATTGCCCCTAGTTCAAGGGCTGCCTCCATTTCAGCTATGCAAGCCTTACACTTTTGCCCCTAGTTCAAGGGCTGTTTCAAATCGAAATCACATTCTCTGCCCTGAGTTCAAGGTCTGTTTCCAATCTGGATCAGATCATTGCCCATAGTTCAAGGGCTCTTTCCAATTTAAATCACATTCGACCTTATTGCCCCTAGTTGAAGGGTTGCCTCCATTTTAATCACATCATGGCCCCTAGTTCAAGGGCTATTTCCAATTCAGCTACGCAAGCCTTACACTTTGAATGATCATTAAATACTTCAAATCAAGGTTTAAAAGCTAAGGAGCTAAGGAGGTCGGACCTTGAGTCAAGAGGGATCCTATGTTGTATAATCAATTTCCAGGCACGTCTTCATAGGACCATGCAAAAACAGTTTTTGAAATCTTTTCACATAGTGACTAATCACTCGTACTCTTACGAAGACAAGATAGAACCAAATTGGACCAAGCCAAGATCCTTCTTAGTACCCACATTAACAAAAATGATTTTATTCATCAAAGGCTTAGCATACCTCTCTTCCTCTCAGTTGATCAAAATTTGCAAATCCCGAGGAAATTCTTTCACTTCGTTTTTATCAAAGTTTTGGAAAAAGTTTTTAAAAACTTTGGTCAATGCGATGAATTAAGGCACAGAGAAGTAGGCAGACTCTATGGCATTTTGTTTTTCTGTTTTTCTGTTTATTGAAAAGAGACTATGACTCAGCAATGACAACAGACTTTTGACAACATACTCAAAAGAAAATGACAAAGATGACCTAGACAGGACAGAAATGTCTAGGTTAGTACTATCGAAATCAACAGACTCTGACTCATTAGGCTGACTTGAGCTTGACTCTAACTCTACAAACTTAGTGGAGTCAAACTTAGACTCAATACTCAATTCAGAACTCAGAATAAAACCATTCTCAAATTGCCAGTCAAAGTGTGGGCCATCGACAACATTCAAAATAAAGCATGTGCAATCAACAGGTGGTCACTCCCCAATTACAGAGATGGTCGACTTTGTGGGATATCAGCATTTTTTTTTATTTTTTTTTACAAATTTTTTTTTTTGATTTTATGTTTTTGTTATTTTTTTATTTTTTTGTTTTTGAAGTAATGGTGCTAAACTGAACAACCAGAACCACTCATTCGAATTTGAGAACCCTTGTATAGATCCAATACATTGCACATAAAGCAGGAAAGAGAACAAACACCCCTAAAGAGGGTAGGGTTATCCTGTCCTAGCTTGAAATGATCTAGGGTTTCACTATTCAAACAAGCGGTACCATACATCCTAGCAATGGGAAAGCATCCTGTCCTAATTTTGAAAGGTACTATAGCTCACTATATGTACAAGGTTGGCTATACTTTACGGGTTGAAGCCAAGGTGATGTTACCAAAGAGTCCTTTGAGTCATAACCAATGAAGATCTTAGGAACTCAGAAGAGTCAATATTAGCCTCTCTTCAAAGTCTGAGAACTTTCAGATCTCAAAAGATTAAAACACAAGGCCTACAAAGTAACGTAGAGATGGGTGTAGTGTCACAAAAGTATGCCTGTGTTCCCACCAGTATCTGGGCAACACAGGAACCTCAAGTGCACCAATGCATGCAATGCAATAAACATATAATTGAAAATAAAAGTCATATCATGGAGTTCGAGTCAAGGTTTCATAAATCCCCAGTGGAGTCGCCAGAAACTGTAACATGCCCGGGGGGTACCCGCGCGCGTTAAACAGTTCCGACTCCCGAGATCTCTTTGATCTCAAGTTTCACGAGTGCAATGTGAAACATAGATGAGATTCCAGATTTGGAAACTTTTAGTGAAATCCATTTTATTGCAATTTTGTGCAACTTTTATTGAAAATCCATTTTATTGCAATTTTGTCAAAAATGGATTGCGTCATCAGATCTCAGAGTCGCCACCTAACATTTTTGGGAAATTAGGAAACCCATGACTCGGTGCCAAGGCCACTGTTCGTCGTAACCAAGGATGCTTGGCTCGGAACCTTAGGTATGAGAGGGGAAGGTCAATAATGAGCACCCCCGCTCACCCGATCAAAAGATCGGCCTCTACTAAACCATGATATGACTTTTTATTTTCTTTATATGTTCATGTTCTGATTATTGAATGAATCCTAAAATTTACTATGTGAAGCATACAAGTATAGACTAGTTTGGTCAAATCGGAACAATTCAACTTCATGTTTGTTTTTTTAAAAGGGTTTGAATTTGCCACCTGACAAAGTGGGCTTAAAGTTTGTGAATTTGCCACTGCAAAGTGGGCTTAAAACGTACATTTATTGAATTATTCCAATTCAAACAACAAGCCTTCATCCACAAGCATTCAAGCAGTTTATCAATTAAGCACTTAGCCTCATGGTAGGATGCTAAATATAATAAGAAAATCACACACAAATGGGATGCTAAAGCATAAAAACTCACAGATTGATCGACGTCCCTCGAACAACTACAAAACAAAGTTAGTAAAATATGCATGATCTTATATACATAATCCTAATGCAATTCACTCATGAGATGCACTAAAGATCCGGCTTCTAAAATATGGCATGTGAATCATCTCAATAACATGAGGTAGCGCATAGAATCACAGAAGAATTGATTAAATCCACACATGTAAATGTAGCCGAATCTTAATGCATAAGACATGAATATGCATGACATATCAGATATATACATATGCACAGTTAGGGAAAGCGTTTAAAGAATTGGATAGAAAGAAACGGGGTGGGAGATTATTACAATACTTGAATTATTACATATCCAAAGGAGAGAGAAATAAAATAAAATCCTCACAAACACTCAAGATAAAAATAAAATAAATAAATAAAATGAAGCAGGGACACACCCTATATAACTAAGCACTTGCTAATAAAACCCATATTAAGCCCACAAATTGAGCCCACTTGAAGTCCATGTAAAGCCAACACTCCGGCCTAATAGTCCATGCGAAGCCCATACTGATAGTCCATGCGAAACAAACTCAAGTTTGGTAGTCCATCTATGTTTGTTTTTGTTTTCAGCTTCAAAATTGCACCCTGCCCATGCACACCGAGACCCACACACTCTCTCTCTCTAAACATTTTCTCTAAACAAAATATATCTTTTACCACCTCATTCTCAACACCACTCCAGCCCGCAGAGAGAGAGAGAGTGTGTGTGTTGTGTTTGTTTTTATTTTAGCTTCAGATCATGGCTCCGCCCCGAGAGAGAGAGAGAGAGATGAGATCGATCATGCATGGAGATCCCCCACTGTTTTGTGTGTGTCTGTCTTCAGCCTGAGAGAGAGAGACTAAAGATGGGTATATTCCTCTGTCAATGATTTCTAAGAACACTAGTGTAGCCTCTCCTTGTGTGCATGGATGGGTCTCCCTTTTTTTTTTTTTTTGAGAGAGAGAGAGAGAGAGAAGCCGTGTGTGTGTGTCTCCTGTGTATATGTGTGGAGAGAGAGACCCAGCTAGAGAGAGATGAGAGTGAGAGCTCTCTTCTCGTGTGTCTCCTGTGCCTGTGTGTATGTTGTGGCTGTGTGTTGTGAATGGTGGGTCTGTGTGTGTCCTCTCCTCCCAGCTGCTGTCGTGAGTGGTGTTGATGGTGTATGAGTGGGTCTCTAGAGAGAGAGATGGGTGGGTTAGAGAGAGAGAGAGCCCGTGTGTGTGCCCTTCTGTCCCTCTCTTGTGTGCATGTGCCGTGTGTGTATATCAGAGAGTGTGTACATGTGTATGTATGTGCATGCTGTGGGTTTGCCGTGGGTGTGTGTGTATGGCTATGGTGTCTTAGAGAGAGAGAGAGAGAGAGAGAAGAGAGCTGGGTTTGGTGTGTGCCGTGTGTGTGTGCCTCCTCGAGCTGCTGCTGCTGTGATGTGGTGCCTCCTGTGGCTGCTGCTACTACGGCATGGTGATGGCAGCGGTGGTGTCTGTGGCAGTGTGCATGTGTATGCATGTGCCGTGTGTATGAGTGTGGTGTGTGTGTATCTGGTGTGTGTGTGCTGCCGTGTATCATCCCAAAGGGAGAAGAGAGAGATTAGTGCATGTGTGTGTTGTGTCTGTGCAGCCGTGTGTGGTGTGTGTTGTGTGAATGGTGTTGTGGTGTCTATCATGCATGTGTGTGCATCAGTGGGTGAGGATGGCAGTGTTGCTGCCGTGGTGTGGTGTGGTGTTGTGTGAATGGTGTTGTGGTGTCTCTGTGTCTCCTTCTCCCTCATGCTTGTGTTAATGGTATCTATGTATCAGTCCGGCCGTGAGTGTGTGATGTGTGCATCTGTGTACCTCTGCAGGGTGTGTGTCAATGGTGTCCTCTCTCCCCTGTCTTGTGTGCTTCGTCCCCCTACCTGTGTTGAGTCGTGAATGGTATGTCTCAGTGCATGGGTCTTGTGCCGTGTGTATGGCGTGTGTATGTGAGCTGGGTGTGTATGGCAGTGGGTGTATGGGTGTGTGTTAGCTGGGTGTCGAGAGAGGGGGAGGGAGAGATCTGTGCTTGTGTGTGGGTGTGTGGGTGTATGATGTGTGTCTGTGTGTATGGGCTCCCGTGTGCATTTGAGTATATGGTGTATGGTGTCTATACCAATGTGTGTGTGTGCCTCTTCATGTGGGTGTCCTGTGTGCTGGGTGTGTGTGTCTGGAGTGAGTGTGTGCTAGAGATAGATAACCAAAGAGAGGGAGAATGTCCCGTGTCTGCTGTGTGTGCATGGTCTGTGTGTGTATGGTATGTGTACCAGTGTGCTGTGTGTGATGTGTGTGGAGTGTAGTGCGCTGTGTGTGTTTGCTGTGTGTGTGTCCGTCCGTGAGATCTCTCCTTCCTTCCCACTGCATTCCCTCACACTTCTTTTATTCACCCCTCACCCTCTCATGCTCTCCACCTTTTCTCTCATTATAATATCTAAAAACAATAATATCACTCCTCCACTCAGCTTTCAAACCCCACTCCAGCACACCCCCTTATCATAATACGCATCACTTCCTTCTCTATGATTAGATTCTCAGCACACATGATGGACCCTTTCTTTTTTTTGTATTATATTTCTTTTCTTTACAAGTGTTCTTTTCTTTTTATTTTGGTTTTTATTATTTTCTATTTTTGTATTTTGTTTTTATTATTTTTTATTTATAAAATATCACATGTCAATTTATATAAACACACCTAAAAATTTGTACAAACACACAAAATTATATAAAATTATACAAAATTATAAATTCAAATAAAAATATTTTAATTTGATCAAAATGGGTGAGTTTTGGGATTAAAATTTCAATTTGATTTTTCTGGTGAGGGTAGTCAAAATAAAGTGCCCAAGTCTTAGGGCCGGTCAAAATGGGGTGTCTACATGTGGCATTTGCAAAAGTTGGAGCGCAAAAGGTGAGGGTTAATACACGAGTGAACCTGAGCCGAACTACGTAAGGCTTGATTCCCATCTTTGGGATATGTAGGCAACTTCATCCTGAAGTCCAGCCATAAACTTTTCCCCAATCAACTTTGTTCATTTGATCATCTTTGTCTATTCAGCATTCAAAAGCTTCGGTTGTGATCTCTGGTACAGTGCTATTCAGACTAGGGGCAACTTTCCAGTTGCTGGAATCCGGGGTTGTACATCTCAGTGACAGATTTCAGGCATGTCCAGTTCCGATCCACATCGAAAATGGTTTTGAAAAGTTTTAATAAAAGTTGATTTTGCTCAAATTAATCTTTTTACGACTTAGACCATTTTTGGACCAAAGTGGAAAAATTTCAGTACCCACAACCTTCAATTATATTGATTTCAGTACAGAGTTCTCCTACTCTTGAATACAAATTGAAGTTGCTTTTTATTACACTCATAAAGAAAACTTGAAAGTACTGATTAAAGCAAATAAATCAGGGACATAGTCAGGTGTTCTTGTGTCCCCTCCCAGAGCTGGTCAAAGTTTCTAATGCTAAGTTGGGCCCAATCTGTGCCTCTTCATTAAGCCATTCTATGCACTCATCAGACAAAGTGCAACTGAAAGTGGGAGCGGGGGCCAGGAGCTCTCTAGTCCTCCATGCCGTGGCATGGCAAGCTAGCTGTGCGCCTCGGACCGGAAATGCAACTGGATACTCTATCCCCTCCGCTGGGCAAATCTGATCATGGCCGAACTGGCGCTGGAACCGGAAAGGAAAGTAGAACACGCAGTGTGTCAGGCCAATCAACTGAATCCTAGGCTGCCGAGACATGCTGTAGCTCATTGCTAGTAGATTGAGTCAAGGGCACCGCCAAGCAATGCGGTCTGCGGACAAACTGCACATCCAATCGAACCACCATCCCTCATCAAGGGCATCGACTAGACGTTGCCAGAAGAAGTAGCCGTGAGCTGAGTATGCTGGGCAAGAGTCCACAACCTGCAACTTGTCCATCAACCACATCTGGGGAGGGATGAAAAATGAGAGAATAAAGAATAGAGAGACGTATGATGAGAGAAAAGTGAGAACAGGGCTTTGTGAGAAAAATCGAGCTTGAGGGCCGAGTGATGTGAGCAATATATATGTGAGATAGGATGGGAAACATTACCTGCAGCAGTAGTGGACTCCCCACAAGTCTGGTCGTCTCTCGGCGATGAAAAGCATCCAAGCCCATCAATGTCTTGGCCAATGACATAGCAATGTAGCTTTTGCCCTCCCTTAAGCCTTGGGCAACCTCGATCAACCGGACACTGGATCCTCCGGACCCTGAGGCAAGCAAGAAATGAGATAGCATGCACAAACAGAGGGCATGTCGCCGAAAGCCTTTCCAATGATGGTCACCGCGGTCACCGGCATCGGAAAACCGACAAATCAAACTCGGAATGTCCAGCATTCCGTCACAAATCAAAAATCGAGCATCGTGCATAGTGAGCCCATACATTCGCCCTAAGGCTTAGGCATGGCCGAAGCGAAGTTGGGGCAAGATTTCTTTGTTGCGCTCAGATTCTATCAAAGCTTGGAAATCTTCGAAGGTAAGACACACCTCTTGCCCACAAAAACTAAAGACATGTGTTACCGGATTCCAAAACTTTGCCGTGGCATGGAGGAACGGAAGATGTAGCGGAGTGCGACTCAGCGTGAATAGTGCATTTATGCCGAAGCCCCGGAAGTTCAACTTTTTCGAGCCGTCTAAGGTAGCAATCCAAGCTGTGAGATTTTGGATAAGAAATGCCTCCATTTTGATGCAAAACTAAGTTGGAATGAAAGAACCACGAAGCTGGAACTTTTATAGAGGATAAGGCACTATTTCGAGGACATGTGTCAAAAATCTAGAGGTCGCTGGGCCAAATGGTCGGCCAGCCAATTTTTCTGGTTGGCCGACCACCCCATTGGTCTCCAAGGCAGAAAGCTGGTCGGCCAGCCTTCTCTAGTGGTCGGCCATGGAGGAAAGTTGGTCTTTGGTCTTTTTCTAGTCTCTAGAAGGGAGCTCCTAGCATTTCCATGTGTTGGGAGTGTTGAAGGTCTGAGTCTACCTCTGTTTAGGGTGCGTTCCGTCGCTCGGTTTGTCCAAAGTGCATTTGCTTATCGAGTTGTTGTTCTTCATTTATCGAGTTGTTGTTTAAGTTTTGTTTATCGAGTTGTTAAGTTTGCTTGTCAAGTCGTTGAGTTTTGTACATCGAATTGTTACTCTCTGTTTATCAACATTGTCGTGTTTTGCTTATCGAGTTGTAAACTTGCTGAGGTTTTGTTGTTTCTTAGCAAGTTAAGTTGTTTAGTTTGTTGCGTCGGTTCACTACCTGCCTTGGTGATATACAATGCTCAATTTTCATTCAATCTCATTTTTGTGCAAAATGATACGATGCGATGCTAAGAACACAAAATACAACATTCTTTGAACAAAAAGCTGTTTCATTCCATCATAACTTCTTTTGTTACAACATCTTACAACAGGGTACAAGTTTTAAAGAAAATAAAACTGCCTAAAAGCTGATGTGCTACAACTACTAGTAATAAAAGAAAATAAAGCAAGAACGTCAGCATCAGCGCTATCAAGCGCAAGACTGAGAGGCCCTCTTCGTCCTCTTCGGCTGAGCAACCCCTGCGCCATCACCATCCGAATCAAAGCTGCCGTCCTCGGAACCCTCTCCAGCATCACCTCTACTCTCAGAACCGGAGCTAAAGTCATCCTCTCTGCCTGCGGAGGTCTCCGACTGAGGATGCGCAGACTCCTCCTCCTCGCTGGACTCCTCATCATCTCTAATAGGCGCTCTACGCCTGCCTCGGCTGCTAGTCGAATCCCCTCTTCCAGCTCCTCGAGAAGGCTTGGATGGCCCAGCTTGTAGCGGTGGCATCTGAAACAAAAAGGGGCAGTTTGAATACATCAATCAAAGTATGTATATCAGATGCAGATGCAAGAGTGCTACATAGAATGTGTGCATGCAGATACAGTATATGATTGTGGTGTGTGTCAGATGCGCTCTACACATGCAGTCAACCAATTCAGTGAAATGATCAAATTCAGTATGTCATCAGAAATATGATAAATGCAAGGAAATTGAAAAGTATCGAAACACCGGCGATGAACAGCTGCATTTCCCTCCGCAAGACCATGCTCTCGAGTGAGGCCACCACTCCGAGTAACCCATCACAATACTCGATGGGAGGCTGCAGATGCAAGTGCAAGTTATCAGTGAATGAATAAATGTCCAAATATCTGAGTGATAAATCAAAACTGTAAAGCATACCGGTGGTGAGTCAGGGTCTCTGATGTATCGGTGATCAGGCAATGGAGGCTCCACTAGGATCGGGTAAGATGTCCCGTATCGCCATCCTGTCAACTCGGTCGGAAGATCTGGCCACCCAGCGTGCTAATAAGTCGGGGGAATCGGGGGAATCTGTCTAGCCACACTCCTCGATGTGTCGGCCTGCTAGTCAAAGGAGCATCTGCAGCCCGGGTTTGAGCTGACGATGATGCACCAGCAGCCCTCCTCGCGGGAGTATGGATATCTGTCAATGGGGGCATCAGGTACGTATGGCGGTAAGTCGCGTACTCCCCCTCCTCTGTGTGCAGAATCGCATCAGTACCCAACATAGCGATGTCGACCTCCTCGGGAGTGAGTCCCTCAGTGGACCGCATGTCCTCTAGAGGTGTTGAGGGGATACTCTAATCAGGGACGCCCATCGTCTGATGCATGAAGCGATCCCCCAGAAACTAGGCCCTGCCAACCGGTCCCTCAAATAAAGTCCTGTATAGAGAAGAGGCCCAACCCCCAGGGAATCGGAAACATATATCTCCTTCCAAGGGTGCCCAAGGCTGCCAAGTGATCTACGGATAACCAGTGCATGAGCTGATTAGATATCGTACATATGCAAGATGAACCAAAGCTGAAAACATGAAGAACTGAGAGTTTTGAATTACCTCGGTCGCCCGCACCGTATCAAAGAACTGCCGCAGGTAGGGTAGAGTCTCCCGAGCCCTCGGCTGGTACCGGCCCTCAAGTACGTGAGAGTAAAGAATCACAAGAGGCACCTCCACCTCAAGCTCCAAGGCTAGCGTCGGAAAGTATGCGTAAACCCATAGCTGTGGAAAAAAGGGCAATAGCCATCAGAATATAGAATGTACAAAGAATACAGAATGCCCCCAAGAAGGAACATCAGAAACCCTCGAGCGTACTGCTCTATCTCCTCGAGAGTCTCGGGCATAGTCCTCATGTACTGCACGGGAAACTAAGTGTACCTGACTCTACCCGAAGATCTATCAATCGGCGGGCGAGCTCCCAGCAAATGAATCCAAGCCGCCTCCCACTCGTCCATGTTTGTGTCGTAGGGGACTAATCGGCCAGCCATATCAAGGCCAGTCAGCATGGCAAAGTCAAACGGGGTCATCGTCATATCCCCAGTAGCCGAAAAGTGGAACGAGTTGGTGGTGTCCCACCATCTCTCCACAAGTGGCCCCATCAAGGTCCTGTTCACCGGGTAACGTGATAGCCCCGCGCAGAAGGGTCCAAACCCTACCTCGTCAACCATATGACGAACGGTCTCTGGGAGCTCCGCATACCACTCCCTAGCGATAATCGAGCCATAGCCTCGTCTAGAACGAGAAGATACCTGCATTCAGAATTAACAGATGTATTTAGTTTGCAAATGAAATGTATGAGCTGCGTGTTCAGAAGTAAAATGGACTATGTGTTCAGTATGAGCTGCGTGTTCATAAGTGAAGTAAATGAACTGTGTGTTCAGTATGAGCTGCGTGTTCAGAAGTGAAGTGAATGAACTGTGTGTTCAGTATGAGCTGCGGGCAAATAAAGTAAATGAACTGCGTGTTCAGCATGAGCTATGGGCAAATGAAGTAAACGGACTGTGTGTTCAGTATGAGCTATGTGTTCAGAAGTGAAAAGTTTGAGCTATGTGTTCAGATTTCAAAACTATGGACTGTGTGTTCAACTTTCAAAAACTGTGAGTTGTGTGTTCAACTTTCAAAAACTGTGGGCTGTGTGTTCACCATCAAAAGTTTGAGCTGTGTGTTCAGATTTCAAAAATGTGGGTTGCATGTTCACGACAAAAAGTTTGAGCTGTGTGTTCAAATTTCAAAAATGCGGGCTGTGCGTTCACAACCAAAAGCATGAGCTGCGTGTTCAGAAATTCAAGTGCTTGAGCTGTGTGTTCAAAATGCGAACAGAATGTTGTGTTATAGACTGAGTGTTCAGAACAAGCTGTGTGCCAACTCAATAAAATTCTGTGTTGTGAGCTGTATGCTAAAACGAGCAAAGTCTGGTTATATATGAGCTGTGTGCCAGGTGGACCGGATGGTGTGTGAATGTGTTCAGAATGAGCAGATGAACATATATAGCGAAAATAGGAAATACGCAAGAAATGCAGAATACATTGCAAAGAATGTAAAAATGAAGTATATACCTCTCGTGCCTGGTGAGAGAGGTGAGACTCCGGCTCCCGTAGCAGTAGATCCGCGGGTGCTCGTCGATCAAAATCAGTAAAATGGTAGAAAGTGGCGGGAGGTAGAACGTGCTCCTGAGGACGATACCTCTCAGGATCAAAAGGCCGAACTCTCAGAGGCAAGGACACGATGTCTGGCTCATCCCCGGCACTTGGAGGACCTCCACCATGATGAAAATGACCCGTCATTTGAAGAAATCTGCAAAAATGAACAAAAATGAGCAAAATGAGCCAAAATTGAAAAAAGTCAACAAAAGTTAACTCTCGGGAAATGAAAAAGTCAACGAAAGTCAACTCTCGAGAAAATGTTCCAAATTTCGAGACAAACTTACCTCAAGCGGTGAAAATGGAGAAAGAAGCTCCGAAATCAAATTTTAATCAGTTCAAAGTGAAGAGAACTGAAAGTTTTCGCGAAACAACTACACGTGGGGCATTGGAAAACGCATATAAAGCGCAGATCTGAGGGAGAAAATGGTCTAGGAAGGGAGAGGGACTGATTTTGGACTTGGAGTTGTGAGCAACAGTGTTTGGGATATGTGTACTTAAAGATCCAAGCATGAAAAGACAAAACTATCCCGGATTTAGCAAAGTGGTCGGCCGACCAGATTTTATGGCTGGCCGACCACCCCTTGAACAAACACTGGTCGGTGGCCTTCCTGGGTAATCTCCAAGGTCTCTTTGACCTCCCTGCAAATTTTGGTGGTGATTGGAGTCCCTGGCTCTCGGGAAAGTACAAGGAAAGTGCACTTTCCGGCGCGAAATGCCTCCGCGGGAACTTCAAATCAAGTCTTCGATGCATGGCTCGTCATTACTCGCCAAGAGCGAGGTGTATCCTTTTTGAGTACGTTGCGACTACTCCGAGAGGTAAATCGGAGGTCGCATTTGAGATGCTCTCTTCAAAGCTTGCATTTCTTTACTCAGCGTTTTGTTTCAAACCTGCTGTTGAAGTTGCACTTATCCTGCATTGTTATGCACATCGCTTGCATTGTTGTGCACATTTCATTGGCATTGTCATACATCCATACTTAACTTGCATCGTCACGCACATTTCTCTTGCATTACGATGCACTTTTCCATCGGCATCATGTTTGTCCGCGTTCGATATAGCTTTGAACATATGTTGCTAACTATGTTGTGCCTGTTAAGTTTCTCTCTTTTGCAAGTGTGATATTGTATGTACAATTCATTTGAAGCTGGTGTGACCAGACAAATCGGACGGTATTGTATTCTCCGTGTGAGACGTAACGAGAGTTGTGTAATTCTCCTACATCATAACTGCATGAAATGTAGTTTGATTTGCCTTCTTGCTTAAAACTGTCGCATTTATTGTGAATATTTGCTTCTTACAGCTTTCTTTGCATGATTCTTACTGCATGAAATGTAGTTTGATTTGCTTGGCATTCTTGCTTAAAACTGTTGCATTTATTACGAATATTTGCTTCATTATAGCTCGCTTTGCATAATCATGAGTTATATTCGACTTTATGCATATCATTTTGCATTTTGCCCCTGCCTGCGGGCACATCTCTTGCTTATCCCGTCTGTTTGTCTAAGTCTTCGGCCTTGTCAAAAATGGGTCGTCTCTGGGCTTTGACATTCACTCCCATCACGTATGACTTTTAAGTTCTGTCAAAAAGGGGCAACTGTAGACACCCCATTTTTGACCGACCTTAAGACTCAGACGTCATCGATTGAGCGCTCGGTGATGGTGCATGTTGTGCATGTTCTGAGGTTTCAGAGTTTCGGCTGAGAGCCTTACCCCCGGACCTCGGGATCCCTTTTGTGCTTTGCCTCGGTTTGCAAATCAGGTCTTGTTTTGTCTTCCCCAAGGGAGGGAGAGGTCTCGTAGACCATCTCTTAGTGGCCGTAGGCTACTTTTCGTGGTCGTAGGCCACTTTTCCCGTTTGGAGACCAGTTTCCGATTTTCGGAGCCGTCGGCCGTGCGCCTCGGTTCGGGTTCGCTTAACTTTCTCCGTTTGGTATGGTTTTTGGCACACACCTTGCTTCCTCTCTCTAGAGGGACATTGTGTCCCGGGAGACCACCTTTGTGGTCGCACGCCACTTTCGATGCTTGACAGCCTGTTTTCGGGGCACCCGGTTGCGCATTTTGACCCCCGAACCCTTGTTTTGCATCCGTCTTGGTTCATTTTTAGCATGGACCTTGTTTTCATTGTTTGGGAGGTAGTACAAGGGTAAGAGACCACCTTTCTCCCGCCAGTCAGTTTTCTTGTCAAGAAGCTGGTCTCCTTGGTCTTTGAGCCACATTTGCTGGTCTCCCATCATACCACTAGCTTGCATTCAGTTGGGAGACCACCAAATGGGTCTACCGACCACCTTTCTTAGAGTTGACCCTTTTGAACTGGTCGGCCGACCAAGGGAAGTGGTCGGCCGACCACCTGAACTGGTCGGCCTGCCTCCCCTAGTCTTGTCTCTGTGAGTTGTTGCCAGCTATGCCAGCTGGAAGGCACAGACTGGATCCTCCATACACGTGTATGGAGGATCTTTGGCCTTGGTTTTTAGCTTCTTTGAGAAGCTTTGGCTTCCTTTGTCTATAAAGAAAGCCCTCCCCCTCCTTGAACCAGGTTCAGAACTTTGTTTAAGGCAAAACATATATCTCACTCTATATCTCTCTATATTTTGGCTCAAAGTGCATTGTTCTTAGCCCTTTGCACCACACCTCATAGCCTAATACCTCCACCATTGTTACTGAGCTCTTGGAGGGTCTTGAGAGGTCTCAAAAGTTGAGTTTTTGGTCCAGAAAGTTGCTGTCTTGCTGAGCTTGAAGGGTAACGCACTTTTCCTCTCTTTTAAGCTTTATTTTGATCCATCTCTTAGCCTTATTTTCATGCATATTTGAGCTTTGTTGTCAACTGAAAAAAGTCTTGTTTTGAGGTCCTTTTGATGTTTTTTTAACGTCATTTTGTTGTTGGGGGTCATCTACCTCCTTGCATGCTTCATTTTGCCTTGTTTTGAGCCATGCCCTAAGGCCTTTGTGTTGACCTTTGCTTGGCCTTTTAACCACTGAAATCCAGTGGATTTTTAGTGGTTAACATGTGTTTTTGAGAGCCAAAATCAGAGAGGGGTGACCCTCTCCCTCATTGTCTTGTTCACTAGCATTTTTGGCCTTACAAAGGAGCCTTCATTTGCACACCTCCAAGCCTTGTTCCAGGCCATTTTCAGTGACTTTTAAGGCCTGCCTAGGCTCTTTCCAGGGTTGCTTTTGTCACCTTGGGTGTGTCTCTTGCATGTGTAGAATAACCCCTCTTATAGCCTATCAAAGGAGCATGTCATTCTTGCATGCATTGATCATGTTTCAGTGGGTTTTTGGGCTTTATTTGGCATGTCATGTCTCTGAATTTTTCTGGTTTAGTGGCATCTTGAATGCTTCATATGCTTGTAGTGTAATCCATGTTCACTAGCTCACATTGCATGTTGTTTTGGCCCTTGATTCTAGCATATTTTGGCCATGTTCTAAACTAATTTTATTCATGATTTGGGCTTCCTTAGCTTTGTTTTGTGGTCCCATGGTCGAATGATGCTTTCCATGCATGCTTGTAGTGTAATACCCTTGCCTAGCTTCGAGTTTTGAAGCCTCTTGCATGCCTAACTTGAGTTGTTTTCATGTTTTGCATCATTGAACATGTTATTTTAGAGCTTATACTTGTGCCATATTCCCATATTTTTCACTCTTTAAATGCGTTTGAGAGTTGTGCTTGTATGCCTCGTTTTTGGGCTATTGCATGAGCTTCATTTGTGTGCATTGCAAGCCATCATTTTAGTCCACTTTGCCACTGTTTTGGGTCTGTATAGGGACTGTTTGGGGTTGGTTTGGTCATTTGGGCATCGCTTTGCATACCTCTAGTGTAATGCACTTCACTAGCTTCGGTAATTGTGCCATCCAACATGCATCGGGTGAGTTGTTTGCATGATTCGGGACCATCTTGTATGTCATTTCAGAGCTGAAACATGTGTCATTATATGCCATATTTCATCCTTGTCATGCTTTGGTAGAGTTTCACTTTGTTCTTTAGGTTTGGTCCCTTGCACTTTTGCATGTTTGCATGTACCTTGTTGCCTCATTTTCATCATATTGGCCACTGATTTGGGTATGGCCGAGGCCCATCCATCTTGGTTTAAGTCCATCTTGCATTGTGTATGCCCTATAGTCCATGTTATCACATGTTTGATCATTGCATTGTGTATGCCTCGTTCATAACATTGCGTATGTTAGTGCATTGTGTATGCATGCCATATAATCCATGTGCATTGAGTATGCCATTGATTAATTCATAGCATTGTGTATGCCATTTGCATGCTTGCATGTCATTCCGTGCATCTTCGCATCACTTAGTTGCATTGCATTTAGATCGCATGCTAGAGTTGCATTTGTCCATACATTGTTTGTTGCATTGTGTTTGGAGTAGGGTTTAGTCCAACACGGGAAACGAGGGACGTTTCGTACTCAAAGTGATGAAACGTGCCTCGATTCTTGGTCACCGACACTCTTGACTATCCATGATAAAGTTGTTGGCTTTAGGTGTTTACATGTGCATTCATTTCACATTGAGTCGTGCAATTTGACTCATCGGCCATCATGTATCGGGATGCATGATTGATGGCACAAGGATCGAGGACTACACTCCCTAGAGCTTATGCAATGACGGGGAGAGTGGTCGGGCACACATATGTTGAAGATACTTTGCCTTCTCTCTCTCTCTCGCCTTTGTTGCAGAAAATGTAGAAACTAGGAGAAGAAATTGCCTGGCCGACCAAATTTTCTGGCAGGCCGACCACCTTTTCTGGTTTTCACCACTAAGGGTGGTTGGTAGGTGGTCTCCAATGCCTATAGCTGGTCTGTAGCCTTCCCCTTAGATTCTTAGGTTGGAGTTTCGTCTCCTTGGAGCTTTGTGCAAGTGTCTGGGTTCAATTGCAAACAAAGGCGAGTTGAGACATCGCGATGGATTTCCCGACAAGGCGACTCGAGCATGCATGCATCCTTTATCATTTGGAATAGAGCTGAGGCAGTCCATTTCACGTAGCTTGCATGCTAGTTTATTTGCTTCCTTAGTTTAATTTGTTAATTAATTAATGTTGTGTAATATTTAACTGTAATTCGTTATTCATTTCGGTTGTGTAATAACTAGTTTAATTAGCTTAGATTAGCTAGTTGGTTTTGTATTATTTATTCGGACCCTCCGCGAGAGGGCGAACTTTGTAATAAGTGTGCGTGTGTATGATGCATGTCTTCCAACCCCACGTCTTTCTCCCTTTTATTTACCAGCTTATGATGGTTAGTTTTAGGGCATGTTTCAATTAGCATCTATATGTTCACATGTTTGCATTCATTCATCTGTATTGCATGCACCGGGCTCGGCGCATCATGCTAACTGCATTGTATTTCAATTCCAAGTTGAATACATGTATCGATTGTTGCATCTCATATGCCATCTTAGAATAGCCGAGCCTATTGTAGTTGCATTTTTGCATGTGTTGCATTAGGCATTCTTAGCATGGTTAGGATTCATGCATGATTTCTAATTAGCTTCTTTCTTTGGCTCGGAGTACTCGGTAAGTGTTTATGCTTTAGCATCCTTGCATGCGTGTGAGTGACTGCCATGATAGCATGCTTACCATGAGGCTATGTGCTTATGTGATATAACTGCCTGAATGCCTGTGGGTGAAGGTTGGGTTGCTTGAATTGGAATAATTCGTCGAAACTCATATTTTAGCCTACTTGCGAGTAGCAAACTTCAATCCGTTTTCAAAACAAACAGATATGAGATGCTTTGTTCCAACTTAGGCAATCTAGTCTACACTTGTATGTTGTGCACATCATATAGTAATTCTAGGTTAATAACCAGAATAAGAGCACATGTGTTTTCAAAAACAAGATATCATGCTTAGTAGTGGCCAATCTTTGATCGGGCGAGCGGGGGTGCTCATGAAATGACCTTCCCCAATTGTACCCAAGTTCCCGAGCCGAGACAACTTTGGTGATGACGGACACGTGGCCTTAGGCACGAGTCAGGGTTTCCTAAATTTTCCCAAAATAAAATATTTAGGTGGCGACTCTGTATCTAGCAAACTAGTCCATGTTTGGCACTTCTTTCTAAAAATCAGTTTTTCAAAACCATTTGCCAGATTTGGACTCTTTGGTGATTTATCGATCTTGCATTACACTTTGCGAGATTAGATTCAGAACCATGACATCGAGTCCGAACTGTAGTGAGCCCAATGAACAAAGCGGGATTTTCCCGGGACGTTTGGGCGCGTCTACAGATGGTCCAGTAGAGAATGCACATGATGGATTGCGAAAAAATCTTACTAGAGATGGCTGGGGGCAGTTTTGTTGCAGTAGTGGCAAGACCAGAATGAATATTGAACCAGAAGATGAGCAGAGAGGAGCCCGTGATTTTGACAATAACTGCACTGAGGAGTTTGTGGGGGAGAAGAGGAACTCCATATCTGAGAAGTGGCTAGAATGGAGTCCGTATGTAGAGCAGAGGAAGGACTAAGACGAGTTTCCTCAGATAGAAGCTCAGATATAGCTTCCTTAAGAGAAGGCAAGCGAGTGCGATGCAGAAGAGATGCACGTACAGTCTCAAAATAAGGGGTGAGAGCCATGAGAAACTGAACCAACCGCTGCTGATTACAATACTCAATAAATAAAGCAGCATCTTCAAAATAAGGCCAAGTAGGTTCAGGAAGAGCAAGCTGATCCTAGATAGAATATATTTGAGACAAAAAATCATTAATAGACTGGACTAGGCTTCTGTCGCATGTGATGAAGGTGACTCTGAAGCTGATACTGATGTGCAAGTCCAGTAGTTTGATACCATTCTTTGAGAAAGTCCCAAATATCTTTAGTAGTGTAGCAACTGAGTCAAGTTGAAAGCGATCGAACTGAAGACTGATAGATGTGACAGAGGTATTGCAGAACCAAGTGATGATCTGATAATTTTTGTTGTCCTAGTCTTCCAAGCAATCAACAAATTGGCTATAGTTTCCTCAACCCCCTTTGTAGGTTTAGGCACATCCCGAATAATAATGCACTATAATTTTCGGCCTTTGAGAAATCCAGACAAGGCTTAGGCCTAGAGAACATAATTAGATCCATCATGAATTACAAAAATAGGATGAGCAGAATCAGATCGATCCATGATGGTGTGGAGTTCTCTAAAATGATAAAATAAAATAGAAACAATACTCTGGTGGCAAAATTGACAAAAATAGAGCATACCAGTGAGTTGGGAAGGTCAAAAATAGGTGGAAAGGTAACCAAACCAACCAAAACACAGCCCAAAAATGAGTGAAAATAGCCCCAAACAAGAAGTGGGCCAAACTAGGGCTGACGTCAACACCAGAGGGCAAGCTGACGTCAGTAGAAGGGGTAGCGTGAGTCAGCAAGGCGCGACGCACGATAGCAAGCAGAGGCGCAACACACAACAGTGAGGGTGCGCGGCGTAGGTTAGCAAGAGGATGGCGATAGTCAGCTCAGTCGGCTTGGCGTGGAGCAGCGGCTGGCTTAGAGTAGCAGCTAAGGGCTGACGTCAGCGATCACAGAAACGCACATGGAGGCGCGTTGGTGAATGGCAACGGAAGGCAATAACGCGCGGCAACAAAGGCAACACATAAGGGCGCGTAAGAGGCCCTTTAAGGATGGGTGTGGTGGTGTTAAAATCGTGAGGACATTCTGAGCAAGATAATTGTATGGTTGGAGAAAAAATATTGAACGAGATAGCCTGATAGTGTGTAATCAGAACCCAAAATGAAGAACCAGAAATAACATGATGTGTTCTAGTGATGGACAAAAGAAAAGAGTGAAGAGAAAATTTATTGCTCTGATACAATGATTAAATAATGTAGAGAGAAAAGTAAAACTGTGTATGTGTTATTGTATTGAATCAAGTACAATGACTCCTATATTTAGAGGCGGAGAGAATGTACACTAAGTATGAAGGTTACACTAAGTAGGAATGTGTATCACTAAGTAGGAAGGTGTATCAATCACTCACACTAAATATGGCAGGTACAATAATCACTATCAATTAATAATATATATATATATATATACACTAACAATTTGGTTATAATTTTCAAAATTTATTCTTAGATGGGTTTTCATTTGTCTTTATTGAAGTTTATTTATATTTTTTTAATTTATTTTTACTTTTTAGATATATTAAGGTTTGATGCATCTAAAAAGTAAAAAAAGATTAAATAACATATGAAAAAAACAATCACTAAAAATAAATGAAAACCCAAGTAAAAATGTACACAGATTTTTATTTGAATTTTTGTTTGTTATTAGTGATATTTTTTGTAAAATATTTTAGTTAATTTGTTTTACTTTTTAGATGTATCTTGATTAAGTATATCTAAAAAATACAAAAAAGAATTAATTAAAATATTAAAAATAAACGAGAATTCTTCGAAAAATATTAAGATTAGATGCATCTAAAAAGTAAAAAAAAAAATTAAATAACATATGAAAAAAAATATCGCTAAAAATAAATGAAAACCCAAATAAAAATGTACACAGATTTTTATTTGAATTTTTGTTTGTTATTAGTGATTTTTTTATATATAAATATTCTAGTTAATTTGCTTTACTTTTTAGATGTATTTTGATTAAGTATATCTAAAAAATATAAAAACGAATTAATTAAAATATTCAAAATAAACGAGAATTCATTGAAAAATAATTTTTGAAAAATCAAACCAAGTAGGCACTTGCTTTTTTTCCTACTTTTTAAGTTATTTCTGTCAATTAAATTATAAGCAAAAATTATATCAAACAGTCTGGCACAACTATTAAATTAAAATAAATTATAAATAATTTATATAAGCAGCTCAAATAATTCAAAGGGATGGCAACAAGGTGGCACATGCTTTAGCTCGTTTGGTTGGGTCTGGTTGGGAGATTTGAAAAAAAAAGAAGAGAAAATAGGTATACAATTAAGTGAAATATAAATATATTTTATTTAAATTTTACCTTTCTTTTTTATTTTTCTTTCTAAATCTGTTTTTAAATCTCTAACCAAAACAGTGTAAATTGAAGAAGTCCCTTTGGAAGTTTATCCCCTTATTGTTTCTGATATTTAATCGCCCTGATTATGGGCATTAAACATCTAGAAAAAATAATCCCATTGTCTCATTGATAAAAATAAAAAATTATTTATACATAAAATTTATATAAAAAAAACTCTATCAATATGATGTAATAATATCATTCTTATAAATAAATTCATTTTTATGAGTATTTTATTTTAAAATAAAAAATTTATAATAAATCACATCATTCTTTATAAATTTTTTATTGATATATTGTTACTCTGAATAAAATTTCAAATTTCAATCACTTTGTTTGGTTTCAATTTTCAAAATTTACTTTTCAAAAAATTGTACTCTTTTTTTTTTCATTTTTTTTTTGTTTTTACTGAATTTTTTAAATATTTTAAGTAATTTTTTTAATTTTTAGATACACCTAACATAAATACACTTTAAAAAGTATAACATCTATGAATTTTTAAAAAAAAAAATTCACTAAATATAAAAAATTCAAAAAAATGAAAATTCAGTATATTTTTTTATATTTTGTGTATTTATTAATTTTTTAAAATATTTTTTCATAAATATTTTATTATTTAGATATATCTAAGTAAGGTGCATCTAAAAAATAAAATAAAAAATACTTAAAATTTTAAAAATATTTACAAAAAATAAAAAAATATATGAAAAATAAAAAATTTAATTTCTAAAAAAATAAATTCAAAAATTAAAATCAAACCTACTGAATAATATCTTGATAGGTCATTACTTGCATACCTTTTTTCGCGGGTACTTCTTGAAGTTGATGCTTCATTGCTTACCACCTCTATGGTCCAATGTGAGGATCCTACACATTTTTTAAAAGCATTTGATACAGGGGAGTGAGTTGGAATAGAATGTCAATTCTAATTTTGTACTTAGATTAAGTTTGATAATTTAAAAATAATTTAAAAAGTCAAAAGTTACACAAAAAATAAAAAAAAGTATTACTATTTACAAATAAAAAATATTAAAAATATATTTTATATATTAAAATACTATAATGGACTGAGCAGCTGTACTTGTGATAGCAAAAGGCATTACACACTTTGTTTGGGTCAAAAAAAAAAATTTATATGTAAAGTCACAAAAATGTTGGGCCCATGGGGTCCCAGTAAGGACTCCATTTTGATAATCCGAACCGTTCAACATGTAGAACTCGTCGATTAATATATTCTTATAAAAAATCACGTTGATTGGATATCGTTAACTATATGATCAAATCAGTTTTGTATAAACAAAACGGATGGTGTGATAGTTAACTGTTAAAAAAAAAAACTAATTTGATCATATAACTATCGATATCCAATCAATGTGATTTTTTACAGGCATATAATACTCGACGAATTGTACATATTCAACGGTTCAGATTATTAAAATGGGATCCATGGTGGCCCCTACGGACCGACCATCACTGTCCAAACACTTTGCCCCGAATAAGGCAATTATTTTCTTTGTAAAACCCACTAGGCACAATTGCGCAGCCGTACTGTCCAATCACCTTTCTTTCTTTCACTATACACTTTATTTATACAATTTTTTATTACATATTTTTTCAAAAAGGTAAAAAGTTAACCTAAACATCCATATTTTTTTCCTCCACTTTTTAGTTTAAAAAGATTAAAAGTGTATTTATTTAGGACATCTCAAACAACCCCTTACTTTCTCTTATTTGATATATTTTATTTAAATGAAAATAATTATTCCATTAAAATTGTTATTTAATAAAATATGAAAATATTTATTCCTTCCTTCAATATAAGGAATAGTCATCCCATTCTATTAAGAAATTATCATAAAATTTTTATTTTTATTTTTATTGACACTTAAAAAAATATGATTATTATTTAATTACTACTACTATTTGGTTCTTTTATCACTCTATTGCCACCATCATTGTCACTGTCACTATCACCATAATGATATCACAGTCACTATCACACTATCACGATTCACTAACCACCACACCATCGTACCGCCGTCACTATACTACCACTGTCAAAATAGAATCGCCAGTCAAGATGCTCAACTTCTTGCGAACGCCTTTACTTGCTGCCATGCATGATTTAAAAAAAGAAAATTTATTTTAATTTCTCTCGTATTAAAATATTAATATGAGATAACTTGATAAATTTATGGAAAATTTACCCATAAATCCTACTTTCTAGAAAGTTGTACCATATAGTCCTAAATGTTTTCTTATGCACCATTTAGTCCCTTTTTTTATGGCAAAGATATTTATTTTATTTTGATTACTTGCAGATTACCATTGTACCCATTAAGTGGGGTGTTTGTTTCCTAAAATGGTGGGATTTCGGTTTCTCTGATTTTGGGGGATTGATAATGTTAATGACTTCAAGGGTTTGGTGGAAAAGGGTTTCTGGGGGAGTTGTTGATGTTCATTAATTTTGTCAATTGGTTCAGAGTTTTGGTCTCTCGTCCTGCTGTGCGATATAGGTTTGTCTGTATATTTTTATGGTTTTTAATGAGTTGTTTTTCCTGTATCTGTATGTCTTCCATGTTAATCAACGTTTGTTATGTGTCCACTACATCAAGGTCAACGTTTGTTCTGTATCCACTACAGAAATTGTCATCGAGTGTGTATGTATTGCATGCTACTGTATGAACTAATCCGACGTCATGTAAATTCCTGTAACATCACTTCTGTGCTGCTTGTAACATTGTTCGTAATCAGTTAGTTGTGTGCGTTTTTTCGATGTTATGTGTTTTGCAAATCTTTGTATATATGGTTGACCTCCCAACGTCGTCGCTGGTAACATCACCTTAGCTTGAATCTGATGTTATGCGTTTGGATCTAATTTGTTTGGTGTATCAGACGGTTTTATGCTGCATGTGACGGTGTCAACGCCAATTTGGAAATCGAATCACGACAAAGACTATTGTTTACCATGTGGATGTTTTATATACACTATTTGACATTGTGTCATATCGCGGATCGCTTTTATATACATTAATCACATTCTCAGTAAGCAACGCTACTCAATTAACGTGGAAGTTTGGCATCATTCGGGTATTATCATAGATTGTTCTTATAACATGTTATGTTCATGTCATGTGTGTTTCAAGTTTTTAAATTTTGTGTGTGTTTTGATTTTGGGGGGTGTTGTTGCATAGATTACTGGGGTAATGTATTCTTTGAAAGTGGGTACAGTGTTGTGTTATCATTCATGCATTGTTCTACGCGTTAGCCATGTACTGATTTGGTTGTGCACTTCTTGTCAGGTATGGATGCTGTGTTGTTGTTGTGCACTTACGGGCAAACAAGTGTTGTTGCTCGTTTGCATCGAGCGATGACATTCATGCAGCTGATGGACGATATTTGTGGCAAGTTTGACGACTTGGTACGGGATGCGGTGTGTATGTTGTGGGATGTCCCTGGGTATAAGAAGTTTAAGGTTGATAGCGACGACGACATTCAAAACATGTTGTGCCTTGCGGAGGCATTTGGCTTGAAGCATTTTGATGTTCTTATTGAGATCTGTGATTCCGGCATGCGGCAATTACGGTGGTGTGTATGACCAAGAAGGTCAAAATCTCAATTTTTGTAATCGACGTTTGGTATGCATGATCGACGGATTTGTTACCAACATATTGTCCTAACAAATCAAAGACGTTCTTATGCTTTCGGTGGGCATTCGGGATTACCCATGTTGGACAATGTTTCACGGTGGCGTTAGTGAATTCGGAAATATTATGCACGCCGTTGAGCGGGTTTCAATTCAAGTATTTGAAGAATGATTCAGATTCGCATTACGGCGGTTTGTAAGTTTGCGAGTCCACGGGATGCACGTGAATGCATGCGAGGGTGTTGTCATCCAATGGAGTTTTATGCGTTAAGTTGGATAGTGTGCCGCATTGTGGTCTTCATTGTTCGAACACGTACAAACCCACGTACGGGTTCCGATTTGGTTTCAAGCGTTGTCGCAGATCGGGTGCGTGCTAAGCCTTTGACGCGTCCTACGGACATTGTTTTCGATATGAAAAATGATTACGGTTTGGATATTAGTTACCGGGTTGCGTGGTTAGGGGTCGAGAAAGCAAGGGGTGAAGTCTACGGAGATCACGTTATGTCATTTGACCAACTTAGGTGGTATAGTGATTCCGTTATGGAAAAAAACCCACACAGTTACATTAACCTTGAATTTAACCAACAAACTGGGAGGTTCGTTCGGTATTTTATATCCTTTCGCGCATGTATAGATGGGTTCAACCATTGTCGGCCATTACTTTTTTTGGATGGCACTTTTCTGAAGGGTAGATTCAAGGGGAATTTGTTAGCTGCTACCGCGAAAGATGGCAACAAAGGTGACGAATCAAATGTTCGGCTTTAGTCTTTCATAACACCAAAATTTGTCATATTTTAGTTTCGTTCGTTTTGAATGAATCCTTTACATATATATGTACTGTTCGCAAATTTTCCAGATGTGTAGTCCATGATGTGTACTCCACTTATGCTTTTTGTTTATTATTTTTTTGCAGGCTTGTTTCCGGTGGCATTCGCAATTGTTGATTCCGAAAATCAACAAAATTGGGAGTGGTTTTTACAAAATCTGAAACAAGTCGTGGGTGAGGAGCGTACGTTGACGCGTTCGTTTGGATCGTCATGGGTCTCTTACAATCTATGCCAACTGTATTCCCCTCAGCACATCATGCGTTTTGTTTGCTACATCTTCAAATGAATCTGAGAGACCGAATGAAATACGTTAACGCATCTCGCAAAGTTGGGTTGATGCGGAAGCTCCGTGAATGTGCTTATGCCCCAACTATACCATCTTATAATCAGAAAATAGAGGTGTTGAAAGAGTGTAGCCCGGTTCTGGTCGACAACTTCTTAAAAGACTTGCATCCATCCCACTGGGCTAATGCGTATTTCATGTAAGTTTGATTAGAATCGTACCAGTTTGTTTGTATTGGCAAAAATTTTGTGTTCAATGTTGTGGTTCTTTTACCAGGGGTCAACATTACGGTGAGATGTGGTCCAGCGCAGCTGAATCGTTTAACAATTGGATAAGGGAGGCGCGACATCTTCCAATTACTAGGTTGGTCGACATGGTTAGGGGCCAAATAATGGAACAAATGGCGGAGCGTAGAGTAAAGGCGAGGGAGTGGACCGGCGTGTTGTGCCCGAAAATGGAGAAGAAATTGGTCATCACAGATAATGAAAGCAGGGGCTAGAGTGTTAGTCAGGCTGATGACAATGTGTACGAAGTACATAGTCAACCCTCTGTTTTGGTTGATGTGGCGAGGCGTTCATGTTCATGTTTCCAGTGGCAACTAAATGGATTCCCGTGTTCTCATGCTGTTGTTGCTTTCCGTAACAGTGGACGGAATATATACGATTCAATTGAAACGTATTTTCGTATTGACAAATTTGAAGCTGCGTATAGCGGAACAATTTTACCAATTCCAACTGTTGACAAGCCGGCATTCTCGTGCAATGATTTTATGATAGCGCCCCCAAAGGTCAAGCGCCCGCCTGGGAGGCCGAAACGTAAACGAATTCCATCAAAAGGGCGAGATTGTGCAACCGATCCGCTGTGGGCGGTGTGGAAAAATAGGCAACCACAATAGGAAGACATGCAAGGAGCCTATTTGATAATGTTACAGCATGCTTCTTTCCATTTGTTTTTTTAAATTTTTTTGGGTGTTTTCCCAATTCATTAAACTTCGCACACTTATGCTTTCTTTCCAACATTTCTTCATGTCCAATAACATTCCGAATTCAACAAGTTTAGCCATAACATTTATTATCATATGGATCACACATATGGGTTTGCCGTAATGTCTATAACATTTTAGTACATACGCTTTTTGATGTGCATTTTCTTATTACACACAATGCCCATATACATCAATATGTTATAAATGTTTGTTAGCTTATGCGGCACGCTGGACGTGCCAAGTAAATACTATGCGTACTACACAACACGTTAACAATTAACATGTTACCTAATTAAATTCTTAATCCAAACAATTCCACAGCCTTAAAAACACACCCGTTTCACTTAAAAATTCCGATTTTTCACCTCAACTTTTGTGTTTAACACCAACATCCTACTTAAACACAATGTCAACGCTACAACGCATACGACATATTTTTACCACATTATCGAACAAAAACGTTGCAACCTTCAACGTACCATCCTGTTGGTTACTTTCTGGGCTTAACAAAATTTACAAACACTTGCTGCAATCCCATGTTTAAGAAATGTTTGCTGTTAACAATTTTACGTAACTGCATTAACAGAGACGCAGCTAATAGAACATGAACACATCACAACCGCAACAACATCACATGGCAATGTTCAACAGGAAAATCAAAAACAAAAAACGTAACTACTATTTGCATTCCACCAAATGTTGCATTCCTTAACATGCACTAAACCTCCCAAACCAAAAACACACCCTGTTTTCTGCCCAAGTTTTCCAATGTGTTCATGTCAAATTTCCTACTTATGTATTAACAGGCATCCAGCTAATGGAACCACCAAAAAATCACACCACCATATAAACAAAACATGTCCATGTTAACTGAAAAAAACAAGAACAAAAACCATATCCAATATATGCATTCCACCAAATCTGTCATGGCAGAGGCCGATTCCGAAGCCCTCTATGCGGATCATTGACTAATGCCTTAACTATCTCTGCTCTAAAAGCAGTAGCTGTCATCCCATCCATCGAGCCTTCAACCTCCACGTTATTTGCGTACTGCCGCATGATGAAGCATACCATAACAGCGCAATCCGGACTGCCAATTGCCAAGACGTTACAAGTTTATTCAACATGAACAAGCCATAAAACATTTATTTAACAGCAAAAATGACAAAATGAAAACAGAGTTTCTATTTAAACATACGATTCTGGGTTCTGTTGGGGACAATCACCCAAAGCCTCCAAAGGCCCGTCCATATTCTCCGTTGTGACACCCACAACGGATTGCACTTTTCCTGCTACCCGTTTCGTGTAATCGACGACCCACTGCTTCTGTGGTAGGTAACATGACCAAATCAGTCTTACTTACCACACCCTATCACCCTATGCGCCTTTCGAGCACGTACCAACACATAAATATCATAACATACATTTAATAAATAATCAGTTGTACATACCACTTTCACCGCCTCGGCAAAATGATCATCTCGGCTCCCTTTACGAGTTTTTATTGAGTTGTAGTGTGTCCATGTCCCCGCGTCTGCATCGTATACCATGGTGGTCCAATGATTCGCATGGTATATAGGGTAATGGACGTATCTGCACCCAGATGCAGCAGGAACGTGCACGTTCAGGTAATTGTCCTTTGATGTCAAGCTTCGGTTCCTCATCATATCCTACAAAAATTCCAAAGTAATTAAATACCCACTACTCCACTGCCCATTTGTCGGTAAAAAATTCACAACACTATCTGCCAACGTAGTAATACTCATAATACCACACACATACCGAACACACACTGCTGTGGAAATAAGACTTGCTGAAATTAGCACAATTAGCAGCCGCAACGTTCTGTTCACTTTTCAAAATTTCAGCATACGCGTCAATTACCTACAAACAAAAATTATTCACGTCATCCAAATACATTAGCTTCACAAAACAATCATCCGAACTATTTTATTGAAGAACATGTAATCCAACAAAATAAGGTAACAGATGGCGTGTGCATATTGACAAAATCACATCATACTTACATTACCGGCAGTCGGCCCCCCTTGTACAAGGGACTGGATGTCTTTGAAATTAACTTGCACACCATAATCTGCTGCACTCCATATCACAGCCCTACACCAATTTACAATCACATAATTATACTTCAAATATAATAAACAAATTCACAGTAAACCAAAACATTTAAAATACCAAACAAGTAGGTTACCCGTCCCCTTCAAATGTGTACACCACCTCCAACAGTTTCTATTCATCTTCAGCCAACAATTTCCAAACCGGATTCCGATTTTTCATTCCAAAGCCAAATTCCATGTTTTATCTTTGTCTCGTTGTCTTCAATGTTAACTACATCCTCATTTCGATTTCAGATAAATTGACATGATCTTTTGTCCTGCTTGCGGCGCTTCACCAACCCAGATACTCGTAATCCTGAACCTCCACGCCCATCTAGCTTTTGCTCTTCACACCGAACCAATGACGTGATGTTCGGTTCCTCCAAATTCACAAAGTCTATCACCACTCCACCACCTCCTTTGGGCATGTCAAGAACATGTGTAATGTTGAAATTGTGGTCTGTCGCTGCTACAATACCTGCGCCACCGGAATTGGTTTTACTTTTTCCCTCCACTGCAGTACCTACATCAGCACATAATGTTCCCTTTTGATTTACAACTCCATCCTTGCTCCCCACCATTAATTTTTCTACACCACCTACTGTGTTACCCACATCACCTTCAATGATGCTTCCATCGTTCAATTCAGATCTGTTACCTACGTCATTTTCAATGTCGTTAACCGGACCACCCGTCTGATTTCCTCCCTGCTGCTCCGTTAACGCGCCATGACTTTCACTTGTTTTCCTAGCCAGCTGCGTTACCTCGTGTGCCTCGTACTCGTCCTCCAACCTTGCTACTTTTGTTTTCATCTCCGACAATAATGCATTCAAACGTGCAATTTCAGCATCTTTCAAACTTATGGCAGTTTCAAAACCAATACACAAATTAGCAGTTTGTGAACCAAGTGCACGTTCCAAGCTTGTAACCTTACATTCCAGTTCAACTACACGTTCCGATTTCTGCCTCAGTTGTTCCTCTAACTCTGCTACTCTGTCCTGCACTTTGCTCATGTTATTGCTACCACTGCCTCCATCTGGATCCTTATCTTTGGCTGGTTGCGTTGTTGACAAATCCAGCAGATCAGGGAACAACACAGGCCACCCATCATCTCCTACAACTGCGCCCAATCCACGCTTGTCTGCCTCGTTCGTCATTATGCCTTTGTGAACCCCTACAGATGAGTCAACTTGCCAACAGTTCAGACTGGGCTCTGCCACTTCAGCACCAACATCGTTTCGTGCCACACCAACATGCACCGAGACTGGCTCCACGTCAAGCACTTTGCCTTCTGTCCTTGTATATTCAACACTAAACAATGTCGTGCCTACTTTATATCGTTCAAGAATTGCGCCCTCGAGTTTATCGCAACGTACCTGCCAAACACATTCCAAAAATTGTTAATTACTACAACATGTACGATATAGTTTAACAATAGAACTCAGTATCCCATGTCATACCACAAAGCGTAAATCTGCTTCGCAAGTCAACCCCTTTCATTTTTGCGTCAAATTTGCAATGTTCTATCTCAAAACCTTGGCGACACTGTCACGTTCCTGCTCCATCAGGTTCGTGTGTTCACAAATAAAAAACTGCAGTACCATTTCAAATCACATTAATTAACATAAATAACTAACAACCTAATCCTAACATTACAGTGAATACATACATTGTACATTTTAAAAAAAACATATTAACTTACAAGTAGTACGACCACACATCCGGTAACCCTTTCTGGCCGCTCATGAAATTCGTTCAGAGACGTAATCAATGCGGCACGTATCGCAGCAGCCCAGTCATACAACTGCATCGTACTTAGTTTATCAATAACTCGGACAAACGCCCACCCGATAGACTCTCCGGTCGTAGTGAAAAACAGTTTCCCACATAAATATAACGACAACAACTTCGCGACATCTTCCTCGTCATTACCACTTTTTCCCTTTATTGCATCATCCAGAAGTTCTTTAATTTTCTTGCACGATATCCTACCGACAATAGTGCAGCGACGTTGAATAAAATCTGATGGCGGCCTAGACCCATGAGCTAAATCGAGCTGCTCCACGCCGCACTGGATGCCAAAAATGAGTCGGATATCACTTCGACGCAATGGAACACCTTTACCCCCAATGTAGAATTTTTCATCCTCAGGATTGTATGTCTCCAATATATGCGGAACACTGTCTCATCGCATTTCTTGTAAGCATTCGAAGGCAAATTGTGTGTGCGGATGGAATGAATCATTGCCCAAAATGGTGTTGGCGCAGATGTCGTTAAGTGGGTCATTGTCAATTTTAGTTCTTATGCGGTTTTAATAACCCGCTTATATTAGAACGATCGCCAATCGGAAGTGTCAATCGCCACTTTCTTCATTACATCGGCATCCTGTTTCTTCCCTTGAATGGTATCTTGCCTGTCTTTTCCACGATGTCGGTTGGACGTGAAATCGAATCGGCAATGTTACGTCAGCGCCACCACTTTTTTTCCGTGGAGATTGTCGCAAAATCACCCCTGCACAAATATGAAACATATCAAATATTTCAAATCGTAAAAAATAAAAATCAATGCTGTCTAACCAACATAATAATTCATAACATGTTAACAACATTTAAACATTAGCATCCCACAGTGTCACATTGCATTGACCATCACTGTTACTAACATCCCACACAGTTCGTCAACATGATTAACCCCTTTCCCATTGTTCATTAACATTAATACAGCAACATTGACATATTAACATTGAAACATCAGATGTGGAACATTAATTTTAAAATGTTAATGTTAACGTTACTAACATCAAACACCATACATACAATTCACGTAACCAAAAACCAACCTGAAGACTTACACATTAACATTGTACACCACACATAACAACTGAGCAAACAATTTACCCAAATTCACAAAGTGAAAATATCAACATATAACACAGGGTTAAGCCCATCACATAAACAGAATCAAATCATTAACACCACCTTCCCAGTGATCTAAACAACATCATCAACATTCAAAACCAAACAATGTCACAATAACATACATCACAGAAACATAGCCATAAACATTACAAAAACAGTACGACATACCATTCCCTTCATATGAAAACATCAAAAGAAAAAAAAAACATCACCGTCGTGTAAACCAACATAAACATTAACAAACTTGCTAAGAACATCGATACATTACATACTACAACTGAGACATTGCAAAAACCACAAACAACATTGCCACATTATTAACACATGAAGACCACTACCATTGTCGCACACAAAGACCTCCCAATCATAAAAAACAACATTAACATTACACACCGACACATCGCAAACATCATCCCCGAAAACATTAACCACCACCATCATGAAACCCAACACAACATCCCATAACCACACACCCACACCCACATTAAAACATAAACATCGACCCTAAACCCTATTCACAACCACAAATCCTCTGCAAAAACCAAAACAAACTCAACACATTCAGTAATCAAACATAACACTGTCAAACATAACATACCTCCACTGTTCTTGGTCATTCTGAAACGTCGCCTCCCGTAACACCTTCTTCCAATCCTTATCGCAGGCTCAGACGGATATCCAATTTCACGACGCCCCTACGCTTCAAGCACAATGTATTCCCACTCAACGTCACTACCACAACGACGGTAGATAATTTCAAATTATAGGGTTTCCGTAATTTGTAAACATTGGCCCAAACTGATTCACCTTCCGTATTGGGATGTAGATTTCCTTCTGAAATCCCAAATCTTTCCTTCGAATCGTTTCTCAGCACCGCCGAATCAGGGAACCAGTAATGTAACAGCACACGAAACTGATTGCCTATATTCGTAATTTTACATTACCAATTTACCAACATTGCCCATCACTCTTGAAAGTAGCGTATACAATGTTTACGCCCTCTTTTTGTCATTTTACATTTAATGGGACTGTTCGGTTTATAAAAAAACTTTTGGGACTGATCAGTGTATAAGTTAGTAAATTGGGATTTATTGGTGCATTACCCTAAAAGAAACATATAATTAAGATTATATATTTTTATATCCATTGCAAAGCAAAAGTGGACAAAATAGAATTATTTATTTCACTAATCTAACTAAATAACCAATCTCATACTATCCCATAAGTTATTAATCTATTCACTATTAATTATATACGGCGTTAAATTATTAGAGAGATGAATAATTTTACTATTCATCCTATCAGCATCCACAACATAATTCAACTATATTTTTAAATATAAGATCATATAAAAATCTTAAAATATAATTCATGAATATATACATATTAGGATACAAGGATTAGAAAATTTAAAAAACAAAAAATCTCTGCTGAAAGGGATTTGTTTATGAGTTATGAAGAATATTTTAATGGAAATTTATGGCATACGCCTCTTAAAAGGTTTGTACGATATATATTTTATAATTAAAAAAAATGATAAGATTTTATATTTTTGAGTCATAACTAAAAAAAATGTGTCATAACTAAATATAACATGAGATATTTTGAAAAATATATAAAATGTATCAGAGATACATTTCTTTTGAATGGCTAAAATCAATCCTAAAAATATATTAATGGTGCAGATCAATGTGATTCCCACTCAAACATCTCTCTCCCTCAGCTTTCCACCTACCCACGTCTCTCTCTCTCTCTCTCTGATCTCACCCATGTATTCTCCTCATTCCCTTTTTTATCTCTTTCGCCCTCTATGTTCTTATTTCCTCTTCATACTGATACTGGTCGCTCCTCTCCTTATAACCCTCCCTCATCGCTCGGCTTGCAAGGTAAGATGTCCTCGATTTCTATCTCTCTCATTCTCCATCTGTTTTGATTTCTACCCCTCATCTTCTCCCTCTGTTTCAACTTCTGATCTTTCTTTTTGTTTACATCTATTCGACGCTTTCGTGCCTCATTTTTTGGGCATCACACACATTTTTATCTCCCTAGAATGTTTGATTCATGGTGTAGTGAACTATAACCCTCGCACTCGCAACCCTCCCTCTCTCTCTATCAGGTGAAGGAGATTCCAAGATTCAAAGTGAAAAACCCTAATAGTGAGTGAACTAAAACCTTAATTTCACTTAATTTTGAAGAATCCTTGACTGCTACTGATTGTTTGATTGCTAATGAATAAAGTTTATTGATTCTATCTTATTTTTTGAATCCATAAGTGTATCTCTCTATCTAAGACCAAAAATGGCTTTGACTGGAAACTACCACAACTTCTATGATAGATTGGGGTAAATAGGTATTTAATTTGTGGAACATATTTTGAACATAGACTTAATCTCTAACTCTTATTTTTATTAAGAATTTTTTATTTGAAAAATTTTCATCCAGTTTAACATTATTGTCATTTAATTTCAAAATCAATATATTGAAGCATTTTTTACTTATTCATCCCCACCCCCTAGCAGACATGAAAAGATATGCACAGTTCAGTGAGTCGCATATTTCACTAATCACAGAAAACATGACTTGGCTACCATTGCGAATATAGTTTGCATGTGTATTTTGCTTTTTATCATATTCTTGATTTGTTGAGTTATATGAGTGTCTCACAATTTGCATATATTCTAGGGTGCAACACCCCCTATACACCTTTGGGGTTATTGTTATGTGAATTCCAAGTCTAGGGGTCTATAGAGGTGTTTCAACAGATCAATTAGGTTGTTCCCTTTTTCTCAATTTCTTTTTTTAAAGCCTGAAATTTTACTTTCTTGTATGATCCAAAGGTTTAGTCATGGAATTCTTAGCTGATGGTTGGGTCTGTTATCCATTTTATCAAAGCATTGCTCATATTCTTTTCACTGCCAATTCACTACTGGTATTACTTCAACCCACCACTACCACCAACCAATTCATACTATAGCTTCATCCACAGACTTACATAAAACATTATTTGGCTTGCATAGGCAAATACAATTCCCTCATCTTTTGCCCATCAAGTTTCTACAAACTTTTGCAAATTTACATATGAATGTAAACACTGTGTTCACATTTTTTTTTTTTTTCCTTTTCTCTGCTCTTGCCTTCATCCGTTGTTTTTACTTTTGCCTCTCCCCTTCTCTCTCTGTTTTTCTAGTAGATAGGTGATGCCTATTTGAAAATTTTGATGCAAGGCTTCTACCAAAACCACATAGAAGAAGTGATCAAGTTCTTTGAAACCCAACACAAGGTAATGACACACATTGTTACTACTTATACATACAAAGCTGAGTGTATAGCATTATAATGCTAGGACAAAAATATTGCATCTTCAATTTTATAGCAACTGTCATCTCAAAATGTTTGGTGTTCAACTGTTTTGGAATATCATAAACTTTTCCGAAGATTGGCCTGTAGAGAGTTTCTGGCACACATTCAAATTTATTATTTTTTTTAGCAGTACATGTTCAAATTTTTCCTCGCAAGGTAAGATTGTCAATTTCCTCTTTCCCTTACAACCCTTCTCAATTTCAGTATTGCAATTTGAAATTAAACCTGTTTTTCCTTAACCTTTTGGTATGATGATGTTGAGAGTGGAATGAACAAGAGCCTAATTTTGAAGGAATTGTTTGAGAGTGGAATGAAATTGTTATCATTGTCCTGTGAAGTAATATTTTCCTGTCATTGTCCTTTGAAATTAAACCTATTTTTCCTTAACCTTTTGGTATGATGATGTTGAGAGTGGAATGAACAATTGTTAATAACAATTGTTAAAGGCATTGCAGTTTCTTCATTTTCATTTTGGTTTTAGTTTGAGAGTGGAATTGTTGTCATTATCCTGTGAAGTAATGTTTTCCTATCAGTGTCCTTTGAATGTTGCAAACATATTGATTTCTTGATGTGCTTGAATTCTGTATGCCTAATTATAAAGGCATTGTTTGAGAGTGGAATGAAGTTGTTGTCATTGTCCTGTAAAGTAATATTTTCATGTCATAGAGGAGATATTATATAAAATTTTCTTTCCTCTCATTGCAATGTACAATTGTTAATAACAATTATATATAATTTGTTGCTCCATGGCTTGAATCATTAATTTCTGAAATTCCTCGCTCCTCTTTCATTTTTTATTTCATTATTTTTACCAGTTACCAAACAAAAATTTCCGATTCTAGAGCAGGAACTGAACTGATTCTCACCAAGGTAATCTCTTTCTCCTTCTCTTTCTGCTCTGTTTTGTTACCCACAAAAGGTATTATGGGTTTTTAATTCTTGGAACTCTAGAAAATGAAAACCTCAACATCATTTTGATAGGTAAGAAACCCACCATTTTGATAGCAATTTGTTAGAAACCTTTTTTTATTCTTCAAGTCACTGCCTCACTTCTTAGGGGTTTGTTTGGTTGCTCACTTCTAATTATGTATAATCTGAACTGCTAACCCCAAATCTTGACAAAACTTTACCTTTATCAAACATTCATATATGTGAATGTATGCTTAAGTATTTGGTTGTAATCTTTGTTTAAAAAAATAGTACAGTTAATTTTATTTAATGAACCTTGGGTTTAATTTTAGTTAGATTTTCCCATTAACATTGATTTCAAAGAAGCAATTAGAACCTGTTTTTGAGGTTTGAGATCCTTGGATTTAATAACTTTGGTTCTTCTATGTTGTGTGCTTTTGGATGATTCATGTAACATTTTTTTAATCAAGATAGTATTGTGTTATGTATAGTTCACAAGTTAAGGCTCAATTTTACCATCAATTGCTCAACCGACTTGACAAGATTAGATGAAAAAAAACTCACCCGCTTCTAATCAAATTATGATTTGAAACCTGTTTGGGAATTATGGTTTGAATGAGAGTGAAGAAAAATTGAGTCGACTCGACCCTTTATTTGTGAATATTGATGTTGCTTGTGGAATTGAATGTCCTATTTTTTGTTCTGGGAACATCATAGCTGAGGCAATGTCATAGATCAGATTATTTATTCTCATCAAAGTTTAGATTACCTAATTTCCCTCATACTTTTGTTTCCCATTGTCACGGGTTTTGGTTCTCGTGGTTTGATGACATCAGTGCTGGTATATCTGCTGTGTCAATTTTTGTGTTTGGTAATTTCATTTCTCTCTCTTCACTTTCTCTCTATCTCTATTTGTTTTTGACTCTCCTTTCTGGAATAGCTATGTTCACATTTTCTGCACACACAAAAAAAAAAATGAAGAGTAATTGAGTAATTGAAGTAATTGAGTAAAAAAGGAAAAGTAATTGAGTAATTGAAGTTCGTATGTATAAATTTTCTGCAATAGCTATGTTTTGATGATATGGTTACTTATGCTCTTAAGAGTGAAGGAGGTTATGTGTGGGCATGTAAGAATTATGATGGAGATGTTCAAAGTGATTTTTTAGCACAAGGTTAGTTAATTTTTTGGTAATGAGTATCAAGTAAGCTCTGGTTATTTGTGAATATTGATACTACTTATGGAATTGAATGTTTAATTTTCTATTATGGGAACACCATAGCTGAGGCAATGTCATAGATCAGATTATTTATTCTCATCAAAGTTCTGATTACCTAATTTCCCTTAGACTTTTGTTTCCCATTGTCACAGGTTTTGGTTCTCTTGGTTTGATGACATCAGTGCTGGTATATCTGCTGTGTCAATTTTTGTGTTTCTCCTCAAATGCATTTTCTTGTGTGCTTCTTCATTGATTGTTTGAAGATATGGATGGGCTGCAGGTGTGCCCAAATGGAAAGACCATTGAAGCCAAGGCAGTCCATGGCACAATTACCCATCATTACAAGGTTCATCAGAAGGGAGGTGAAACTAGCACAAATAGCATAGCATTATTTTTGCTTGGTCAAGAGCACTTGCGCACAGGTGTGAGATTGTTATTGCTTGGTTTTAAGTGCTACTATTGGTTTATGCTATTCTAGATCCTCCTATACTTAAATTTAGTTTGCCTTGCAACCTTGGATTGAAAATAGCCATGTTGATCTCAAAATGTTGGATTTTACTCAAAAATTGGAAGCAGCCTGCGTTGCAAGTGTTGAATCAAAAAAAATGACAAAGGATATTGCACTTCTAATCCATGGACCCTAGTAAGTTGTGTCAAAAAGGTGTTTTTCGGATGATTTACTTTTGGTGCATTGTTTGGTTACTGAGAATTTAAAGAAAAAAAAAAAAGGGAAAAACAAATAGGGAAAAACAATTTGGGTTTTGGGTGACAGTATGAAGAAATTTAATCACGAAGTTGGGTTTTGTATTTTCAACATTTTGTTAGTAGCTGAATAGATTTTAACTCAATACTATATATGTTAGTTTATTGTTTTGATTAAATTCCAGGACCAGAATTACATAGAACGTGAGATTCAATGTTAAACCTGATGTGCTTTATACTTTATATTTACAATTTTTTTTACTTGCTCTTATATTTTGAATTGCAATATTGGTGAATGTTATAAATCTTATATATTTGTTTTTTTAATTTGCATTAAGGCAGGGGGGAATTGTTATTTTATTTGAGTTTTGTAGAGCATGTAATACAAGCAAAATTGTTTCAAGTTCTCTAAGAAGAAAAATATTTCAATATAATTTTTTCAGTATCTTTGTTAAAAAATAACACAAAATTCACAAATTCCAACATAATACTTATAAATTACAATTATATTTTGATCCTAACATTAATTGCACCGTGCCTTTGAGCATACACTAGTAATTAAATATTTCATTAGTTATAAATAAAATAATATTATAACTAAAAAAAATTATTCATAATTAAAAAACAATAATATAACTAAAAATACATATAATATATCTTTTTTCAAGATATGTATATTAGAATTTTTTTTTTTTTTTTAAATATCTAAACAAAAGTTGGTGTATATGATTGATTTACTTTGACATCACATTGAATATTAAAAAATGGAGTTTTTATTGATAAATCCTATTTAAGAGTGTTCTAATTTAAGAAGTCTATGAAGGAAATTTATAACCCACTTTCGTCCCATATATTTATACTTTTATTCCATAAGGTCATTTTTCTTGATTTAACTATTTTCTTAGACTCTTATACCCTTGTATTTAATGTTGATATGCATTAACTACACACCACTATTTAATGTTGATATACATTACACGTAAAAAATTAAACATGGTTCTATATTGATTGTCATTATGTTTTGCTAGTTCCCATCCATCCAAATGTTGGCTGTACGTGATGACATAAATGTCCACATCAGATGACATGAATGTTCACACTAAAACATATGAATGTGAATACAAATGTTAATGTTCATAATGTTAATATTAGATGACGTGAATATCCACACTAAAATATATGAATTTGAATACAAATATGTTAATGTTCGTAATGTTAATATCTATATTCCAGAACTCATATGAACATTCACATTCATATGTTTTAGTGTGAACATCACGTCATATTTATATTCAAATGAAAATTGAGCCTTGTGGTTGTATAATTTGATGCAATGTTGATGTGAATCTTAACATCACCTTTATCACAACGTCACCTGATGTAAACATTCACATTTACGTCATCTGATGTGAACATTCACATCATCTGATAGAAACAATCACATTCACGTCATCACGTACAATCAACATTTTGGATGTATGAGAACTACCAAAACATAATGACAATCAATGATGTATGGGAACTACCAAAACATAATGACAATCAATAAAGAACCATATTTAATTTTTTGTGTATAATATATATCAACGTTAAATAGTAGTGTGTAGTTAATATATTTTTTTGGAGTGAAGATATAATGACAATCAACATTAAATACTATCAATATTAATGGGGGCTGAAGAGATTTAGGGTGTTTTGGTTTTCTTACCTCAAATAGAACATAATGAAATAGTAAAAAATATGAATTAGATGAAATAAAACTTTTAAAAAGGAAATATATCAAAAAAAACTCCCTCAAAAAATCTCTATTAACGTGATTTTTTTGACGAGTTGTGAAGAATTTTTTAATATCTGAACAAAAGTTGGCATATTTTTCAATATGTAATTGATTTACTTTGACATCACATTGGAATTGGAGATGCGTTATAGACGTATAAGTAATTCCACCTTAATCATTATGAATTTATCCCGAATAAAAGTGTATAATTAACATTAAATTTGTGTATTATACAATTTATATATAGAATCGATTTAAATTATAATATAATAATTTTAAGTAATTTTTGAGTAATTAAATCTGAATTTATAATATTATTAATTATAGAATATCAGAAATGCAGCACATGCATTTTAGTATACCAATATGATATGAAAATTCTATTGTAGATTGAGCATGGCCCAATCCTTAATGAGTAATGTTAGAGACTCTTAAAATTTTATCAAAAATTTTATTAAATATCTCACATGGTTGGAGACCCACATAAGACTCACATTGTGTAGGTCTCACACCTATACGAGACATTTGGTAAAACTTTTGATAGAATTTTTAGAGTCTCTAGCATTTTTAGTCCTTAAATTTAATTTGTTTGGTTTTGAATTTTTAAAAAAATTATTTTTTGTATTTTGTTATTTTTTAATAAATTTTTTGATTATTTATGTTTTTAGATGCACTAAATTTGAATATACTTAAAAAGTAAAATATTTATGAATAAATCTACAAAGAATTTAATAAATAAAAAAATATATAAAAACATACTATTTTTAAAATATTTTGTAGCAGATTTTATATTTTTTAAATATATTTAGATTAGGAGGGGACATCAGCTCATTGGCTCGCCTCGCGTAGCCTTATTTTTTTAGGGTTTGGGAAGATTGTTTTAACCTGTAGGGCCGGACTGTGCAAACATTTTCAGTCCAAAATATTAATGGACTGAGCTTGTAATTTATACTTTCAACCCAATCCAGCCTAGCCCAACCTGGAATTTATTTTTATTTTTTTTGGTAGTATAATTATTGTACTTTAAAAATATTAATTTTCTAAAATTATCCTTTGATAGTATTTTTTTTTTTTTTTTTTTTTGAAATATCAATTGTCATAATTGAATCTTTTGTTTGTGTTGTTAATGAATTTAAAAGAAAGGCAAAATAAGAAATTCATATTATTATAGTCCTTGATTTTTTAAAATGAACTAATATTTTGAGACAATAAAAAATAGAATAAAGAACTAATATTTTGGAATGGAGAAAGTAAAACAATAGACATGTTTGGTATATTTTTTTAAAAATTAAAAAAATAAAAGTTAAAATCGTCTTTTCATCTACTTTTAAAAAATTAATCAATTTAAATTATTTCTAGAAAATTGTTTAAGAGCTCTAAAACAATGAGCTCTAATAACTCTAAATACACTGTAGCTTCAATTGATTTGATATTTTGCTCTTTGTTATTTTTTATTTCCTGCACTGCCAGCTCATTAGAGCTAGTTTAGTGCTCTCTTTTTAATGGTATGTATCACCACTGTTATTTTTATCTCGGGACTTGATATGTACCCCATTCACATTTTGTGATTTTTTTTTTAAATGATTATTAGATAGTATAAAAAAAATTGTAAAACAGTAGACATTTTTTTTTTTAATTAAGAAGATAAAAAAATTAAATGCATCTATCGGCTTTTAAAAAATTAATTTATTTAAATTATTTCTACTTTGTAAATTATAAATAGAAGTTGTACCGAATAAATGACACAAGTACCTATAATAAAAAATAAAAAATAAAATTATAAACAACCATATGACCTATTTTGAGAAGTAAGTTAAAAATCAATTTTTTGACTTTTTTTATATAAAAAAAAAAAAGTGCAAAAAAGTAGAGAAATTATGTGACTCAAAAAAGTAAAAAAAACTAAAAAACTGGCTTTTAACCCAAACAATATCAATAACTCTATTTCGTTTTGAAATTTTCAAAACCAATTTTTAAATTTTCAATTCGTATTTTTGTATTTTTAGTGAATTTTTAAATTAGTATATTTTTTTTCTTTTTTGATTCACTTAAGTGTCGTTTGGTAACACTTACGTTTTCAGTTTTCTGTTTATATTTACAAAAATTTTAAAAATTCAAATAAAAACTTGTTTGGTAAACTTTTTGATTTATAAATCAGTGTTCTCAATTTATAAATTTGGCCAAAAAATGAAAATACAAAAAAACGTGTTTCTATTTTGAGTTTTCAGTTTTTTTTTTTTTTTATCACTCAACACTAGCTTGCCACCACCCACCACCATTTTCCACCACCGTCTTCCGCCACCACCACCCACCACCCACCCCCCACCACCACTCACTACCCACTTGCCACCACTACCCGCCACCACCACCTACCACCACCACCACCCACCACCACCACCACCACCACACCACACCGCCACACCACCCACCACCACCACCACACACCATCCACCACCACCCACCACTCCATCCATCCATTGCCACCACCACCCGCCACTTGCCACCACCACCACCACCCACCTACCACCACCACCACTTGTCCCCCACCCGCCACCATCACCCACCACCCACCACCATCACCCACCACCCGCCACCCATCTCGCCACCACCACCCATCACCCACCACCACTCACTGCCACCATCTACCACTGCCACCCACCCACCCACCCACCCACCACCACCCACCCGCCACTCACCCACCACCACCCACCGCCACCACCCACCACCACCACCCGCCGCCACCGCCACCCACCCACCCACCACCACCCACCACCCGCCACCACCACCCACCCACCAGCCACCACCACCCACCACCCGCCACCACTTGCCACCACCACCACCCACCACCACCACTGTCACGCACCCACCCACCACCACCACCACCACCCACCTACTACCACCAGCTACCCACCACCCACCGTCACCACTTTCTACCACTGTCTTCCGCCGCCACTTGCCATTTCTCACTCTTTTTTATATTTTTAAAATTTTTTAAACATTTTGTCAATTACCAAACGCGTTTGTAGTTTATATTTTTCTAAAAATAAATAAAAACCAGTTTATAAAATTTTTGTAAATATAAACTGAAAACGTAAACGTTACCAAACACACCCTTAATGAAGTAACTATTTTAGTTGATTTTTATACAAAAGCATAGCAAAAACAAAAAATAGAGAGAAGAGTTAATTTTCTTACAGTGACCTTGTACTATGAATCAAGAAAGAAAAAAACAAAACAAAACAAAACAAAAAACGATTTTTCTCACAAAATAATATAAATGGATATAGAGAACAAAATTTGCCCAAATTTATGTAAACTTACACCTTATTTCAAATGGAGATCAATGGCTGACCTAGTGGATAGCATTGTAATTAATTAATCTATGTAACTCACATTTTATTATTTGATTTGTTGTTCGGATTAGATTTCGATAGATATTTTATTTGACAAAATTGATAAAAAAAATTTATTCCTACAATTAATAATAATACAAAAGAAACTGTGGGGATATAATTTTTGAGTGGCGACACGTGGCGAAGGTAACACCCAAGTGACAGCCGAGGTGCCATGTGTCCTGATCATGACGCCGAGGTAATCTCGGTTAAGCCGAGGTTATCTCCGAAGATACTGGAGTCCGGGATAAGCGAATAAGGGACAAAAGTCCTAAAACGAGAGAAGGCTTCAGTTTGGATAAATATAAGATTCTTAGAGAGTTTATCACAATCCTATTAGAAGTCCAAGATTAACAGTAATCCAGAGTCCATTGGAACTAGGCTTGCATTGGAACTAGGATGGTGTTGGCTATAAAAGGGAGGTATCCCGTGAGTCTAAGGTACGCTTTTTGTATTCTGAATAGTGAGTTAAGCACTTTTTGCTATCTTTGAGAGATAACTGACTTGATCGGCGGAGTGCCCCCAGGTGGACGAACTACCGCCGGAACCTCTTCTTTCTGTTGCAGGTCGTTCGGGCGCGACCTATTCTGCCAGTGTTGGCCAGTTGAGTACTAATTTGGTAGTGTGATCAGAAATCGACTGACACAGAAACATATAATTAAGATTATATATTTTTATATCCATTAAAAAACAAAAGTAGACAACATAGAATTATTTATTTCACTAAATGACCAATCCCATATTATCCCATAAATTATTAATCTACTCACTTATACTAATCAAACATGGCGTTAAGTTATTAGAGAGATGAATAATTTTAATATTCATCCTATCAACATACACAGCATGCTTCAACTATGTGCTCCTATTATGTATTTTTAAATATAAGATCATATAAAAATCTTAAAGTATAATTCATGAATGTATACATATTAGAATACAAGGATTAGAAAATTTAAAAAACAAAAATCTCTGCTAAAGGGGATTTGTTGATGAGTTGTGAAGAATTTTTTAGTAGAAACATTATGCTACATGCCTCTTAAAAAGTATGAACCATATGCACTTTATAATTAAAAAAAATAATATAATTTTATATTTTTTGAATTATAATTTAAAAAAATCTGTCATACCTAAATACAACATGAGATATAATTAAAATTTTCATTAGTCATAGTTAAAATAATATCATAACTCAAAAAAATTTATCATAACTAAAAAAATAATATAACTGAAAATACATATAATATATCCTTTTTCAAGACATGTGTATTTGAATTTCCCTTTTTTTTTCTTTTTCATTTTTTTTTCTTTTTTTTTAAATATCTAAACAAAGTTGGTGTATATATGATTGCTATACTTTGACATCACATTGGATATTAAAAAATCTCTGCTAACGTGATTTTTTGATGACTTTGAAGAATTTTTTAATATCTAAATAAAGGCGGTGTTTGGTTATGTGTTCTAAACACATTTTTACTCACTGATTTGAGTGTGATGTTTATTTTGAGCTTTTAAATTATAATTTCACATCCACTTTTGAAAACTCCTTTCCAAGCGGGAAAATTTGACTAATCCGGTCGTCCTATCGGACATCCCCCAGATGTCCAACCGGTTGACAGGAACAGTGTTCGAGTTTTTTTTTTTTTTTTTTTTTGCACATATTATTTTTATATTGTAAATAAAAAATATTTTCATAATTTTTTTATTTTTTATATGAGTTTTGAATAGAATTTTGAGTTGTGTGTTTGGTTATGAGTTGTAAGTTTTTTAATCAAATAACTTTTCTAATTTTAAAAACTCAAAACTCTCTCTAAAACTCAATTCAAAACTCTTTTCAGAACTCATAACCAAACAAATTTTTCATACTCAAATCATAATTTCAAAGCTCACAAACTCAAAATACAACTCTATTCTCAAATCATATTTAGAAAATTCTACCAAACACTACTAAAAGTTGGCATATTTTTCAATAGAGTGATGGTGCATAACTTTAAGAGTAATGCTAGAAATCTCAAATATTATACTAAAAGTTTTACCAAATGTCTCACATGGGTATGGAACCCACACCTATGTGAGATATTTGGTAAAAAATTTGGTAGAATTTTTGGGGTCTCTAGCATTTTTGTAACTTCAAATTTGAAGCTTTAATAGAGTAATACTAGAGACCCCAAATATTCTACTAAAAGTTTTACCAAATGTCTCATATGGGTGTGGGACTCACACAATGTGGATTCCATGTGAGACATTTGATAAAATTTTTTGTAAAATTTTTAAGGCCTCTAGTATTTTTGGCTTTGAAAAGGGTTCTAATGAGATGGCAAAGTAAAAAAATAAATAAATAAATAAAATTAATGGGTAGGTCTCACCTATGAAACCTCTTGATTTAGAGCTATCAAACATTTCACTTTTTGATACGTAATTGATTTACTTTGAGATCACATTAGAATTGGAGATGGGTCTAGCCCTTCGTTTGGGATGTGAATTGATTTTTTAACATTTTAGTTTTTTGGGGTGTGTTTAGTTTGTGTTTTGAAACATATTTTTTAAAGAAAATTTTCAAAAACATGTTTGGTTACAAATTTTTTTAAAAAAATTCTAAAATTAGTTCTCTCTCTATTACATATCAATCCATCATTTTTTCTCTCAAACTCTAAAACTATTTTCAAAATATAAAACCAAACAAATCAAAAAAATTTATGAACTCTCTCCCAAAATTTTTTTTTGAAAGTTTATCTCAAAACACAAACCAACCACGCCCTTAGTTTTTAGACTGAGACTAAAAAGTATCGTTTGGGATGAATTTTTTTGGCTTTTTTGACTTTTGTAAAATAAAAAATAAAATGATTATAATTTAGATGTGACATTTTGTCTTATTAATTTTTTAGTTTATTTTGTCTTTTTATAACTAAAATAGTCAAAATAGCCCATGCCAAACATAGCCTAGGAATCCCACCTTAATTATTATGAATTTATCCCAAATGAAAATGCATAATTAAGATTGAATTTATGTATTATAAAATTTATATATTAAATAAATTTAAATTATAAGATGATCATTTTAAATAATTTTTGAATAATTAATTCTGAATTTATAATATTACTAATTATAGAGTATCAGAAATGCGACACATGCATTTTGGTATACCAATACGATATGAAAATTCTATTGCAGATTATTGAGCATAGCCCAGTCCGTAAATTTAATTTGTTTGGTTTGAATTTTTTAAAAATTTATTTTTTGTATTTGTTATCTTTTAGTAAATTTTTTATTTATTTATGTTTTTAGATTCAATTAATTTGAATATATTTAAAAAATAAAGGCTCTGTTTGGTTCCATTCTGAAATCATGATTCCACCCTTATATTTTAAACCTCTTTTTGATTATAATTCTCAAAATATGATTCTAAATCACATTTCAAAACACATTTGAAAATATGTTTGGTAACTAGAGAGTTTTTAAATTTTTGGATCTATCAGGTCGTCTGCCTAGACATCCTCCCGTTGAATTTTTGGGTCTACCTGGTTGATCGGAACTTTTTTTTTGCCACCTATTATTTGAAAAAAAATATATGTATTTTTTTTTTATATTTTTTAAATATAGAAATTATTTTTTTAGACCAAAATGACAAATTATTTAGCCATTTATTTAAAATTAACAAAAAAATTTAAATAAAAATTAATTTGTCACAGTAATTTTTAAAAAATAAAAAAATATTTTTAAACAAAACAATTAAAAAAAATTCAATCAAATATACAATCAAAAGTAATTTTAAAGCATTAGTTAAATATTTTTTAATAAAAAAAATATAAATTTTTTAATATTTTAAATAAAAAATATGTTTGGAATTTTTGAATTTTTAAAATAAAAAATTTATTTTTTTCAATAATTATTTTTTTGAATTAAATTTTAAAAAGAGTTTGGTTATGAGTTTTGAATAAAATTTTCAAGAGAATTTTAAGTTGTATGTTTGGTTATAAATTATAAGTTTTTGAATTAAATTTTGAAAATTCTTTTAAAAATTCATAACTAAATAATTTTTCTTATTTTAAAACTCATTTAAAAAATTTAATACCGAATTCAAAATTCTTTTCAAAACTCATAACCAAAATAATTTTCTCTTTTCAAATCATGATTCAACAACACACAAACTCAAAATACAGCTTCATTATCAAATCATAATTCTAAAACTAAACCAAGCGCTACCAAAATATTTGTGAATAAATCTACAAAGAATTCAACAAATACAAAAATATATAAAAATATACTATTTTAAAAAGATTTTGTAGCAGATTTATATTTTTTAAGTATATTTAGATTAGGAGGGGACATCGGCTCATTGGTCTGCCCAACCCAGCCTTATTTTTCTAAAGCTTGGGAAGGTTATTTTAACCTACAGGGTCAGACTGGGCAAACATTTTTAGTCCGAAATATTAATGAGCTGAGCTTGGAATTTATACTTTCAACCCAACTCGGCCGAGCCCGACTTGTTATTAAGGTAATTAATTATTTATTTATAATACATTATTTTATTTTATTTTGTTAGGATTTAGACTTTATCTTTATTGATTTTATTAAAACTCACATTTGTAGTGATGTATGATTGAATTTATTTGAGAAATCTTTCAATTTATATATAAAATTCTTCAATTTATAATAATATCAATATATTTATTTAAGAAATATAATGTGTGATTAAATTTAATTATAAAATGTTTTATTTTTTTCAATATATAACCCAATAGGTGGGCTTGAGATTTATAATAAGGGTGAACAGCGGATATACCGATCCACCCAAACCGATCGAATTGAACCAATCCGCCGCATTTTGGACGGACGCGTAATAACAAGCAGAAGGTTGCAGATTTATTTTTCCCAATCCGCCTAATTTTGGACAAATGACAAATTTGAGATTCATTTGGCCGCAACCGAGCCGCCAAACTGCGAGCGCCCCTAGTAATTTGTAAGACTTTGTGTTTTCAATTTGTTTAGATATTCTTTTGTTTGTGTTTTCAATTAAAAAAGAGTTTAAATATTCTGTTGAATATATTATGTTGAAAAAGAGTTTTCAACTTGAACATATTTTTGAATTGAAAAAAAATAAATGTATTATTTATTTATATTTTTTGATTTTTAAACCTAACTCTAAAAATAATAAATAAATAAGATGATATATACTGGTTGGTTTTTGTTTTCAAAAACAGATATAGATGTAACAATATAGAGGCATACAATATCTACTACTGCTCTGTTTATGATTTTGGTAGTTTGAATTATTTTTATATTTTAAGAACCACATATTATAATACTTTATGTAATACTTTATGTAGATAAGGCATGTTATAATTGTAATATATTTTTGTGGTTTGAATTATTTTTATATTTTAAGAAGCACATATTATAATACTTTATGTAATACTTTATGTAGATGAGGCATGTTGTAATTGTAAGATGTGGATGAGGCATCCAGTGATTCTAATATTCTAAAGTTTCAAACTTTCTTTCTTTGGATGAAGTATGTAGTGATTGTAATACCTTTTTAAGTCATTGACTGTAATACCTTTTTTTTTTTTTTTTTAGGAAGTACATAAGTTGAATTATGTTGAAAATTTATAAAATTTTAAACCGCCAAACCGATTCGCATCCATCCGCTAATCTGCCAATTTGCTCAATCCACGTCTGCCAAATTGGAAGACGGATGTGGATTGATTTTCTCCAATCTACCAATCTAGCGAACAAATAACTGATTGGAGGTTCCGTGGCCACAACCGACCTGCGTCTACCCCTAATTTATAATTATTTTTTGGACCAAGTCTGGGCAGATATAGAGACCCAATTTTACAGCGGAGCTGGGCTTGGACAAACACAAAGCCCCTTATTATATAGTGTCGGCCCAGCTCGAATCCAGTCCGACCCGACCCGACCCGACATTTTGTCCACCCCTAATTTAAATTAAGTGGATCTAAAAAATTTTAAATATTAAAAATATTTTAAAAATTCACTAAAAACTCAAAAATATGGATTGAAAACTCTGAAACTGTTTTTGAATAATCCAAAAACAAACAAAGAAGTTTTTTATAATTTAAATATGGTATACACTTTTTTAAGATGTATATCATAGCATTTTTCTTTCCAATAATGCCCCTTATCAATAACTATCAAATTCAGAGTTATTTTGAGAATTAATTATTTTAGTTAATGTTTTAATTTTTTATAAAAAAAAAATTACAAAAATTGACCTTTTAATAAATTTTTTTGACTTTTTAATTAAAAGAATTTATTGCGGAACTTACTCTCAATAACTATTGTTACCGTCAAATTGTCAAATGTTACCCTCAATAACTACGGTTACCATCAAATTGTCAAAAAAAAGATCAGATTTTTTTTTTCCCCTCAAAAAAAGATCGATGATTGGTTGAGCCCGTGGACCGGGTTCTCAAACTATTTTTTTGACTACGGTTACCATCAAATTGAGAAATCAAAAATTTTTACCACCCGGTCCACGGGCTCAACCAATCATCGAGAAGCTCTACCAATCATTGAGAACCTCCACATGATAGGCACCCTCCCCCACCTCGCCCTCCAAGCTCTATCCAAAAAATACGGTCCAATCATGTTAGTCCAACTCGGCAACATCCCAACTATCGTAGTCTCATCCCTACGCGCTGTTAAGCTCTTTCTAAAGACCCACGACACAGTCTTCGTTAGCTGCCCGAATATTCAAGTGGCCAAGTACTTGTCCTATGGAAACAAAGGCATGGCTTTTGCAACGTACGAATCGTATTGACGTAATGTTAGAAAATTGTATACTTTAGAATTATTGAGTGTGGGAAAAATTGATGGGTATCAAGCAATGAGGAGGGAGGAAATGGAGGCATTAGTGCAGCAGTTGAAGGTGGCGGCGGCGACGCGTGAGGTGGTGGATTTGAGTGAGAAGGTGGAAGGAGTGATTGAGGACATGACATGTAAGATGGTGTTTGGGAGGAGTAGTGATGAGAGGTTTGATTTGATGGCTGTTGTTCAAAAGTGTCTGCTATTAGTGGGAGCTTTCAATATTGCAGACTTTGTCCCTATCTTGGCTCCATTCGACCTTCAAGTATGTTCACTTTTCTACGATAAGTCTAAGATGATGTTGGTTTGTCAAAGGCTTAGTGGGTGTTTGGGAAGTGAGTTTTTATGTAGATTTTAGTAGATGTAGGTTTTTATGAGATAAAAAATTTTTAGTGTTTGGGAAGATAGTTGGGTTTTTATGTGGTTGGATGTGATGTTTGTGAGAGAAAAAGTGAAATGATTATGGGGTTGGATGTGATATTTTGTTTGGATGTGTTTTTTTGGTTTTGCAAAAGTTTTGTCTTTTAGTGGAAAACCAACTAAAAAATTTGGCAACTTTTCTTCCCAAACACCAGTTTGGAAATCGGTTATTTTTTTATTTTTTATAAAAAGATATTTAAAAAAATAAAAAAAATTATGTGATAATTTATAGTGATTTTTTAATTTTTTGACTAAAATGATTATTCCCCAAACAAGTCTATAAGAACGAAAATTATAGTGCTCGTTTGACATGAAGAAACTTAAGGCTTTTGGGTTAAAATAGTCACAAAAAGACAAAATAGACTAAAAAGTCAATAAAACAAAATGTCACATTTAAACTATAATCATTTTATTTTTTCTCTCACAAAAGTCAAAAAAGTCAAAAAAAAACTTATCCTAAACGAGACTTTTTAGCTCCAGACTAAAATAGTTAAAAAATCAAAAAAATCAAAAAGTCAACTCATATCTCAAACGAACCCTACGGCATTGTGGTATTAGGTTGAAAATTTAAGATACATTATATTTTTTTTTGTATTAATTTGAATGAGTTTGATTTATTTTATTTTAGTTTTTTGGGTTAAAATATAAGGTGAAAAAAATTAGTATATTTTGAATAATTTTTTACAAAAAAACGTATAAAAAGTAAAAAAAGAAAAATTTTGACTTTTTTAAATAGTTCTTTAATTTTTTAACTTTTTGATTTTGTTAGTACTTATTTTGCTAATGTAGGAGGTTCCCAAACCAAACTTTAAGTGCCGGTTTGGCAGCTTTATCTTTTTAGTGATTTTTTGAATTTTTAATATTTTTATGAAATGACAAAAATTTAAAAAAAAATTAGTGCGTTTGAAATAATTTTTTTAATTGAATAGAAAGTTATGAGGAAAAAAAGTCATTGATTAATACATATGATATGATATTATATGATCTAATTTTTTTTTCCTGTAACTTTTATTTTGATTTTTTTTAGCCAAAAAACCTACAAATCAACCTAGCCATAATTTTATGAAATTAACTAAACTTTTTTGTGTAAGTGAAATTAACTAAACTCGCGTTACATAAAATGCGAAATTATTATTTGAAAATATCAGGAAAATTATATTTTATTGATGAAAAATTATAAAGAAAATGAGATACAAATAGATCAGGCTGAGGTACGGATATCTCGTTTTCTTTAAGGAGATCAAGCTCACTGCGGTAAGAAGAATACCGATGCAGCAGTCACAAAATTATGACTTGTCCCAGGATACAACAGCCCGATCACTTGTCTTATAGTTCAAGCCAACTCTGCACAAGATGGTGAATCCAAAGCTCTACCAAGAAAAACACCCTTTTTTTATAGTAATCTTTCAAGTATAAACAATAGTTGGTGCATTGGTTTAGAAAAGAGTAGATGTGAGGAACTATTTATAGGTCACTGGGACATTATAAAATACACCAAAAAATAATACTGACCATGAATCTAGAGAAAAGAGAGAGTCTCCAAAAAATTAACTCACCATTAAGTTCATGGACTCCAATTAATCTCCATTCATGAATAAGACAAAAGGTCACCAAAATAATGAATCTCCATTCATGAACAAGATGAGATTCATGATCAAGACAAAAAAAGATTCATAAACAAAATATATAAATAAATGAATAAAAGATATTAAAATGGTCCAACATTTTTATTATCTATTGAAAAAATTAAATTTATCTAATAATCGTAACCTTTTATTTTATTTCGTTTATTTCTAAAAAAAAAAATAGACAATAAATATGTTTTTAAAAATAAACTTCATTATTTTAGAAACAGGCATGATAAAATTAAAAAATTATAATATTAGATTAATCTAATTTTTTTCATAAATGATAAATATGGAGGCTTCAAATCTAGACCTGTGGTGTGGGCCTTAAGCCCATCCCTTTCTCTAGTTTTGGATTTAAGAATTTTGTTTGTACCCCGTTATTGGATTTATTTTTGATATTTTAAATCGTTCCTTTGGTAATATATATCATTAAAAATAATAATAATTTGATTTAATAATTAATTTATTACATTTATAAAAAAAATAATTAACAACAAAAGACCTTGTCTGTGAATTTAGAAATTAATTATTTTAATTTTTTATATAAAATATATATTGAAAAACATAAAAAGAGTAATGTGAATAAAAAGCGAATATGCCACACATGCGAACTCTATTTTCGTGCAAGGAAAAGATGTCACAAACGTACGGGCCACTAGACCCACGCTAGTCAAGTTGTAACTTTGGACGTATATCTATTGAGCCTTACTTTTCTGAAGGGAAAAATTCATCAGATGAGGTTAACTTTTAATTTTTTTTATTTATTTTTTTAACTATTTTAATTTGTGGTTTAAATAACTTTGTTTGGGATAAATTTTTTTAATTTTTTTAACTTTCATAAGACAAAAAATATAATGATTACAATTTGAATGTGTTAACATTTATATGAGATTCAAAAACTTATTTTGTCTTTTTATACCTAACTTATGCCAAATCCACGTGCGAAATGAATGGTTAGTTACTTTTAGAATGTTCATATTTCTTTATCAATTATTATTTAACATGTTCTTTCATATTTCACAATAATTTCACATTTTTCTTCAATCATAATATTATGGAGCATTACGTGGTCGTACTTCTGTAATACCCACAAGTGTCCTGCAGCTCAAGTAAAAAATAAAAAATAAAATAAAAATACAATACATTTGTTAGATTTTTTTTAGTGAAATTTTTAAAAAAAAACTTTTTTAAGTTCTATTTGACTAAACGAATTGAGGAATTTTGTTTTTTTGTTTTTTTTGTTTTTAACATTTTAGATTTGTTTAGACAAGATATATCAAAAAAGTAAAATGTTTTTATTTAATTTAAAAAAAAAATTTAAAGATACATTTCATTTAAAGAAAATATGACTTTTTTATTTGTATAAAAACAAAGGCTCCCTAAATTCCAACTCCACTTATAAAAAGATGAATGTCATATATCACGGAAACAAAAATAGCTTGTAGTTCAAAAATCTCTGGGCTCAAATGCCTCAACTGCACAAAACGATTCCAACTCCACTTATAAAAAGATGAATGTCATATATCATGGAAACAAAAATAGCTTGTAGCTTGAAAATCTCTGGACTCAAATGCCTCGATTGCTCAAAATGACATCATTTTGGGCAGTTTTTTTTTTTTCCCCTCTTCGTTTATATCTGAAACAGAGAGAGAGAGAGAGAGAGAGAGAGAGAGAGAGAGAACGAGAAAGCTCCACCCACCGGTGATGGCGAGGGTTTTGTGACGATGACGCCGCTGACCTTGCGACAGTGAGCGACTTCCTCTGCTCTTCTCTCATTTTTGATGTTGATGATAATGATGATCTGGTGTTGATGTTGATGATGATGATGATGATGTATAGATGTCTCTCATATATATATATATATATATAGATATGTATGTGTATAGATGATGATCTAGTGTTGATGATGATGATGATTTGGCTCATTTTTTATGTTGATGATGATGTATAGATCTCTGTCATATATATATATATAGATATAGATCTGGTGTTGATGATGATGATGATTTGGTTTTGATTCTCTCTTTCCTCTTCCTCTTCTCTCTTTCCTCATCTTTCTTCTTTCTTCTTCTTCTTTGCTGAAGAAGAGAAGACACCAATTAGAACAGACAAAGGGGAGAAAAAAAAAATCATCAAAACGACGTCGTTTTGATTTTCGGGCCAGTCAAGCCACACTGATTTCGAGTTACGAAATGGGATTGATCGCGGAAATATTTCATCAAAACTTCTCACCTCTTATGCAGTCTTTTCAAATGTCATAATCTCATAAAAAAAATTTAAAGTGTTTTTAAAATTTTTAATTTTATCATATAATCAGCACGGATAAGAAAAAAAACAATAATAATTTTAAAAAACTTGTTAATCAGTGTAATGTATAATAATCTTCCCTTCTTTTATTTCCAATTTTTTTTTTCTCTTGACCCAAAATAAATGAATAAATAAAAGGTAAAGTACATTGACTACTATTGAAATTTGAAAAAGATATATATAATAAATTCTACAATTTTGATATAATTACTGACCTCTAATTTATTAAGTTTAAATGAACCAAACCTAATGTAAATATTGTGAAAATACAAAAATAAACAATGTAAAATATACATTTTCATATAAAAAAATTGACATCATTTTTTTTTTATCAATATACCTAACAAATTATTGTTGTAAATGAGACTAAATATTATATAAATTAAAACTACAAGAGACTCAATGTAATTAATTATATTAAGATTGTGAGATTTATTGTATATTTTTTTCCGAATATTAAGAGAGGTCCGTCTAATTAACCCATAAATAAACAAACAAAAGTATACTCTAAAAACAAACACACACAAACAAAAAAACAAAAAAAAAATTTTTTGTTAACATTGAATAATATGTCAACCATATGGCTTCTAATTACTACATTTGAATTCAGGGTTTGACTCGATGCTTCATGGAAACCAGCAAAGCCATTGACACAATCTTGAAGATCATCATCACCGAGCACGAACAAGACCCTTCTAGGATTCACCAAACCCATGACAAAAAAGACTTCATTAATGTAATGTTGTCATTAATGAACAACAAATCCTCAACAACAACCCACGACGAGCTTTCCTACTCTATCGATCGCAACAACATCAAAGCGATCGTAGTTGACATGATTATCGGAGCGATCGACACCTCGACCACTGCAATTGAGTGGGTCATGTCAGAGATCCTGATCCACCCGAGGGTGGCCCAAAAGCTCCAACAAGAACTCACGAGTGTTGTTGGAGGAGAGAGAATGGTGGCAGAAACGGATTTGATAAAATTAGAGTACTTAGAAATGGTTATTAAAGAGACTTTGAGGATCCACCCGATCGCTCCGTTATTGATCCCACGTGAATCGATGGAGGATATTGTCATCGATGGCTCATACCTAAGAATTCATGGATTTTGGTGAATTCTTGGGCTATGAGCCGAGACTCGAGTATCTGGTCTGACGATGTTGGGGAGTTTTTACCCAAGAGGTTCATGGATGGGCACGTGGACATCCGGAGAAGGGATTTTCAACTTATACCGTTCAGATCAGGTCAGAGGGAGTGCCCCGAGATGCATGTGGGGCTAACGAACATTCGGTTTGTGGTGGCTCAGTTGATGCATTGCTTTGATTGGGAATTGCCTAATGGGATGAAACCAAATGAATTGGATATAAGTGAGAAATTTGGCTTGTCATTGCCAAGAGCCAAACACTTGCTTGCAATTCCAACTTATCACTTATAACAATGTGCTCTCATGTGAACTTTAAATATGTGTGCAAGTATTATTGATTTATTTATTACTTTGATATACAATTTTATTAGTTGTTGTGTCTTATTTCTTTTATATTAGTTTAGATTATATGTAAGGGTTATGCTTCTCTTTATTTAGAGAGAAGCAACTATACAGTTGAATTTACTTTGTAAAATTTATCATGTGTGTTATTTTGATAATTCAAATCGTTCATTTGTTCTTATTTTCTCTTGATTTTTTCTACAATTAGATTCTTGTCTCTACTTATATTCATATCTTCTTAAGTAGGAGGTGGCACCTCCTTAAGTGAGATGTGTGCATATTTGACAATACTAATCACACCACAAATCTAAATAATATAGATTAACACTAATTAAATTAGATTAAAAAACAAATAAATAAATCTATCATATAATTTTTATCATAACAAAAAAAATGTGAAGTTGTAGATTTTAAATCTTTCCCATTATTTCAGTATCCAAACTACAGAGAGAAAATCCATAGATTTCTATTGCTTAGATATTTGAAATCTATTGACCACAAATCCATTCTCAAACAAATCTAAATTAAAGTGGTGAAGGATGCTTTTAGTGAAGAGGTATAAATGTTTTCTTTTAAAATGAATAAATTTAAAGAGAATTACTATTTGCAGACTGGAATCAAAACTAAATAAATATGAATTAACATTATATTTAAAATTTGCCTCAAGGGCAAATTACATAGGCTGAAAAATGTATTTTGCCCCCACTCCGTCAAGGCAAGTTCAACTTCACAGAAACTACGCAATTCAAGTGAGATGTAAACCTGTTGCATTGCGTACAATCGCAAACCCAGTGGTTCGATCTCTTCTTTTCTCACAGGCATTGCATATGACCTTTTTTGTGCCATCTTGGACTTCAAGAGGACGAGTAAGGGTGATGTGGAGTTACACACACCAAAAATAAATAATAAACTATACCAAATTCTTTTAGAATAATGGCAAGTCTAGGTATCGATCCATAGGGACAATTGTGAAATTAGACTAATTTAATCGCTAAATTCCTAAATTAATTTTAATTAAAAAGATTGAGAGATTTTATGACTAAAGATGAATTAAATGAAATTAAGAAATTAAATTGACAATTAAAATTAGGGTTTGAGCTATTAATTTTTGGGAAAAATCATAGGGCAAAGAATTCACCACTAACAATATAAACGAGATTAAACATCGGTTATCAATTGCAATTCAGTTTGAAATACCCAATATTTCACAACTACAAGTTTAAAATATTGATCAAGAGGATTGTTGCATTTAACGTATAGACACGAGTCATCCCAAGTAGCACGAGGTGTTTGCTCTAAACTACGGTAGCAACACAACCCGTCTCTCGTAGCATGACTCGTCTTGTACTTTGAACATAAACACTGTGGGAGCCGAATAAATGGCTAAATCGGAAGGGGAATATTTTAGTAGATTGACATTAACCGGCTACATCATGTAGACATTAACCGGCTATATCCTGCAAGACTAGGATGAGCCGAATACAATACGTGAATCGATTAAGAAAGGATCTTTGAGGCCGAATATAAGAACAGGTAATGATTGAAAAGTAGGCCCGGGCCCCGAGGCCTCAGAAGGAACAAATATAAATAAAGAAGCAGCGTCCTTGGAATGGCATGTAAGAATCACTTCACCAAACTTAGTAAACAAGCTTTCTTGAGTATAACTGACTTGCCCGTCGGAGTGCTAACCCCGGCACCCCCGACCGGAGTGTTTGTCCTTGCAGGTGACTAGCTAAGGATCAAAAGCGTCTCCTGGGATCTAAAGAGTATTTCCAAAACCACCTCCCTACAATTGGCGCCATCTGTGGGAATACTCAAGTACATCCATGGAAAGCGTGACGCAAGATCCTCCGATAGCCACCGACGAGACTACACAGAGAGACGACATCACTCCGGCAAATATGCTCGGGAAGGAAACCATCGCTGCGAGACACGCCTTGAATTTTGACTCGCCAACGACTTCAGCGTAGGAGACGATGCAAGGCATCATAGAACAAGCTAAACAGAATGAACAAAGGCTGGAAAATATGATCGCAGAAAATGAACGCCTCTGTCAAGATTTGGCCCTGGAAGTAGCAAAATCCAAAGAAGTCGCGCGCCAAGACCCCGAACGACCCCTGAGGGCAGGTAGACAACGACCTCGAGCCCGACCAAGGGAAATCGACAGCGACTCCAACTCATTATCCACGGAGCATAACAAGGGACGCTCAGACACTTCCAGCTCCTCTAAAAAAAGTCCACACACAAGGAACAAACACAGAAGAAGCAGTTCAGACGAAGAGGACCGGCACGATCCTTTTATCCGACGAATTGCGAGGGCGGCCCTGCCCAAGAAGTTCAAAGCTCCATCATTTACTCTCTACGACGAAAAATCAGACCCCACTGATCATATACGTCACTACAAGGAGGCCATGACGTTACATGCAGACAATGAAGCCCTCATGTGCCGAATATTCCCCAGCAGCTTGGGGTCATTAGCTGTCAGATAGTATTACAAGCTGGAGCCGGCTTCGATCAGAAGTTTCCATCAATTACAAAAATCCTTCAGGGCCAGGTTCATCACCAACGAGATACAGCCGAAACAGGCCGACTCTATCTGGGCTATGCAAATCCAACCAGGAGAAACACTGAGGGCATATTCGGCGCGATATTGGGAGTGCTTCAATCTCGTTGACGACGCTTGCAACGACTCCATGGCCGTCACCGCCTTCAAAATGGGACTACATTCTGACAGTGCTCTTCGCAACTCCCTGACTAGAAGACCCCCCAAAACAGTCTGGGCGTTGATGAAAAAAGTCGAAGAGTATTGCAAAGTGGAAGACGGCGCCTTGAGGATTAAAGCTAGACAAGTGTCTACCAAACCGGCACCTCCTGAAATCGCTCAACCGATAAGTTCCGTGCCACCTCTGAGCCCTGAGCCGCGACAACGTGCTAAACAAGACAAAAGGCGGGACTCTTGCCGATCGAGTGATCAATGCTCCCACCCTACGAATGAACAATTGCAAGTCGACAGTAGACGCTCGAGGCGCGCCGACAAAAAGTACACGGAACTGTCAGAGCCAATCACCGCGGTAATGACCAAAATCCAACACCTTTCATTCTTCAAATGGCCGTCAAAGATGGTGGGGCCACCCGATACACGAAGGGACGGTGCGAATATCACAAAGATCACGGCCACGAAGCGAGTTACTCGCATTAAAAGATCGCCTGGAAGAGCTGGTGCAAGACGGCCGCCTGCAGCAGTATGTGAAACAAGGAAGGCCAACCAAGGCATTAGCATTGAAGCAGGACTCTCCCCCACTTGGCGTGATCCATGTAATTTACAGCCTGCCTGCACCCCCAACCGTGCACACAATTCAATCGCATCCAACTCTCTGAGGCGCCAGATTTGTCGACCGGTCGAAGAAGCTCCGACAATTGCCTTCAACGACTCCGACCCCAATGACGCAACGGCTTCCCACATTGATCCGTTGGTCATTGGATTACGCATAAACCGGTTCATCATTGAACGAATTCTCATAGACCCAGGGAGTAGTTCAGAGGTCATGTACTACCAAATTTTCATCAAGCTCGGCCTCAACGAGTCGGATCTATCTCCGACGCCTCACCCACTGTTCAGCTTTAATGCGAATCTCGAATATCCATTGGGCAAGGTCACATTACCTGTTCGAGCGGGTTCCAGAACGGTCAAAGCGAAATTCCTGGTTGTGAAGCTCCCCTCGCCGTATAATGCCATCATGGGAAGAACTTGGCTACATATCATGAAGGTCGTCCCAAGCACCTACCATCAGATCCTGCGTTTCCCAACAACCCACGGCATTGAAGAAATACGTGGTTCCCTCCAATTGGCACAAGCAGAGCTCTGATGAAAACCCTATCACTGACCCGATCTGTGGGCTCTGATACCTGTAAATATATTTCGCCTCTGCAATACGAACTATTTTTCCTCGTCGCTCAAAATCATATGTCAATTCCCAGTGGGGCACTCGCCAGGACTGGCCAAATTAAGTCTCCGAATTCGGAGCGCCCTTCGTGGATATCACGATCGGCCAAAACAAGTCTCCGGATTCGGAGCCCCCTTTAGCGCATAACGCCTTAGGGCCGATTAAGTCTCCGGATTCGGAGCCCCCTTCGGCGCATGACGCCTTAGGGCCGATTAAGTCTCCGGATTCGGAGCGCCCTTCGTGGATATCATGATCGGCCAAATCAAGTCTCCGGATTCGAAGCCCCCTTTGGCGCATGACGCCTTAGGGCCGATTAAGTCTCCGGATTCGGAGCGCCCTTCGTAGATATCACGATCGGCCAAATCAAGTCTCTGGATTCGGAGCCCCCTTCGGCCAAATCAAGTCTCCGGATTAGGGCCGATTAAGTCTCCAGATTCAGAGCGCCCTTCGTGGATATCACGATCGGCCAAAACAAGTCTCTGAATTTGGAGCCCCCTTTGGCGCATGACACCTTAGGGCCGATTAAGTCTCCGGATTCGGAGCGCCCTTCGTGGATATCACGATTGGCCAAATCAAGTCTCCGGATTCAGAGCCCCCTTCGGCGCATGACGCCTTAGGGCCGATTAAGTCTCCGGATTCGGAGCGCCCTTCGTGGATATCACGATCGACCAAATCAAGTCTCCGGATTCGGAGCCCCCTTTGGCGCATGATGCCTTAGGGCCGATTAAGTCTCCAGATTCAGAACGTCCTTCGTGGATATCACGATCGGCCAAAACAAGTGTCCGGATTCGAAGCTCCCTTTGGCGCATGACGCCTTAGAGCCGATTAAGTCTCCCGATTCGGAGCGCCCTTCGTGGATATCACGATTGGCCAAATCAAGTCTCCGGATTCGGAGCCCCCTTCGGCGCATGACGCCTTAGGGCCAATTAAGTCTCTAGATTCGGAGCGCCCTTCGTAGATATCACGATCGGCCAAATCAAGACTCCGGATTCGGAGACCCCTTTGGCGCATGACACCTTAGGGCCGATTAAGTCTCCGGATTCGGAGCGCCCTTCGTGGATATCACGATCGGCCAAATCAAGTCTCCGGATTCGGAGCCCCCCTTTGGCGCATGACGCCTTAGGGCCGATCAAGTCAAGTCTTCGGATTTGGAGCCCCTTTTGGCGCATGACGCCTTAAGGTCGGTTAAGTCTCCAGATTCGGAGCGCCCTTCGTGGATATCACGATCTGCTAAATCAAGTCTCCAGATTCGGAGCCCCCCTTTGGCGCATGACGCCTTAGGGCCGATCAAGTCAAGTCTTCGGATTCGGAGCCCCCTTCGGTGCATGACGCCTTAGGGCCGATTAAGTCTCCGGATTCGGAGCCCCCTTTGGCTTATGACGCCTTAGGGCCGATTAAGTCTCCGGATTCGGAGCCCCCTTTGGCTCATGGCGCCTTAGGGCCGATTAAGTCTCCGGATTCGGAGCGCCCTTCGTGGATATCACGATCGGCCAAATCGAGTCTCCGGATTCGGAGCCCCCCTTTGGCGCATGACGCCTTAGGGCGGATCAAGTCAAGTCTCCGAATTTGGAGCCCCCTTTGGCGCATGACGCCTTAGGGCCGATTAAGACTTCGGCTTCGAGCCGATTAATCTCCTTAAGGCTGAAAGGGCCCTGGGTTCAAGCCTCCAAATACAGAGTCCACTTTAGTGCTTCAGAGGATTATTGCATTAAGCCGTTCGGCCATACTAATCGGTCTACAGTGCTAAGTGCTAATTACGTCTCCGAATCCGGAGCGAACGTTGGCACGAACAAAAGATATTGATAATTGATCCTATGTAACACACTAGAACAGATCATACATTCGAAGTGATGTGCTTTAGTACACAGGAAAAATTCATAATAACACGCAAATAGATTTAAAATAAAACCATTTATTTGATTAAACAGTTGTTACATAAACACAACCCGCATTCGAGCATTACAATATCGAAAGCAAAAAAGGAACAAGACGCGCCAGTAAAAAAACGTCGCTAGATCGACGACCGTCGCCCTAAATCCCTCCACGGCGTGCAATACCTTGAACGAGTTATCCTTGAGCCCACGACTTGCATAGCGCCAAACTTTCCCTGATACCATTGACAATGTCAAGGCAAAGATCCAGGACAAAGAAGAATGAACCTGACAGTTGTCGATTCTCCTTTCGGGGTGATCTGCTTCGACGACTTAGAGACTCACAGATCTCAGGCTCTTTGGATGACCTAACTCCCTCACGGGTAGGTTTGCTACTGCAAACCATCTCAACACCAAACTTGACCGAAGTTCGAGCCTCTGTAACCAAAATCACCATCCCACACAAGGAGTGCGAAGCGCCTGCTCCTTTTATTCTCAGCAACGACCGTGATCTCGAGGTCCCAATCCCAAGAAAACTTTATTAACGCCAGAAAAATGAATTGGCTGAATAAGACGGGCGTCGATTGACATTCGCCACGATCGCCATCCCGACGGCTGGCCGAAACGCGCACTGGCTGGGCCAAAGCGAAATGGATTTATTAAACCGGTCAGCCAAGTCTTCACATGCCGATCACCCTTGACCAGCCCACTAATCCAACTGGCCAAGCGTCAATGGCCATTGAAATAGCCTCGATAAAACCTTAATGGTCGTCGTAGATGTGCCGATCCTGCCTATGTGCAGATCCTGCCGATAAGCCCGCGTATCGCCGGACAGTTAACAGCTACATGGGTCGGACAATATTTATACATTCATTCAAACATTTAAGCAACACGAAATACACATATGCCGAATATGAATGACAACAAAACATTTATAATGAAACGTTCTTTATTCAATAAAACAATAAGTTACATAGTTTCAAACGCGCCCTGCGTTCCAATCTTACAACTATTAAACTCATATGGCGTCACCCTCATCATCACTCTTCTCAACTTCAAAAGCAGAAAACGAAAAATATTTACTCCTGTAGCGTGGTGATGCCAAATCAATTCCCGACGCTCGAAGAGCTTCTGCGGCTTGAGATGCCTTGATCCAACCATGCCTAAACCCACGGTTTTCGCATTGGCACACTTCTTCGGCCAATTTTTCCCTGGTTCTCTCGATTCCCACTTTTTGGCCCTCATGGAAACCTTTCTCATAGGCCCTCCCCTTCGCGCTCTCTATTGCGAACATACTTGCCGTCTCTCGATCGGCAAGCGCGAAGCTGATAAGCCGACTAGTAACCCTCTCTTCCACAATTGGGTTCGCGTGCGCGGTGGATTGTGCCTGAGCCGCCTTGGTCTTCTTTAGTTCCCGCTCGGCCGCCTCCACACGGGCCTCCAAACTTCGAATACGTTCTTTCTTCTTCTCCATCTCTTGACGGCGTAGCCGATGATGCCGACTTCGTAGCGATGTAAAGCCCCTTCACCGCCGTGAATGCCCTCGAAACACCTCGTAGTCTGTCGACCCGGCATTGATTCTTGAACCTCGAGAAATATTTGTCGGGCAAAGTCGACCGCTATGTCTGGGTCTCGAACGATCGAGTCTGCCTCCGTCATGGGTCTATTCTTTACAAATACCGCAAAGCTTAATGGGCACGGATTCGCGTCAGACCTCCTCTCGACTTGGGACTGTGTAGATTTTCCCTGCGACTGCTTGTCTCGCCTGGGCGATCTACTGCGACGTCGGGGAGACTGACGCCTCTCTCGACCCCTGGAACTCCTACTTCCTGTACGCGAGGGTTCACCACCTCGACTCATATCTCCGCCCAGCTCAGCTAGGGTCTTCGCTTCCCCTTTACTATTAAAGAAGAGTCGGTTCGACATTCGCACAATCAGTCTTCCTCCAGGACCTTGAGTCAATTGTCTACCAAGCTCATAAAGGATATACCCTTGTTCATTTATCCTTCACAGAGGCAGCACGATCGAGGAAATCTCATTAATTGGAGATTCTGAATCGCCTGACGCCGGTTGAGTCGACGGCAGGGGCACGATTTTACTATCTATTCGAATATCGCGAACCGCCTGAGGCAATGGCAGATTCATCAATCTATTCGGCTCATGTACCCCAGCCGGCTCACAAATCGATTCTTCTAACCACTGCAGGAACCGCCTGGGGCAAGGGCAGATTCATCAATATATTCGGCTCATGTACCCCAGCCGGCTCACAAATCGATTCTAACCACTGCAGGAACCGCCTGGGGCAAGGGCAGATTCATCAATATATTCGGCTCAAGTACCCCAGCCGGCCCCAAATTGATTCTTCTAACCACTGCAGGAACCGCCTGGGGCAAGGGCAGATTCATCATTATATTCGGCTCAAGTACCCCAGCCGGCTCACAAATCGACAAATCATTATAATTCAAATTCAATCTCCAAAGACGAATAAAAAATGTTTCATTAACATAAACCACACAAATTGTGTACAAGTAGTAGTGAAAGTCCAAATGTTTCATTAACATAACCACACAAATTGTGTACGAGTAGTAATGAAATTATAAGGAAATTTTCATTAATAAATTGCACACAAGATAGTAACCAATTTATACATGAAAACCACCCTGAACCAACAAAACTCTACCAAACAAAAATCAAAAAACTAAATGAATTAGGAAACGCCTCCCAGATCACTCCTCGGTGTCGGATTCAAGGGGCTCAACATCCACTTGCTCGTAAGGAATTGGCAAATCCAATATAATTCCAGCGGCAGCAAGGGCTTTGAGCCACCCGTGTTTGAACCCCCGATTCTCAAATTTGGGAACTTCATTAACGTATTCTGTGAAGGCGGCTCTTTTTCCCGCCTCAAAAGCCTTAGACGCGGCTTTCTCCTAGGCCGCCTTGAGCTCCTCCAACTGATTATTCGCCTCGGCAAGTTCGTCTTTAGAGAGCTTGAGCGATTCCTCACTCGCACTCGCTCTGGCCACAGCGTCAGAACGAAGTTGTTCGGCAGTGCGAGCCCTCTCCTTCTCCGCTTCGGCTCGTGCGCTCTCCATTGCGACTCTCATCTTCTCAAACTCGGCCCTACTCTTCTGACCGTCCACTTCTGTTTGCAAACAGTCAATTCTGCCAAGAGCATCATGCAGGCGGCGGCCTAAGTCGGCGATCCTGCCGACGGTCTGCAAAGAACAAGCGATCATTAGATACCTTTATGAAAATAGATTTAGGTGAAGTTGAAATCACTTACCAAAAGTGCCGACTGCGCAGACAGAGCTACGGCCATAATATCCGGCACAGCGCAAAAGGTTGCATTGTCAGCCGGCAAGGAAATTGAAGCCGCCAGGCTCAATGCAACGGTCGGATCCTCCATGGCCGAAGCATTGGAAGGAATCGGCGTATCTCTAATCTTGGGCTGAATAACAAAAGGAGCGACCACATCCGATTCTTCGAGGCGAGGCCGTTTGTCAATGGGACTAATTTCTGAACTAGCCTCCTCATCGACGCTACATTTTTGGCCGCGTCCCTCCGGAATCAGCCATTCTTCGCCGGCCTGCTGTTCAACCACTTTTTCCGTTTCGACCGACGTAACCTAAGCCGTTCCTTCAATAATGGGTACAAAGGCCTTAGTCAAGCTGGGATCGGATTCGGCGGCCTCGGCCTTCTTTCGAGCAACCATCCGCTCAGCATTTCGCTTACGTGCCATTTACGTAAGGCTTTCCTTTGCCATACCTCCGAAGAAATCGCCGGGTAGATCTCCTAAGTTCGCGAAAATATCCCCGGAAGAAAACTCTGCCAGACCCGAAGCGGATGGTGAGGAAGGCTGGTTAAGTCCGGCAGCCTCGAACGCCGAACGCACGGCTTCGTCAACCTCTTCGCCCTCCTCAGTGAATTCTCTAGCCTGGTCGGCAACTACCTCTATCACCGGCTCTGCGTCTTGCCCCGAATCAGAAACTTCGAGACCAATTTGCCTAAGGTTCTTGTAGCTAGGGAAGATAAGAGCCGAGAGGTGCTGATCGCCAGATGGAATTGGGATGTTGTCCGTAGCCGAGAATGTGGTATAAGTGGGTTCGTACCGAAGTAAAATGTGGGCGGCTCTCCCTTGTTTTTGCACGTTTGGACGACCGAAGTAGTCGAGTGCAGTCTTAATGTCCCTAAGGATCGCGTCGTCAACTGAAGTCAGAATCTTCTTCAATTTGTTACCTGCAAAAGATAAGGAGAGCTTAAGGAAAGAGAACCGATTAAAAGACAGATCGACAAACATAAGATACTACGTGGCAACCTGGATTACCCTTATGTCTGGGAATGGGGTCTAGGCGATCTTCGCCTTCAGCGAACTCCCAATTGCCTCGGACATTGACCATTACATCGTCAACCCTCTTACCAGAACTGGCAAGCATAGTCACCAAATAATGGTCAGTATCCTTGGCCCTAAGGAAGTACCGCCCCAGCCGACCAGAGGATTTGGCTAAAGCATAGTAGTGCCGAATGGCCGGAATTCCGAGATTGATCCTAAGGCGTCGATTCAACTCTATAACCCCCATAATGATTCGAAAGAAATTTACATTGGGTTGAGAAGGAATCAGACTCCAATAGCGAAGAACGGCCCTAAGCAATAGATGTAAGGGGAAACGAACTCTGCCCTCCGCAATGGACAGGAGGGGGAATACGATCATATTCTGATCCTCTCTTTCCATATCTAGAGTGTTGTCCGTTACGAGAGACAAATGGACGTCATCGGGAATGGAAAAATGTCGCCGGAATCTGGAAATGCGACTCTCAGAAAGGAGGTCTTTCAAGTGTTTAGCCATTCCAACAGGGATCCAAGGATTCGCCGAAAGTAAAAACGATAAACAGATAATAGGATTACAAAGGAAAGGGAAGAAGACTTACGAAGAGCAGACGAGGCAAAGGCAGATGGACGAAAGTTGCAGAAAATGTGAGTGAGAGGAGAGATGTGCGCTGGCAGTCCAAACGTATCAGATGATCGACGAAATGTGCACCCAAAAGGACTGAAGTTTCAAATCGCAATAAATGCGAGAGACACATGAATGGCGCGGGAAAATGTAATGATAAACGAAAAGGTGTGCGCCTTCTGACATCCTCTGACGCCTTGGGGAATGCGAAGCCGCCTGATCTATGCTAAGCTTTTCGAATTCTAGACCAAACACGCCGATTAACTATCGTTAATAGGAAGTTCAGGAGGCAATTGTGGGAGCCGAATAAATGGCTAAATCGGAAGGGGGATATTTTAGTAGATTGACATTAACCGGCTGCATCATGCAGACATTAACCGGCTGTATCCAGCAAGACTAGGATGAGCCGAATACAATACGTGAATCGATTAAGAAAGGTTCTTTGAGGCCGAATATAAGAACGGGTAATGATTGAAAAGTAGGCTCGGGCCCCGAGGCCTCAGAAGGAACAGATATAAATAAAGAAGCAGCGTCCTTGGAATGGCATGTAAGAATCACTTCACCAAACTTAATAAACAAGCTTTCTTGAGTATAACTGACTTGCTCGTCGGAGTGCTAACCCCAGCACCCCCGACCGGAGTGTTTGTCCTTGCAGGTGACTAGCTGAGGATCAAGAGCGTCTCCTGGGATCTGAAGAGTATTTCCAGAACCACCTCCCCACAAACACAAAGAAAACTAATGTATGGAAAGCATTAAACAATCACAGAGAGTAAAATACTTGAAGAGATGAAAAGAATAATTATTATAAACTTTTAAAACATCCATACATTGATTCAAACCAAATCACATTCAAGGCATATGAAAAATCCTATTACATGGTTAGGGTTTCATCAAAACCCTATAAAAGAATAACCTAGCCACTTATGGAGGAGTGGGAAGAGGATGGGAGAGATGGAATCCTCCATGGAAGTTGTCCTTGAAGCTTGAGAGAAAATCACCTTATGTAGAACCCTAGCCTCCCTTTCCTTAGAATCAAATTTCAGCACCCTAATCCAGCCTCTTCCTTGCCTATTTCTCCTTCTGCTGCCTTTCAAACAGGTTTAAAGCATTGGGCCCATTTTTCAAGAAAAGTCAACGCACGTGCGAAAAAGTCAACGCAAGTGCAAAAAAAATCAACACACGTACGGGAAGCTCTTTTCTCTCCAAATTTTGTATTTTTGCCCATTTTACGCTCCGACTATGTACAATCTGATTGACATTAAACAGACATAAAATATATAATTTGACAAGCAAATAAAGTTAAGAGATCCTAATTAACAGCCTCAATGTTGCACAATTCGGCCTTAATCAAAGGGTGAGAGCGTGTTTATGAGGTCGGTATTTTAGGCTAAGAGGTAGCAAAGCACAAGTAGCATGCATGATTAACATCCATTGTCAATGTTTGAGTGAAAATGGCAACTATACGTCTCCGGAAAAGAATATTCGAGTGAGGATAGGTCGAGGAAAGGTAGACAATCGAAAGGTTCAAGTTCCTCCTTGTGGGGTTTCTCAGCACAAGATTTGTGGAGGATTAGATCACATTGGGTACATTTCTAGTAAGTTCAACATGGACGACCCGAGATGTGTTTCTGAAGCTTTCTACAAGTAAAATTGTTGTCATTGTCGTCCTCATCCTTGATTTCTTCACTTAAACGATGCAAGTGTATAGATTGCTTGTCTTTCTACTGCTCGCATTTTTTATTCATGACTAGAAATTTAGATTCTTCCTCTCTTTCAAGGGTTCTAAAACCGCTATTTATCCACTGATTGAAGTCGACGTGGTGTCTTTTGTGGCAGATAGAAAAACGAGACACGACATGACTCACACACCTATTAACGTGGGCAGTGGTTTCCACCGTGAGCTTGCGGATATCGCCAATGTCATAATCTGAGGACTCATTGAACTTTTCCAAAAACATCTTAAGATCATCCTATGTTGAAGGCATGTACCAACTGTTGGCACCATTAACAACCCCTTGTTGTCTCTCTAGACGTTTCCTCCATTCTACTTATCACTTGATATGTACTTAACAATAATAAGATGGGCTCTTGTAAATAGGGACGAACATATTTAATAATATATAAGTATGAGCTACAATATCAATTTTTACATATATAAAAAATAATAATGATATGAAACCATATATAAATTTGTTTTCTTTAGCAACTATAAAATAGTTTATTTCTTAAAGTGATATATTTTGAATTGTATTTAACACTCTTTCATATCATTAAAAACATATGTGATAGAATTGACATTAAAATTTCAAATAATGTTTCTCAATAAATTTCAATTGACTGGACAACTTATCTTTTGATCAGCAGAAAAGTAATCTTTATTGATATAGTCAGAGTACAATACAGCAAACAAAACATCAATAAAGAGTGTAAGTGCAAGGAGCATCAAAGCATAACTAAACGATCCCAACTAGGTTGGCACCAAAGAGCTCACACAATCATTTGTTAGCACATCACAAGTTGGTGAGAAACCAACAAACAAGAACAACCAAAAAACAAAGGAGCTTAATAATATTCGAAACAATTGATTGACAACAAATAACTAGAACTACACTCCAACTGCTATTAAGCTCACACTATATCCAACATCACCCAGCAAAGTGCTTCAGTAACAGTAGCAAACACAAGCAAATAACATGAGTGCTGAACCCAAACATAAGACCTGCAAATCAGGCAGCACCCGTTCCTCCTAGACACAATCATACCTGCAAACAGAGCTAACTACCAACACCATAGCCAGCACCAAATCTAATCTGCTCCAGGTTATGCATGAGATCATGAATAGAGTACTAGTAATACTACAAATCCAGACTTAACTACCCAAAAATTACCCAGAATTATCATCTTGTGGTTTAGATTTATTTTACATGGACCGTACATTATACAAATTCAATCTCAACCACACATTTCCATTTGAGGTAAATTTGGGATCCATACATCTGGGTCCATACACTTATTCATAGACTATGGCTGTTGTTTAGATGATGATCTTACCCACCAGGCAACTCTCAATTTTATCAAATCACATAACTCCACCATATCATTAAAAACACAATCATTTCTTTGTTTCCAAATGGGCCAAAGAATAGCGAAGGGAATAACTCTCCAGATTTTTCTTGCCAACCTTTTGAGTCTTAACCCCAATCACCATTGAAACAAACTCTCCACTGACCCTGGTTGTACCCACTGAATTCCCCATCAATTAACCATATATGTGACCAAACTTTTCAAATTAGAGGACAAGAGAGGAGAACATGATTACATGACTCCTCTCCATCTTTACAGAACACACAAAGAGAGCTCATATTATCACCAAGAAGACCAAAAAAAGACACCAGTTTTAATTTTCCCCTTCCAATCTAACCACCCAAAGAATTGGGCTTTAGGATTTGCAATCAATCATAGTTTTAATAAATTAATTTCTTTTATTTATTTTAACCAAAATGGTTTCACGTTTTTATACATTTCATAAATATATAGAGATGATCACCTAAATTTGGAGCCACATAAATTTAAAAAAATAAAAATAAAAAGGGAGCAAACTTGTATAATTTAGAGATAATTATTAATATCCATTCTTGCTTGTAGAAGTTGAAAGCTGAAGCAAACGACCTCGAGGGGAGGTACAAGAGAGGGGGGAGTCGAGGATGACTAAGAGGCCCAAAAAAAAGTTGGTTCAAAGCAGTTTGGCATACTACTTCAAACGATAACGTGTTAAGGCATTCTGCGGATCAGCTCATGAAAGTTGCTGGCAGCTGCTAAAGCGTTGTGATGCAACTGTGAACATCGTCTGGCTTGAGAAGAACACAACCCAAGTCTTGTGTTAGTAACTTTGCCAAAGTGCTCTTCCCTGTGTACGGATGACCCTTCATTGTTATGATCATTTGGGGTTGTACTAACCCCATCTCTCTCTCTCTCTCTCTCTGAAGTTTGATGACTCTTATGATCCAACAGCAATCTATTCACACTCTTTACTTTAATGTATTCATTTAAAAAAAAATTTAATCAAGTATCAGGCCAATTTACATACATCTTAACTAATTTTCGAATAAGAGCAAACACCCTATATGAATTGACTCCAAAAAAATTTATTGCAACTAGTGAATATTGAACATAAGACCTTGTAAAAGTACACCCTAAGTCCCAAATTATGCCACTAAGCCAACCCGATGAGTTACTTTAATGTATTCATATTGATGCTCTTCATATCAATTTTGAAATGGGAGATATTTATATATTTATTAATTATTATTATTTTTAGAGGGATTTGGATCCCTTTCACTCATAGGTTGTAGTAAGTGGAATGTAAGGGTGTAAAAATGGCCTGTGTCCCGTGGGCAGCTCGAACCTCACCCGCGACTCGGTGGTGAAGGCATTAGCCTTTCCCAGCAAAGAGTCAAGTTCGACTCCTAGAGGGCACAAAATGCTGGGTAATTTTTAGTAGTTCTTTGTAGAGACCTCACGCTATACTTCGATCGGAACTTGACCTTATTGGGGGTAGTCGATGAGTTCCACTGATGCCTTAGTGGTGGGTCCCTTCCTATGGGTTGGGGTAAATCAGGCTGGCAACCAATTATCCCAGAACCTAGGCTTACGAATGTCGTGATGACACCTCAGAGTATCATTTTCTTCTTGATACAAAAAAAAAAAAAAAAAAAAAAAAAAAAAAAAAAAACAAGACTTGTTAAAAAAATATTGCTTACTTCTCTGCAGGAAAGTGAATTGATTCCAAAAAATTCATGCAGCTTAGGTGACATGTAAACTCACAATCTGGACAGTAGTACATCATGTTCTTTGGGTTTCTTCTTTTCTCACAAACGTTGCAGTAATACTCACTAGAACCATCGTCTTCATAAAAAAAACACAAGACGGAGAGGGTGTTGATGAATTTTGTTCTCAAAGCTAAAGGGTAACAGGGCACAGCCGACATGAAATTGAGTCTTGCAGTGATGGCAGGAGTAGCCATGTACTTTTTAGTTTCACCACAAGCAGTATAGATGAATTTAGTATCGGATGCAATGGAAAAGATATTGAAAAACAAAGGACTACTCTCATGTAGTCTGTGGTGAAGAACCATAGGAAATAAACCGCATCTCAAGCTAGAGTGATAAAGGTAGTCCTCAAAATCATCCATGAATCACATGTTAACAGCGACATCATCATCATCCGTGGAATGGAAAGGGCTCTGTTTCTCTGGAAAAGAATATTTGCCTAAGTTTGGGTCGACAATCGAGCTCAGTTGGTGTGGCATAAGTTCCCTCCGGTAGGGTAACTCGGCGCCAAACTTGTGGAGGGAGAGGTCACAACGGGTACAGGTGTAGTAGTAGGTGGCTGCATCAGATGTACTGAAACTGATGAGTTGTAGACACTTCCTGCAAGCAATTTTCCGGCCATTTTCCTCTTCGTAGCTAGACAAGGTTAGTTGATGAACATCAGCAAGAAGATTTCCGATTCGCTCTACTATATGATTCAATGTCTCGCTGCTGCCACCACCGTTGCCATGTTCCTCCTGCTTGTCAAAGCCAAAAGAACTACATAATTTTGGAAAATTTATTAGTATTTGTAAAACATATAATGGAATGAGTCTATAATTTTTATAACCAACTGAGTTGGCAAGTTGATCAAAAGTCTTACACTTCATTAGGAGGTCAAGGTCAAGAGTACGAATCAAAAGTCTTGAACTTCATTAGGAGGTCAAGGTCAAGAGTACGAATCTGTTCACCTGTGTGAGTCTTGTCTTCAATATGATTTTCAATTGCTTCACATGCTATACACGTTACTACTTATGTTGATCAACAAAATGGCTTTAAACTGGTCTAATTTATTATATGCTTCGTTTTAACCAATAGTTCAAAATTTTAAAAAACAATAATGAAAAAAAAAAAAAAAACCTAGTTATAGATTTATTTATTTCTTTTTCTCTTTATGAAATATTTCTTTGACAACTGCTATATAATAAATTACCTTTAATTAGTAATATACCAAAACCTACTTAATTTTTTTATTCACATACTTTGGCTTTTCTAGACCAAATTTCTGATTCTGCCCCATAAGCTCACTGCTGATTTCAAGAGGTCTCAAACTTTCTTCACAAATCCAGTGAAGAACATCACTAAAATGGGTGTGTTTGGAGGCATCATGTGAACCATGTCTGTTCACAATAGATACCTCTCCCATCCTAAGACACCCTGTGGTGTCTACTACAAGCTTTGACACACCACCATGATCATAATCATCATCTGCACACCAATCATACCTTTCCAACAACCTTTGAAGATCTTCCCATGTTGTCGACTTGTACCAATTGATGATGCCATTGGCAGCTGTACCGTCCAGTTGTCTCCTCTCTATACGAATTTTCCAGTCGCATATATATTGGGCTATGCACTCGATGCTAATCAAGCGGGCGCCAACAGACTTTAAATGAGATTGTTGTGAAAGCAAGGTGTCAACGATGACAATGCGTTTTAAATGCAGCTGGGTCAGAGCCAAACATCATTGAGGTGCTCTGCTTCTTCCCCTATAGTTGTCGATGTTGTTGGCGGGGTACTCTCTAATCATTGTCATACAATTAAAGATGCTTCCATGGTAGATAATCGGGCATTTTAGGACCTTTTTTTTTTTTTTTGAACAGCAAGAGAGATCTTTATTGATGAAAGCATACATGGTATGAGGAAAACATCAATAAAGAGGAGCTTGGAGCTAGCACAAGCTCCAAGCTCTGGTTGGTGAGAAACCAACAAACAGAACAAAGCAACAAGACAACATGCAGAACAAAAATGCAGCACCAAGACAGAACAGAGCAGGTCCAGAATTGTAGCACCAAGACAGAGCTAATAGAACAGATCAGAACAGCAAAACAGATCAGAAGAGGCCCTGAATTGTAGCAAAACAGATCAGAACAGCACCAAGAGCAGAGCTAAAAGAAGAACAGCACCAAGAGCAGAGCTAATAAATCAGCACCAGAAGATCAGCATCAGAACAGTGATTCTGATTTATGGAAATTCTGCAACTGGGCTTCAAAATGCAAGATGACTACTAGGACTTAGCACCAAGGCAATATCTGATTTGTGGGAAGCTGAAAAGGAAATCATTAATTGAAAATGGGCATCTCTTAGATGCAGCTTTATACCAGAAAGCTAATCTGGTGATGATAAGTTCATGAAGATCCTGAAGCTGTGATTGAGAGCCTTGGAAGAGACACTCGTTTCTATGTTTCCACAATGACCAGAAAGTCACCAAAGGAATTGCACTCCAAATCCTCATTTCTTCAAATGTACAGCTATGCCCAGCCCACCACTGAAACAGTCCTTGAATAGACCCAGGGACCACCCAAACAACCCCCCACCATTGTAGTAACTCAGACCAAACTCTCCATACGATGGGGCAGAAAATCAGTACATGTTCAATTGATTCTTGCTGGGACTTGTAGAAAGTACATAGGGTAGAAGAATCACTGTCCAAAATTCCAAGCTGTTGTAGGAAGACTAATGTTTTAACCTTATTTCTCCATGCAAGCCAGCCAAAGAATTGCACTTTGGGAGGAAGATAATTAATCCACACCCATCTACTGAAGATAGCATTAGGCCTAAGAGCAAGGTTGGTATGGCTGTAGAAAATAGAAACAAGGGTCTGACCAGGTTTAGCAGCAGACCATAGAGCCATATCATTAACCTGAAGATTAAATGCAGGTGCTTCTCTTAAAATTCCATTAATTCTAAGTAGCTCCTCTTTTTCCCATTCAAATAGATGTCTTCTGAAGGTGAGTGGCCAATTGTAAGAGCTGCCTCTGATCTCCACAAGGTCTCTAATAGATCCCTCCTTATCGTTGGATAATTGAAATAACCTTGGGAATTCATCTTTAAAAGAGATATCTCTACACCATTTATCATGCCAGAATTTTATTCTACAAACATTACCCACTCTTAAATGTAAGTTGGAAACATAAAAAGTGAGTAAAGATACTTTCTGCTCAACTACTGATACAATATCACTCCATAGTCTAGATAGGATAATGCTTGAGTTAAGATGAGGCAACCATTTTCCTCCAAGGAATTTGTATTTACTGCAGAGGACCCTCTTCCATAATGAGTCATGTTCCGAAGCGAATCTCCACCACCATTTGAGAAGCAAGCACAAATTCACATCTTTAATTCTTCTTATGCCTATCCCGCCTTGCTTGATACTCTTAGATGCTTCCGACCATTTCACCAGATGGATTTTTCTCTTCAATTCTGAGCCTCCCCATAAGAATGAAGCTTGAATTTTGTCTAACTCCTTAGCTATACCTTCAGGTAGTTTGAATAAAGACATGAAATACACTGGTAGACTAGATAGCACTGCCTTCACCAATGTTAATCTTCCTGCGAAAGAAAGGAATCTCCTTTTCCACCCAGCAAGTCGCATTTTGAATTTATCAATGATAGGTTTCCAAGTCTTCTTTCTCCTAGGGCTTGCACCCAACGGCAAGCCTAGGTAGTTTAATGGCAATCTCTGAGCCTTGCAATTAAGTAAGAGGGCAAGCTCGTGAAGATCTAGATCAAAGAGACCAATCCCACAAAGCACACTTTCATGATAGTTGATTTTAAGCCCTGTAGCTATTTCAAAACATCTAAGAATCCACTTCAAACAGAGAACTTCGGACATCTCTGCTTCACAAAATAGTAAAGAGTCATCTGCGAATTGAATGTGAGAGATCACTACCCGATTGGATTCAATGACAGCCCCTTGTAACAGATTCAGATTTCTAGCTCTCTGCAGACGTATATTCAGTGCTTCAGTGACCAAAATAAATAGGAAAGGTGAAAGAGGATCGCCTTGCCTAAGGCCTTTTTGAGGTCTAAATTCCATGGTTGGTGAACCATTGACAAGGATTGAGAGTCTAGCAGTAGAGACACATTCTTTTATCCATGAAGTCCATTTAGCACCAAAGTCAAAATTTGCTAACATTGAGAATAGGAAGTTCTAATTAATGGAATCAAAAGCCTTTTCGAAATCTAACTTAAACAGCAGCCCTTTTTTCTTATATTTGGACCAACTATCCACCACCTTAGTTTAGGCCTATTCCTTTCACCCAAAAAAGCTGACTGAGTATCTCCTATAATCGTGGGCAAGACTCTTTTTAATCTAGAAGCAAGAACTTTTGAAAGGAGTTTGTAAATTGCCCCAACCAAGCTAATAGGCCTAAACTCATTCAGCTTGATTGCTTTATCTTTCTTTGGGATGAGAGAGATGAAAGTGCTATTCATACCTGAGATTAATCTGCCATTAGCATGAAACTCTTTCATGAAGTTGAGTATTTCCTCTTTAATCACCTTCCAATTTTTTTGGAAAAACATCAGATTGAAACCATCTGGCCCTAGGGCTTTATTGCCATTACAATCTCTAACTGCTGCCCATACCTCCACTTCAAAGAATTCCTCTTCAAGCCCATGGAATGAGACATTGTGCCTTGCACTTTTGAAGTCCCCAACAAGCACTGGTCTGATCAGCCATTCCTCTGTGAAATGCTTTGAAAAATAGGCCCACACCTCATTCATAACTTGACTTGGCTCTTCAAGAACTAAGTTTCCTTTTGTGATAGAATTGAGTGAATTCCTGTTTTGTCTGTTGATAGCCAAAACACGGAAGTATCTTGTATTTCTATCTCCTTTCAGATTCCAGTCAAGCCTTGATTTTTGAAGCTATTCCCATTCCAACTTCCTGTTCAGCCTCCACATTTCATTTTTGGTCTTCCTTTTCAGCTTCAATTCCTCCTCCTCTAAAGGCCTAGATTCAGCTATCAAATCCAGCTCATTGAGTTTATATTCAGACTTTTCAAGTTTGGAAGTTACATTACCATACACCTCTTTTCTCTATTTTTTCAAGGCCATCTTCAGATTATAGAACTTATTTTGTAAAACAGAACCAACAGATCCAGAGCAGTAATATTGTTGCCAAGTTTTCTCCACAAAAGAAGCAAAATTAGGATGTAAAAGCCAAGCATTCAAAAACTTGAAAGCTTTAGGCCCCCAATCCCTCTCATCCTCCATGAGCACAATTAGACAGTGATCAGATACTACTCTCGGAAGACCCCAAAGTTTGAATTTGAATCTTTCCATCCATTCTGGATTGATGAGAAATCTATCAATCCTACTCCATTTGTTCCCATCAAAAGCATTACACCATGTATATTGTCTCCCTATCATTTGCACGTCTACCACTTCACACTTATCAATGAATTCATTGAACTCTTTCATGCCCCTATCCCTTCTTGATGTTCCAACTCTTTCTCCTAAATTTCTGATCTCATTAAAGTCTCCACCAAGGCACCAGGGCTTAAGGAAGGGATTTTTAAGAGTTAACAGTGTTTCCCACAGTTTCCCTCGGTTTACAACATCATTGGGAGCATGGATGTTTACAATTACACAGTCAAATGAGTTATGAATTTTACCTGAAAGGAGAATGAAGTTCCTATTACTGCAACAATCTGACAACTGGAAGATATTAGGGTCCCAGATGCATAAAAGGCCCCCAACCAACCCAACAGCATCCACAGCCATGAACTCAAAGCTATCCCTAGGCCAGAAGCTTTTCACCATCAAGTTAGTCATACTTGATTTTTTTTGTTTCCTGAAACAGTGCCAAATCAATTTTCCTTTCAAATAAAATTTTCTTAATCTTTCTTCTCTTTTCAGGCCTTCCTGCCCCTTTAATATTCCAACTCAGTGTCTTCATGGAAATAGACATTACACTGATTTCACCCAAATAGAGCTAATTATGCCCCTGGGTCTAACCCTCTTCCCATCCTCTCCTGGTCCTTCTTCTCCATAAAGGTTAATTGGTTGATTACCTCAACTTCCTACCCCTTATAGTCAATACCCAGCACTTTTCCCAACTACAATGTAGCACAAGCTTCTTAATTTCTGCTAACTGATAGGTTCTGTGATTGTGAGTTGCGGTTTGTATTGATCGCAGCACTGTTGATTGCCTCAACTTCATGCCCTTTGCAGCCGGTACCCAGCTCTTTCCCCAACTGCAATGAAGCATAAGTTTCTTGAATTCGACCAGCTGATCGATGTTGAGATTGTGAACTGGTGGCAGCTCTAGGTCTTGCCATGGAGCCTTTACTGGTTCCACTACCTTTTTGACCAAATCTTCTAGCAAGCCCTAGGAATCTACCAATCAACAAAGCATTTTTGTTGCCTTTCCTTTTGCCTTCCTTTATACGGGTGTTAATGGATGTTGAGAATAATGGACTGAAGGAAAAATTATTAGCTTTAGAATGGGGGCCCACCTCAGAGTTTCCATACCCAAGCCTTTTAGAAGATGAATTACAAACATAATCCTTAGATTTAATGGGCTGGACACAACTATGGGCTACCCCAGTGAGCCTAAGTCTATCTCCAAACAAATGCCAAGATTAGTCTTGGTTGGCTCACTCTCTTAATGAAACCAGGAGTTAGAGTCTAACTATCCACTACTAAAGGTGCTAACATAGCTGGTTGAGCATCATGATTGTGTTCTATTATAGGGGCCTCCATATCTATGTGGTTGACATGATTGAGCCAATGCTTCTGTCGCAAGCTAACCACTAGAAATGATGATTCTACCACACAAGTATTATCTTCATTTGAATTTCCCCCCAAAGCTTTATTCTCCTCTACTGCTGAGGCATGACTCCAACTACCACCAACCTCCAGCTCAACATTGTTTTTCAACCTACAAGCCATGGATGCGTTTGACACCTCATAATCTCCAGCCACATCATGTACTATGTTATCACCCTCTACCTCCAGATTGGTACCTGCAATGAGTTGGTGATTAACTTTAGAGCACCCATCTTCCTCGGCCCCAATGGTAGTAGTTTCTTTGAAGTTGAATAATGCATTTTCTGAATTAAGCTCTTCGTGAACTCTTATGGGGCAGATTCTTCCTTTGCATTCTAAGTTTAAACTAGTGCTAATGGGGTCCACAACACTGGTGACTATTTTGAACCTCCCACAACGAAATGACTTGGGTAAACAAATGTCTTCATTCAGAATAACCACCTCTCCCCATAAGCTTCCAATCTTCTTGAAAGTAACAGAGTTCCACAAATTAAGGGGTACACCATAACATCTGATCCAAACATATCACTCCTGATGGGAAATACATACCAGGGCGCCACTCAGTGATGTACTCGCACCAATCATGAAACCAAATTTCAATTTGAGATTTTCCTTTCAACAGGTCTTCCCGTGAATTGAAGGAGATGATTGCATCTCGACCACCACCTTCTCTAAACAGCACGCTCGACATACCTCTCCTTTTGAGCTCAGTATTCACCTCCTGAACAGAGTATTCCGTTTTAAGCTTCATGATCAAGCTCTCAAACAACCACCCATTACCTATCTCTTCTACTCTGATAGTTGTCTTAGGTAGGCATCTTGAATCGGTGCTCTTGATAACATTTGCAAACGTTCTTCCATCAATCCCTTGATTCCAATTTCTGTTGACGGACATGGCAAATGGTTTACGTGGCTCTGGTTGAGTAGCCAATTTGGATTTTAGTTTCCTCCTTTCATCTATTCTGTTTCCATACTCTGCGGTTTTGACTATCAGCGATTTATCATCAACCCATAAGCCATTTGCTTTCTACTCAGCAATTCTGGCAAAAATGGAACAATCATACCTAATGAACCCAAATCTCGTATTTGTCGATTTCCTTCTCTTATTTGGTATAAATGCATCCTTCACAACGCCAAACTTGGAGAATAGTTTGTATAAGCTTCGCGAGTCCATGTGTTCAGGGAGGTTATCCACAAAAAGGGTGAATAAGCCTACCCTTCGATCTTCAAACCACGAGCTGCGTGACACTTGCCTTCCTCTCTGCTTAACCACTGGAATCCAACCTTCTTCTCTTTGCATCATCTTAGTCCAGAGACAATGCTAAGTTACTCTTTCCAATGCATGGGTAGCCTTTCACTGATATGGTCACAAATGCCATCTCTCTCTCTCTCTCTCGTTTATGAGTGTGTGTTGGGGAGGAGGAGGAGGAGGAAGTCTAAAATGCAAGAGGTTTCTGACAAATAGTGATCTCTCTCGCGGTTTTTGAAATTATATTAAGAAAATTGATAAAAAAAAAAACTTATTTTACATCTTTCCCCTTTTATTTTTGGATCTTTTCTTATGAGACCATCTCCAACCCTGAATCAAACCTTTCACCAAATTTAAAATTTGGTGAAAAAAACACTGTTTCATGCTCCAACCCTTTCACCAAATCGATATCAAATCGAAATTTCATCAAACGTTTCACCAAAACACTGTTGATGACCGTTGGAAAATATGAACCAATCGACCCGCCGGTTGACCGGCCGGTCGACCAACCGGTCGACTAGCTAAAGGTTCAAAAAGTTCAAAAAAAAAGTTCAAAACGTTGAAAAAAAAAAAAAAAAAAATTTTGGCTAACCGGTTGACTAACCGATCGACCACTAAAAGGTTCAGAAAGTTCAAAAAAAATCAAAAAAAAAAAAAAATTTATTTAATCCGATGGCCTACCACCCCGGTTGTCCCGAATGAAAATTTGATGAAAATCAAGGGTTGGAGCATTGAGTATCAGATTTGGTGAAAAATCATTTTTTTAACTCAAATTTGGTGAAAAAAGAAGTGAAGTGTTGGAGATGCTCTGACCAACCAAACCTTAATTCAGACACCAAACATCTCCATGCCCCATTCTCTGCAATCAAACGTAACCATCCTCTTTAAAAATGAACAACATACAAATTCTGGTTCTGATTGATCCAAAATAGTGGGTCATATTCAGAAAATGTATTGACCCCCTAAAAGTGCCCTATTCCCTTCCCTTTCCCCCTTTCTCTCTGTAAAACTACCACCACCCAAATACACTGACACGACTGTCGCTGTCAGTTTGATAAATGGCAACAAAAAAAAAAATTTAAAAATTCGATCTTGGGTGATTTGATGAATGCGAGGATTTGTTTAGCTGTGGCAATAACTACGAAGAAAAATGTTTGAGGGTCATAATTTTTGCGGCTCAAATAGTTTGAAATTGCCAAAACGGTCATTTTGGTAATTTCGAGCCATTTGAGCCACAAAAATTGTGGCCCTCAACCATTGCTGAACTACGAAATGTGAAGGTCATTATTAGAGAAAATAGAGAGGAACGTGGCTGCGTTAAAAATGTCTTTGTTGTTGGAAAATGTATATGTTTATGGGTATGAAGTGTTGGAGGAAATGCGACACTGGAAGTAGTCTGTAATTCTGTTGAGTGAAACAAAGAAAAACAATAATACTATTGAAATCTATGATGGGTTATGGAAAAGAGAGAGAATTTGGAGAAGAAACCTGCGCAAAGGGGTGGATCTTGCTGACTACAATGAAGCACCATCACCAGTAAGTTACCACCTCGTCGTTGTCATCATCACCATCCCTTTCTTCATCGGTATGTCATATGTTGTTCTATCCCTCCACAAGTTTCTCACTTCTCTTCATCTACTATGGTGATAGATTAGAAGTGGCTGTTTGTTTGGAGTGATAATAATGAGGGGTTTGTTTGGTTTTTATGAAATATAAAAAGAAAATTTGTTTTTATATTCAAAAATATTTTGGGTGAATTATACCTCCCATTGTAATTTAGAAAAAAATATAGTTAAGCTTATACTTTTAACATAATTACTGATAGGGATAGGCCCACAAGGACCACGGCCCACCATGAGTAAACCCAAGCCCACCATTTAGACCCCATTACACAACCCGGTCAAGAAACCCAGATACCGAGGCCAACTGAGCAGGAAAGGCCAATGGTGCTCGGACACGTGGCGGGTGCAGAACAGGCCATGTTAGCAGACAAAGATCTGCGAAGTTATTGCCACAGCACATCACCATTAATGCAACCCATCACAGCATTTATGGCGACAACACCCCTCAGCCGAAATGGCGTCCCCTCACCCTGAACAAGACGAACCACGGCGCAAGCTTTTCAGAAGGTCGAACGCTAAGACAAAGAAAATGATTACAGAGGATATAAGCAAAGCTCAAGACAAGAAGAAGGTTAAGTTTTCCATCCCTCTCTCACTACATTGTGTTCATCCCCTTTTCTAATTCATCCACCGGAGGGTTCACGGGGACTACCTGCCTCGATTGAACTTGCTTACAGGTTACCCAAAGGCTTAAGGAGCTTGGATCGGTCTAGCCCATTCACCAGACTCATCAGATATCGGTTGGCGTGCAGTATCAGCCATGTCAGCAGACAAAGATCTGCAAAGTTATTGCCACAGCACATCACCATTAATGCAACCCATCACCGCATTTATTGCGACAACACCCTCAGGAATGGCGCCTCACCTGAACAAGATTTAACCACGGCGCAAGCTTTCATGGAAGGTCGAATAAACTAAGACAGCGAAATGATTACCAGAGGATATAAGCAAAGCTCGAAGACAAGAAGAAGGTTAAGTTTTCCATCCCCTCTCTCTCTCTCTCTCTCTCTACATTTTGTCCATCACCTTTTCTAATTCATACACCGGAGGGTTCGCCGGGGGACTACCCCGTTCCCCGATTGAACTTGCTTGCAGGTTACCTAGTGGGCTTAAGGAGCTTGGATCGGTCTAGCCCATTCACCAGGACTCACTGTATTATCAATTACCACTTCTTTATGGTTAAAAGGATTGAAATTAATGTCAGTCGTGGTTAAGTACTGAAACAAATAAAGATAAATATATATTTTAATAAGAAAGTGATGATAATATTACTTTTTTCATTCATATGATTAAGGGTGTGCGCGCTACGGTTCAGATGGTTTAAGAGTAAAATTATAAATCGAATGGTGAATTGACGAATAACCAAATTGCGGTTTGGGCTATTTGCAACGGTTTGACGGATTGATGAATACTCTTAACTAATTATCAAGTATTTGTATAATATTTTTCATATATATAATACAAACTAATTTTATATAATATTTTTTTATATATAACTATTAATTTGTAACAAATTTCACATATTAAATCTCTCTTACACTCATTTTTACTTTGATAATTTGTTAGAGATTAAAAAATATATATGTATTAATTATAGCAAAGCAGAGTGATTCCCAAAACGGATTATAAATTTTAAAATTTAATCCGCGATTATTGATAGAACGGTGCAGATCGATGCAGTTTTAGCGGATTAAATGGTATTTTGTACAACCGTATATACATATGACTAATGAATTACTGATAAAAAATAGCTGAAGTATTATATAAATTAAAACATTGAGGGAAGCCAATGTGATTAGTCAAAAGTATGAGACTATTTGCATTTTTTTCAAACATCAAAGGTATGGGTATAATAGTAAATCAAATACTTTCATTTTTTTTTTTTTTTTACTTTTAGATTTACTTAACCTATATGCACTTAAAAATAGAATATTTTTGAATAAATTTTAAAAAATATATTCATTAAACACGAAAAAAATACAAAAAAAAAAAGTATATTTTTTATTTTTTTATAAATATTTCAATTTTTAAATGCAAGGTGTGTTCAAAAAATAAAAATTTTAATTAAAATAAGAAGAAATTCATTAAAACAAAACAAATAAACAAACAAACAAAAAAAACTCAAAAAATAATTTAAAAAACTAAACCAAACATAAATGTGATTTTAGTTACCAATATTTGCACATAATCAATTTCTATGGGGGGTGATTTTATTTATACCATAAAGCCATCTCAATACACTCAATTCCTAATTTTATTACACAAAAATTTAAAATTTTAATTTTATCTCTTTACATAATAGCAAACATACTTTCATTTTTGCACCCATTAACATTTGAAATCCTAACTCTACCCCACCCCTTATCCATCGTTACAACCTCATTCTTGATCTACCTCTTCAACTGGCGAAACCCTCACCCCTTCGCCTCCCCTACTGGAGCCTTCCCTTTCCATCCCTTTCAACACTATGAATCCCTTTCTTCCCTTTCACCATGATTGAGTTAACGTTACACGATTAGCTTTGACCATGTATATTAAATTTTAGGATTAACTACTGACAGGGATAGGCCCACAAGGACCACGGCCCACCATGAGTAAACCCAAGCCCACCATTTAGATCCCATTGCACAACCCGGTCAGTAAAACCCGGTACAGCTGGAGGCCAACTGAGTAGAAAAGGCCAATGATGCTCGGACACGTGGCGGGTGCGAGCAGCCACGTCGAGACAAAGATTCGCAGTTATTGCCACAAAGACATCACCATTAATGCAACCCATCACAAAGATTTATTATGCAACACCCTCAAAGGAGCAGCGCCCTCACCTGAACAAGACGAACCACGGCGTAAGCTTTCGGCGGGAAGGTCAGAACGGCTGAGACAGCGAAATGATTACCAAAGGATATAAGCAAAGCTCGAAGACAAGAAGAAGGTTAAGTTTTCCATCCCCGCTCTCTCTCTCTCTCTACATTTGGTCCATCAACTTTTCTAATTCATACACCGGAGGGTTCGTCGGGGGACTACCCCGTTCCCCGATTGAACTTGCTTGCAGGTTATCCAGTGGGCTTGAGGAGCTTGGATCGGTCTAGCCCATTCACCAGTATGCATCAGATTATCGATTGGCGCCGTGGGAAAGCGCTTGTCCGCGTCGCCATTGTGTTCATTGTCACGAGACCCTTTTCCAAAGAACCTTTTTCACCTCATCCGTCACGTGCATGGTAACGACCAGATCCATGGCTTCCCACCATAACGCTGCCGATCACCAGACCGACCCTCCCAATCCAAACAACCCACCACAGTACTTCATCGAGCTCACCAACAGCATCAACCGTATGGCCGAACAAAACCAGGCCTTAATCAACGCTCTGCTCCAACGGAACCTCCCTATTCCTCCACCACCTCCAGATATTCCACCCCATCCAGAACAAGTTCCAGGCCATACTGTCCCACAACCCAATCCTCCCAACTCGGGGGGCTTACAACCCCCTCACCCACATATACATCCACCTCCTCCACCCCCACGTCCATCAGTCATAGCTCCAGCTCCCGAGGGAGAAGCTAGCAGTGTCCAACATCTATCTCCCTCTGGTGGTGACAACATTCCCCTTTGGGACGCTGAACTCCGAGCCATGAAACTCCAACTCCAAGGGGTCATGCAGAACATCCAACATAAGCCCTCCACTACAAAGAACTCCCCTTTGTCGCCTCCATCCGAGACAAACCCCTACCCCCAAGTTCAAAATGCCTACCATCGACCCTTTGACGGAACAACCGACTGCCGACCACCGAGACCTACCAGACCTCATGATCCTCCATGCTTTCCTTGACGAAATCATGTGCCGAGTCTTCCCCGTGACCGGAAGGGTCGGCTCGGCTATGGTTCACCATTGCCACCAGATTCGGTCTCCACATTTCAACACCTGACTCCTTCCCGAGCCACTTCATCGGGCCCAACGCCACGACGTCCGCGACCCAACTCCTCAACATCCGCCGATCGAGGGAGTCATCACAGCCTTTGTCACTCGCTTCAACACCGAAGCCTTACAAGTTGCTGAAAATGACGATAAAGTCATCCTCACAGCCTTCATGGCTGGTCTACGGTCATCCGATTTCCTCTTCTCCCTCTCCAAGAACCCCCCGACATCCATGGCGCCTTTGTTCTCCAAAGCCCAAAGTACATGAACGCCGAGGATTCTCTAGCCGCAAGACTCCACAACTAAATATCCGCCCCCAGAGAAAAGAGGAAAGACCAAGAACCCAAGAACACGCATCATAACCAAACATCCCGCTTATGCCGATCGACCTCATCGGGCCCCAACCAAACCCCCCGGTCGGTTCGAGCGATATACCCCCCTCAATACTCCCACGGAACAAGTTCTTAACCAGATCCAATGGGACTATCCCCTCAAGGGGCCTCTTCCTCCACTAACCCTTCCATCCGTGAAGACTACCCAAATATTGTCGCTTCCACCAGATCATGGCCATAACACCGACGATCGTGATCACCTCAAAGAGCAAGTGGGGACCCTCAATCGCCATGGGCGCCAGAGCCGATTCACAGACACCCGTCCTCAGCAGAGGCAAAGGACCGAGCCCCACAGAGACAATCACAGTCATACCCTCCACTACGACCAACTGCACCAAGGGCATGATCGACCCCCCCAACAACCTCGGCCTCAAGGTAATCCACCTCCGCCAATTGGTGAAATCAAAGTTATTTCAGGCGGTATTGCTTGTGGGGGACCATCTCGCTCAGCTCAGAGGGCGGAGCTTAGAAAGATACGACAGGGCTCAGACAAGACAATTGCCACGGTCGACCGACCCCCCAAGCAACCCAAGCAGTGGACAGAGCCCATTACCTTCACGGACGCCGACTGTGCAGGAATCCGTTATCCTCACGATGATCCCCTTGTCATCTCTATCGTCCTCTCCAATTATAAGGTCAGACGGGTCCTCATCGACAATGGCAGCTCGTCGGACATCATTTTCCTCAACTGTTTCCGCCAACTGAAGATCGGGGAAGAAAGCCTGTCCCCACTCCAAACTCCTCTGGTTGGTTTCACCGGCGACCGGGTGACCTCTATCGGCTCCATTGATCTCCCCATCACCGTTGGAGAGTACCCACGACAGACCACGAGGTTGCTTACTTTCCTTGTTGTCGATTGCCCCTCTGCTTACAACATCATCCTCGGCCGCACCGCCCTCAATGCCTTCCAAGCCATCACATCCACCTACCACCTTGCCCTCAAGTTCCCTACTGATTTCGGGGTCGGAACGGTGAGAGGAGAACAGACCGTCGCTAGAGAATGTTATGTGGCCTCACTTAAAGAGGTCAAACTGAAGGAGGCAATGATCATTGAAGGACTTGACATCCGAGATGAGGACGAATTGATCAGAGGCGAACCTGTGGAGGAACTCGTCGAAGTTAACATCGATCCCACCAACCCACTCAAAACTACCAAAGTCGGCAGTCAATTACCTCCCCAAACCAAGGCCGACCTCACCGCTCTCCTGATCGAACACAGGGATGTCTTTGCCTGGACTCATGCAGACATGCCAGGCATCGACCCCTCTTTCATAACCCACCGCCTCAGTATCGAGCCTCATTTCCGACCTTACCGACAAAGGCAGCGTATTTTCCATCCAGAGCGCAACAATCTCATAGCTGTAGAGGTTGACAAACTTCTCGAGGCCCAGTTCATCCGAAATGTGGATTATCCTAAGTGGCTGTCCAACGTGGTCCTGGTTCGCAAAAACAATGGCAAGTGGTGCCTCTGCGTCGACTACTCCGACTTGAACCGAGCTTGCCCCAAAGATAGCTATCCTCTCCCTCACATTGATCTACTGGTCGACGCCACAGCCGGTCATCAAATGCTCAGCTTCATGGATGCTTTTTCCGGGTACAACCAAATCGTGATGCACTCGTCCGACCAGGAACACACATCTTTCATCACCGACCGGGGCACCTACCACTACCGTGTCATGCCGTTCGGACTAAAGAATGTCAGCCACCTACCAACGCTTGGTCAATACGCTTCCACCATCGACGGACGGAACATGGAAGTGTATGTGGATGACATGCTGGTTAAAAGCAAACTCTCCACTGACCACCTCACCGACCTACGAGAAACTTTTGCCACCCTTTGCAAATATCAGATGAAGCTCAACCCAGAGAAGTGCGCCTTTGGCGTAGGATCTGGCAAGTTCCTGGGTTTCATGGTCAGTCAGCGCGGCATCAAGGCCAATCCTGAAAAGATCAAGGCCTTGGTTGAGATGCAGTCACCCAAAACCGTTAAAGAGGTCCAGAGGCTCACCCAGAGTGGCGACCCTCAACCGTTTCATCTCCGCAAGAACGGATAAGTGCCTACCATTTTTCAAAGTCTGCGCAGACTTTTGAATGGACAACTGAATCAAGAAGCCTTTCAACAATTAAAAGCGATTGCATGGCCAATCCTCCTCCTCTCACAGTAATTACCGGTGAGCCCCTCTTCCTCTACCTAGCGATTATCAAGCACATAATCGGATGCGACCCTCGTCAGAGAGGACGGCTTAGTCCAACGACCGGTCTACTACATCAGCCGGGCTCTCAAGGGAGCGGAGCAGAACTAACCCTATTAGAAAAGCTGTCCCTGGCCTTGGTCACCGCCTCCAGACGACTCCGCCCCTACTTCCAAGCCCATTCCATAGTGGTTCTCACCGACCAGCCCCTGAAGAAGGTCATGCAGCAACCCGAGCTCTCAGGAAGACTAATGCAGTGGTCAGTAGAACTAAGCCAGTTCGACATCTCTTATCGCCCCCGGACAGCAATCAAGGGGCAAGCCATAGCCGACTTCATATTGGAATTCACCAATCCAGCCCCAACAACTAACCCTCCACCCCCACCAACTCCACCAGAGCCTGAAGATCCTCATTGTTGGACACTCAATGTTGACGGCTCGTCTCGCAGGGAAGGAAGCGGGGCTGGCCTCATCCTCACATCCCCCGAAGGGGGTTATTTCAAATGTGCCCTCCGCCTCTTGTTTGCGGCCAGCAACAATGAGGCCGAATCTGGCATTGATAGCGGACTTCGTCTAGCCAAAGACATTGGTGTTAGCCACATCGCGTGTTCATGACTCCCAACTTATCGTCGGCGGATCACGGGTGAATTCGATGCCAAGGATACCACAATGCGGACTTACAGGACATGGCTCACCCTTGTTCGTCTCTTCAACACTTTCGGATCGGACACATACCTAGGGCGGAAAACTCCAAAGCAGATGAGATGGCCCAGCTGGCCCCCGCCGTCCAATCCGACCTCATCCATGGAGTTCGCCTCGAATACCTGACTCACCCGGCCATCTCACCCGACCTGCAAGAAGTGCAATTCCTCCAGACGGAACCCATCCCTTGGGCATCCGACATCTTCCTCTTCTTGACCCTTTGGAGAACTCCCGGATGACCAATGAAGTCGCCAAGGTCGAGCTCGATTCGGCTAACTACATTCTGGTCGACGGCCTCCTTTACAAACGCGGTTTCTCACGACCGTACCTGCGATGTCTCAGCCCCGCCCAAGCAACCTATGTAATGCAAGAGATCCATGAAGGAATCTGTGGCAATCATTCGGGTGGCAGGTCTCTCGCACATAAAGTACTCCGTACAGGCTACTTCTGGCAGACCCTCACCAAAGATGCCTCTGATTTCGTGCTTAAATGCGACAAGTGCCAGCGCTTCGCTAACATCCCCCACGCCCCTCCCACTGAGCTAATCACTCTCTGCAGCCCTTACTCGTTCGCCAAATGGGGGATCGACTTGGTTGGTCCACTTCCCACTGGTCGAGGCCAGACCAAGTTCGCAATTGTTGCCATTGATTACTTCACCAAGTGGGTCGAGGCAGAACCCCTCGCCACAATCACCGAGCGGAACACCACCAAGTTTATCTGGCAATCGATTGTCTGCAGATTTGGCATCCCTCAAGCCATCGTCTCCGACAACGGCAAACAGTTCGACAATGCTAAATACAGGAAATTTTGTGCAGATCTCCAAATTCAACCATGCTTCTCTTCCCCTGGTCATCCCCAAGCAAATGGCCAAGTTGAGGTCACCAACCGCTCTCTCTTGAAGATCATCAAAACTAAGCTCGAAGCTGCTAAAGGCCTCTGGGCTGAGGAACTACCACATGTACTCTGGGCTTACCGAACCACTTTGGGACTCCTCTTGAAACCCCTTTTAAACAACATATGGTAGGCGGTCATTCCGGTAGAAGTCGGTCTGCCCACCCCCAGGGTCTTACATCCGGATCTCGCCTCAGCCGAAGAACCCCGTCGAGCAGACCTGGATCTCATCGAAGAGCTCAGAGATCGGCTATTGGCTGTCAGTTAACCGTGCAATGAAAATGAGAACACACTACAACCGCAGAGTCCGACCACGGGAGTTCTCTACTGGCGACCTTGTCTTGAGAGAAGCAACTCTTGCCACAAAGAATCCAACCGAGGGCAAATTGGCAGCCAAATTGGAGGGGCCCTACGTGGTGAAAGCCCAACCACGTCCAGGCACCTATCGACTTCAAGACATGGACGGCCGCGACCTCCCCCATCCCTGGAATGCTGAACATCTGAAGCGTTACTATCAATGAATTCTTACTTTTGTATTGTCAAACTTGTTGTATTTGTCTTTTTCAATACATAATACAAATATCAACTGGATTCCCAACCTGCTATAATTCAATCGTCTGAATGTCGCATCCATGAAACTTTCATTTGCAGCACTCAAAGCCTCAGTCCGACCTGAGCACCTACAAAAGCCTCGGCCAGACCGAGCACTTTCAAAAGCCTCAGTCCGACCTGAGCACTTACAAAAGCCTCGGCCAGACCGAGCACTTTCAAAAGCCTCAGTCCGTCTTGAGCACTTACAAAAGCCTCGGCCAGACCGAGCACTTTCAAAGCCTCAGTCCGACCTGAGCACCTACAAAAGCCTCGGCCAGACCGAGCACTTTCAAAAGCCTCAGTCCGACCTGAGCACTTACAAAAGCCTCGGCGGACCGCACTTTCAAAAGCCTCGGTCCGACTGAGCACTTACAAAGCCTCGGCGGACCGAGCACTTCCAAAGCCTCGGTCAGGACTGAGCACCTACAAAGCCTCGGCGGACCGAGCACTTTCAAAAGCCTCGGTCCGACTGAGCACCTACAAAAGCCTCGGCCAGACCGAGCATCTTCAAAAGCCTCAGTCCGACCTGAGCACTTACAAAAGCCTCGGCCAGACCGAGCACTTTCAAAAGCCTCAGTCCGACCTGAGCACTTGCAAAAGCCTCGGCCAGACCGAGCACTTTCAAAAGCCTCAGTCCGACCTGAGCACTTAGAAAAGCCTTGGCCAGACCAAGCATCTTCAAAAGCCTCAGTCCGACCTGAGCACCTACAAAAGCCTCGGCCAGACCGAGCATCTTCAAAAGCCTCAGTCCGACCTGAGCACTTACAAAAGCCTCGGCCAGACCGAGCACTTTCAAAAGCCTCAGTCCGACCTGAGCACTTGCAAAAGCCTCGGCCAGACCGAGCACTTTCAAAGCCTCGGTCAGACCGAAAGAGCACTTCGAACATCAAGACCAAATAAACAAGTACTAGCATAGCCCAGGAAGAACACTTAGTCACAAGTTCAGTCACAAAATTTCTGACATCTCCACTTAGTTAAATTAAAACCCACTTTCCTACCCTCATTCATCGAATTTTTACACCAGTCCAATCTCACTCTGCATAAAGGAATTTTATCAGTTTACTCTTACTCTGCATGATGGAGTTTTTAATTTAACAAGTTCAAATTCAAATTCAGATTCACAAGTTCACCCTCTTTAATTCATCGGTCCAATTTTATCAATCCAATCTCACAAGTTCAAGTTCACCTGGCTCACTTATCTCAAGTTCATTCTGCCATGAAGTTGAATTTTTCCACAAGTTCATTACTCATTTTTATTCCGAGCTGAATTTTTCACAAGTTGAATTTTTCCATAAGTTCATTTCCCATTTTCATTACAAACTGAATTTCTCATACGTTCACTACTCGTTTTTCATAAGTTCACCCTGTCACGTAGGCAAATTTTTCACTCTCCATTTCAAACCCACCAAACAAGTAAACACAGTCAATTACAAGACACAAATAGAATTTTATTTATTGGCCAAATATGTACATCAGTTCATTATAATACTTGAGAAACAAAACAAAACAAAAATGTGTAAAAAAAAAAAAAAAGAACACAAACAAAAACTCCTAAGTACACCTATCCCCCAGATCACTCCTCCTCCTCACTGGAGATAAGGTCTGCTTCTTCTACCCCCTCGTCCAGGGGGGTCTGGGCCACATCATCCTCCCCAATTGTCACCCTGCTGAAGTCAAGCTCTGGGAACAGCTCTTCAGCGTTGCGCTTGAACATTTTCCACCCCGTCCGAACTCTGCCATTTCATGCTTATAAAAGTTTGACCGTTGGAAGCTCTCTATGACTTCAGATTCAGGTCTTCCTTCAGCTGCTCGTGATGGGCGCCCCTGCATTCTCCTCGCTAAGTCAAATCGCAAAGATCAATTGCCATCTGGAACTCAGGAGACCCTTTGAATTGAGCAACAGCTGCCACATAAAGATCAAGGTAGGCTGCCCTTTCCGAGGCCGCTTTCGTCTTCTCTTCGTTCAGCTCTTTTTGTAGGGCCTCCTTCTCAGCTGCAGCCTTGGCCCTCTCAGCCTCCAGCTCCCTCTTCCAGGCCTCTCCCTCAGTAATCAACTTGATCCTCTCCTCCTCCACCTCCTTCCTTAGGCTCTCCCTCTCCACCCTCGCCTTCTCCCCCTTTACTTCCAACTCCCTCCTAAGTTTCACCTTCTCCCCTTCTGCCTTGGCCAGCTCATCCTCCAACGCCTTTTGCAGAGCCTTCACCTTAGCGTCTGCCTCGTCTTTCTGCTTCATCAACTCTTCGTTGCTGTTCATGGCCTCTTCGTGCCGATCATTGGCAATGGCACAGGCTCGTTGGGACTCTTCCAATCTCTTCTGCTCGCCGACCAGCTGGAACTCGAGTGACACAACCCTACGGCGTGTATCCTCCAGCTCTAGCTTGACAGCTTGCAACTCAGCTTGGGCACTCGTCCAACTTGCCTTCTCCATCTTCAGCTTCTCCAACTGTGCCTCAGCCTTCTCTGCCTTGAGCCTGGCTCCCCCCGCCTTCCTTAGGAGAGCCCCTGCCAGGGCAGTTACCTCCATCTGAGCGGAGCATAACCCCCTCAGCAGGTCAGCCTCGTTGAATCGGGCAGCCGCGCGCAGGTCTGACCCTTCGGCAATCTTCAACAGACGGTCCATACTGGCCGCCCCACTTCCCCTTCCACCCTCCCAGCCACCGCGGGAGCATGGTAGAAGGCGGTGTGTAGACCCACTCCTCCCTCCTGGGGGGCAGGACCCCTTTGGGTCTGTTGCCCCCCACTTGGCTCAAGATCGCCACGCCACGCCACTTGAATTGCTGGGGCAACCTCCACAGCCTCCAATGCTGGGATGACCTTTGCTACTTCTGGGGTATCCTTCACCAGAAGAGTCTCCACTACAGCTGGGCCCTCCTTCACCTTCTTGGGCCCAGGCTCCCCTGCAGCCTCCCCAGGGGCACTTCTCTTCTTCCTTTTCCTCTTCAGCGCCTCCTCCCTACCCCTGGCCCTCTCCTTCACGGGATCCACAGGGAGCTTTCGTGGTTCAAACTTACTTAAATCCTTCTCCCCCAACGGCTTCGGGCGAGGCCTGATCCTCTCCTTCGCGATCGGTTGTGAAGGTCGGTCGTCCTGTGCCCTCTTGAACATGGTGGCTTTGGCAAGAAAGGCCTAATCTTCAGCCTCCTGAGCCTTCCTCCTCGCCTCCAGCTCTGCTCGGTCAAGATCCCCACCGATCGGCTGAGGACCCAGCCCTGCCTCAAACAGTGCAGAGGGTTGCACCAGGTCCTGATTGGCACCTTCCAGATGGTGCTCACCCCAGGCCCTCCACTGGCAGAAACGTAGAACCACCGTGCCCGCCATCCCTTGATCGACGTAGGTAAACCAGACACCAACCCCTTCCCCACAACTGCCTGCAGGGTGACCCACGTCTCCTGTTGTCCTGAGGCCTTGTAGCAAGCAAAGAACTCCTCCAACACCATCGACTCCCCCCCATTTGCCTTTGGCCATGCACTTGCGTAGGCCATCAGGATCTTCCAGGCATTGGGCATCAGCTGGCCCGGGGCTACTTCTAGGTGGTTGAGCACGTCCACCACTATTTGAGGCAGTGGCAACCTTAGCCCCCCCTTTAATGCTTCCTCATAGAGGGAAAACCCTCCTAGCCTGGCGTCCGATGGCCTTTCCGTCGACGTTGGCAGCCACAACTCCACCCCCGCCGGAATTTGGTACTTCTCGCAAATCGCCCCTAACTCTGCCTCTGTTATTGTCAATTTGTCCGCCTTTGTGTGCCAATGATCTGGCCCCGCTTCACTAATCGGCGTCGGCGCTGCCACCAAGGTGGAACCATGGAAGCGTCTCGCTGGTTCCCCCACCCTCTCCGTCTCAGACAGTGCTAATTCTTCAGATCGTCGTCCCCGGAGGGTCCACCCCCACATTCACGTTTCCTTCATGCGCCATCTCTAAAGTATGTGCGGATCGCTCAAGGTGCACTAGGAAGTCGAAGAAATGCTCTAATGGTGTATCGCGCAACAAATGGTGTGATACTTGGAATGTTTTGGGTTCTTGAAAAGTAAGTAAATCGAATGATACCAAATGCCCACGTTTACCAGATTCCAAGGGTCCAAGTTAATTTTCGCCATTTTGAAAACTTTTCAAATCATCCGCCAAAATCAGATATCATTAATGCCCATAATAATGCCCCGACGCTTCACTCCTGATCCAACGCTTGACCTTTCCCCTCCCCCGAAATCCTGCCACGTGTATGGTCCTGATGCGCTGACTTCTGCCCTTACCTTGTCTTTTCCACTTTAATTATCACGTGACACGCCGCCTCTTGGGCCCCGCGCCCTCACGGCCGCCCCTCACGGCCTCCCTCACGGTCGGCCTCTCCCGCTCGGTCACCTTCGCGGTCGGCCTCACCCCGCTCGGCCACCCTCACGCTCAGCCTCTCACAGTCGGTCTCCCCCTACCGGTCGAATTCATCTTCCTTATTACTATTCCCTTCGTTGGACTAAAGCTGCACTCGGGAATGGGGGACTACTGACAGGGATAGGCCCACAAGGACCAAGGCCCACAAGGACCACGGCCCACCATGAGTAAACCCAAGCCCACCATTTAGATCCCATTGCACAACCCGGTCAGTAAAACCCGGTACAGCTAGAGGCCAACTGAGCAGAAAAGGCCAATGATGCTCGGACACGTGGCGGGTGCAGAACAGGCCACGTCAGCAGACAAAGATTTGCAAAGTTATTGCCACAGCACATCACCATTAATGCAACCCATCACAGCATTTATTGCGACAACACCCCTCACCGAAGGCGCCTCACCCTGAACAAGACGAACCACGGCGTAAGCTTTCGGCGGGAAGGTCAAAACGGCTGAGACAGCGAAATGATTACCAAAGGATATAAGCAAAGCTCGAAGACAAGAAGAAGGTTAAGTTTTCCATCCCCGCTCTCTCTCTCTCTCTACATTTGGTCCATCACCTTTTCTAATTCATACACCGGAGGGTTCGCCGGGGGACTACCCCGTTCCCCGATTGAACTTGCTTGCAGGTTATCCAGTGGGCTTGAGGAGCTTGGATCGGTCTAGCCCATTCACCAGGACGCACTGTATTATCAACTACCAATTAGTCTTATTAAATGGATTTAAAATACCAATAATTCCTCTTGACTTTTTCAATGCATTAATAAATCCTACATTACCTATAAAAGATTGTTTAACAAATTCTTTTATCCCCTCTCTCTCTCTCTCTCTCTCTCTCTCTCTCTCTCTCTCTCTCTCTCCCCCCACCATATCTCCAAAACCTTTGCACTACCATTGTTTACCACTACCACCACCGCACCGCCACCACAGTCGCCATTGCCATCTAAACGCCACAACCACCGCCACCGTCATCATCCAACCATCACTACCACTACCACCACTATCTTCCACTTGCTACCATGATTGTCCATTCACTATCGACATCGATTTACACTTCACTGTCACGAAGCCACCATCGTTATTCACCAACCACATCAATCATTGCCAATCTACACTTTACATCTCTAATCTCTACTCTATTGTCACCAATCCACCGATCTAGTTTTAGATCCACATTGATCTAGTTGTTTCAATGGTGAAATTGACTCCAAAATGTCTTCAAACAACAATATTTTTTTAGATCTTATCTCTCATCCTCCTTTTGTTTCTCTCTCTCTCTCTCTCTCTCTCTCTCTCTCTAAAAAATATATATTGTAAATTTATGTTTTAGTGATAAATTTATTAGTTACTGGTTGTGTATGTGTATATAGGATTAGAGCGTCTTGTAAACAAGTAGAGGCGTGAATGTGAAAAAGTGAATGATGTCGATCTTTTTTTACAAATTTATCACTTAGGTCTCGTTTGGGAATATGCTATTTTAATAACTTTTTGGCTAAAATATGAGGTAAAAAAAACTAGTATGTTTTGAATGATTTTTTGATTTTTTACAAAAAAATGTGCAAATAAAGAAAAATGAATCTTTGACTTTTTAGTATAAATATAGACTTTTTTTATTTTTCTAGTAACTTTTTGACTTTTAGGCTAAAATTCTCACATGGCAAATGAGGCCTGAATGTATCTTTAATTATCACTGTTGCTATGCTAGAATTTTGATATTAATGCAATGATAAATTTATTATTAATTTTGTTCAATATGATATGGATTGTTTCTGTGCTAAAATTTTGAGTGATAAATTTATAACTAATTTTGTTCAATATACTATTGTTGTTGTTGATAGATATTATTTTTGTTGAAATAATTAAAAAAAATATTGCCTGAAACTATCGCCAGGGGTGGCTGTTGGCAGAAGAAGAGAGAGTCATAATAATGTTGATAATAAGGATGAAGAAGGTGAATGAAAGATATTTTAGGGATATTGATAGGTGAAAAATGTAAATATGAAGACATACACTTATTTAGTTCAAGTAAATATGAAGACATACACTTATAAGTAAATAAGGGGAAATTCTATTTCTACACATTTAATTAGTTCAAGACATACACTTAATGAAATATGAATTTAATAACAATTGTATTCTAAATAAAAATGACTATAATAGACATCCAGCAATACCCATAATATTATATAAAAAAATTCTCTGTACACATCTTTTAAGAACAAGAAAATCTTAATGTATACCTTTTGAGTTACAAAAAAAATTAAATTCTAGTTTTTCCATTGTTGTCACTTTGCTTGTTGCACACTCTATACTCCTTTATTGCTTGTACCAAATACTCTCAAAACATCTATCATATTGCTAAAACATCTATCATATTGCTTTAATCTTTAGGTTTATACTCTATTATCCATATCGTTTCTTATTAGTTTCACAATTTTTGCTTGATTTTGATATGGAAGAATTGCAAACCAATAGAAGTTCAAACTCAAGCAAAAATATGTCTGGTGACAGTAAAATCAGTGATGAAAAAGTTAATTTTTTCGTATAGTAAATTTTATTTTATTTTTTTTGGTTTTCAATTGGACCACCAGAGTTGATTTTCTTCATTAAATAAAAGGAACCAAAAAAAAAAAAAATTCATTTGAAACTTCAGTGCCGAAACAACATACAATTTTAAGAACTAAACTGTCGAAAACATGGTATCATTTCGAAACTATAGAACTGAAGAAATTCATCAACTTCAGAAACTAATAATCGAGATTTTATTTTTATTTTTTTGGAAGTAATTTGTCAAAATAATACAATTTATTTGAAGGTTATGTTCCGAATTCACTCTATTGATTGCCAAAAGCCTCAAACCATTACTCACAAGACTGAAATCGAAGGTTTTATAATGGAGTGCACATAGATCTAAAAATGATAAATGTAATAACAAAATGATAAATGTAATAAGAAAATAGAAAGATTTCTTACCTTCTACACTATTTTTGAAAATTTACAATGGTCTTCAATGAAGGTTCAATGAAGGTCTTTTATGCAAGTCTTTAATAGAGGAAATTTCACTTCAGACCAAAGTCTTCAAGGATGTGGGTGGGTCAATGTGAAAGTAGGGTCAATCAAAAGTTATGGAAAGGGGGTTAGTGGTGTATACAATGGTTACGAGTGAATAGTTGTTGGCTACATATTTTGTAAAAGCCAATTACAATTTGACACGTGGCAGAATAAGGATATTAGGGGAAGATGATTTTAATCTTTGATTTCAATCGTACACGTGGCAATAAATATTGGTTCTCAAGAGATCTGAGTAGCACTAGATCAATAATGAGATACAAGGTGACGTGGCTTCAACGGTTACCTATATTCAAATTCAAATACAGGAGGGAAGTTCAATTGCAAGTGATGGCGTAGTGGGACTATTTCTAAGGCAGCATGATCAGCGATCATGGAGGAGCAGTTCGACGGTTCGAAGTACAGTTCGAAGGTCATCTCTAACAAGTATAAATAGCAAGGAAGTTCCCAGAAAAGACCCCCAGACTCAGATCATACAAACCAGTCTTTACTTCATATTTTCCTTTCCCGTTTTATCCTTCCTATACTTTAAATACTTGTTCTTTAAATACCTGCACTTTAAATATCCGCATTGCACTTCGATTCATAGGAGTAGTTTCAAATAGATTCAAGTAGGCTGTTGCTGTAAACCTCATCGAGGCTGAGTTTGGACTATTGTAAGTGTTCATTTTAATGAAATACTTCGATTATTCTTCATATTAACTGTTATTTTCTCTTAAATTCTTCTAAGTCAAGCCACCAGTAAAAGTCCTCTTCATTGAGGCTGAAAGAACTAAAACATAGTCGCCTGATAATTGATTGGCAATTATAATTTCTGTAAGGACTGATTGATCCTTGCTGGCACGCTTGCATTTACAAATATATCCTTCAAAAAGCCAAAAAGCCAACATATATTTTTGGCACGCCCAGTGGGACCTGTTAAAATGGCTAGACGAAGACGATAAGGAGAAAATGAACGCTTGGAAGAAGGCGTAGAAGGAGAGGTAGAAATACCTAATCCAGAGGAGAATGTGGTAACACATCCTGTGGAGACTCCTATGTTATCAGAACCTTTGGTCGAACAGACCAGCACTTCTGGACAAGAACCATATGTTCATAATATTGGACGAAACCAAGGAATTGGACCATCCACCGTTCCATCTACTCAGCCAACAAATCCATGGGATGGCTTGGTAGATGCTATGGGACGACAATTAATGAACACAATGGAAAGGTGGGCAACATCCTTTTTGGATCGAATGAATAACCACCAACCAACAAATACAAGACATACAGAGGAAATTTTAAATGTCCCTCAGCAAAGATTGGCTAGAGAAAAACAGCCTATGCAAACTAATGGACAAATTAATGGTCAGACTAGTACTCAGAACTATGAAAGACCATCGCCTCAGTCTTGGTATGAACCCATTTCAAGGCCTGTAGTAGGCCAAAATGCCTCAGTACTCAACAATGAAGCCACACAAGTTGGTGGATCTGGCCAAGTACAAGAAACTGGTATAAGAATGGTGGCAAATCCCATGTTCAAAGCCATACTTGGCACTAGGGGGTATAATAATCCCTTATTCGAATTTATACCCGGGGGGTTGGAAGGTTTGCCCACAAATGGAAGGGACACAATGCCTGTTCCAACACCTTTCACAGGTCCCTTCGCAGGACAGGCTCAAAGGGGTTACCCATACCCCAACAAAGAACTCGCACCACAGGGCAACCACCCCAAATGTACCACCTTATGGACCAAGAGGACCACAGGCACAAGTTTGTCCGCCAAACCCTGTGTTTGTTCCTCCAGTAGTGGTTCAGCAAGCCCAAAATATGGTCCCTAGGGACCAAATTGCTGATATTGTTAGGGAGATGTGTGGACCGATGGCTCGGGGGGTCCAGACTCCTGTATACAGAAAACCATACCCAGAGTGGGTGGATAGGGTACATGAATACCCAAGAGGATTCAGAATACCAGATTTTACCCTATTCTATGGAACTGGAAATCAATCAACAGTAGAGCATATTGCTAGATTCGCTGCTCAGTGTGGTGAATTCACTAATCATGACTACATAAAACTGAGATTATTTCCAAACTCTTTAACTGGGGGAGCGTTTGTATGGTATATCAACCTTACACCTGGCTCCATTCAAACTTGGCAACAAATGGAAGAGGCATTTCATGCCCAATTTTTCCAATCGGAGCCAGAGGTGTCCATGGCAGACTTGGCAAGATTGAGTCAAAGGCCTGAAGAAAAGGCTACTCAGTTCATTGCCAGATTTAAAAGGGCTCGAAATAAATGTAGAGTCATCCTTCTAGAGCCAGAATTTGTAAGATTGGCTCAAAACGGTTTAGAGTTCAAGCTTCGAAAGAAGTTTGACTCAACCGAATTTAGGGATTTAGTCGAATTAACCTATAAGGTGTCTCGATATGAAGCATTACTAGAGGAAGAACAAGATCGAAACAATGCTTCGTATAAGACATACTATAGGGATCCCAATTATGAGATCGATGCAACAGAGATTGTGGGCAAAGAACCTATAATCTGTGAAGCATTAATTCATAAGGATACGACTATCGACCAGCAGTTTAAAAAGAAAGACTTTCACGAAAGTATTCTTCGATTTAACAAAAGCAGATGACATTTTTATCATTTGCTTGTACCAATTTCCTTAAGTTACCAAAAGGGTAAACCGCCTTCTCTTGATGAACTTAAAGGAAAAGTATATCAGAATGGCATAATTCTTGGTCTCACTCAACTAAAAAGCGCATTGTTTTTCGAGACAGATCCAAGAGCAAATCCTAAAGGAAGTCCAAGTTCCCAACCAAAACAGAGAAAGCCATAGGAATTGACAAGAACCCGTTTCGAAGTTGGAGAGAGCGGCTAATGTGGTTGTACCAAACTTTAATCTATCTCTGCGAGAATTGGAAGAGGTCAATGTGCAAATGCATATTGCCAACCGCATACCGCCAAGAAGGAGACCAGAAATCCACCAGTTATTGGATAGGGTCTCTCACATCAGAAGGAACATTCTGATGAAGAAATACTGGATTGACGATTCCTTGGAGCAGCTGTGTAATGCAAAGGATGTGTCAGGTGTAGACTAAGTTACAAATGGTTGAAGGGGCTTTCAATTGATGGGAAGCAATACTATAAGGATGTTCAGAGACGTCCTAAATCAACCAACGCTTACAACAAAAGGCCGTACCCGGCTAGTGATAGGCAGCGACCAGTGGTGGTTGAGCCTGCAGTTGACAGAATAAATGCTAAAGGCAAAAGGCCCTTGTATGAGTCTAGGCCACTTAACTACTACAGAATGGAGAGCAAACATTCTGAAATAAGATTAGAGAGGAGTTCAGGTTATGGGACTAAAGCCAGAGATTGGCCCCCCAGACCGACCTCACACAGAACAGAAAATGGCCATCTCCATCAAAGGCCAGAATCAAGTTCGAAGCATGATACCAGAACCAAGCACTTACCTCCGCGGCCAATTTCGAAGATGGCTTCGAAGGTGGAAAAGGGTGATTCAACATCCAATCAAGAAGCTCTTGGGTACCGAGTTCCATTGGTTTGTAATGCAAAACAAACCTAGGAATTACTGCCAGAGAGATATTGGAATCACAGTGTAATGGTCAAACCTCCTTTGGTGGCCCCAACAAGCGGGTATTCTTTGAAGCACCCAAAGACAAAGGAACCAAATATTGTTCGGTTATTTCGAGATCACAAAGGAGGAAGATTCAACGTAGGTACACCCAAGACTAAAGAATATCTGAAAGAGAGTGGAGAGAGTTCTTCACAGGTCAAGACAGAAGAAAAGAAAGCTTCGAAGTCAGACCATGCTCCAAAACCGACGCTACAAAGTAAAGTGGTTTGTAGCAGAGAACAATTGGCCCAAGTTCATTCTGAACTAAAGGCCAGGGAGAAGTCTAGTTTGGCAGGGCTGGAGAAGGCTCTGATGGAAAGTGATAGTGAAATAGAAGAAGAGATTGGCATGAGCCAAAAGAAGGAAATGGCAGAAGAAGAAATGTTCGAAGCCTTCATGGCTGAACAAACATTTCTGACTGAAGAATCAGTTGAGAAGGATCCTTCGAAGGGATCAGTTATCAATGAAATACCAGAATGCAGCATGGAGGACGCTGCTGAAGACACTGAGCAAGGTAGCCAAGAGGGGAAGAAGGTACAGCCAGCCATCCAGTTTGGCTCATTTCCCCCTGTATCAGTCAACATGGTACACATACTACCTCATGAATTCCAGGCTGAAAATGAGGATCAGGATGACCAAGACATGGATCCAATTCCTGTCTCTAGCGAGGAATCACAAGTGAGTATGGTACAGGATGCTCCTGAAATGGCTATTCCAATGGAAACTGAGTGTGAAAGCGAGGAGGAGGTGAGCATCAACCTCTCGTATCCTTTTGAATACCCCTCGAATTCCATGACCCAACATGTCAAGCCTTTGTACATTAAGGCTTTCTTTGATGGGATACAGTTAAACCGAGTCCTAGTAGACAATGCGGCGGTAAATTTATTACCGAAATCTTCTTTGAAGAAATTAGGGAAGAAAAATCCTGAGTTGATCCCAACCAAGACAACCATTGTCGGCTTTCTTTGGAGATAAGCAGATGGCCCAGGAATTCGCCTATTAATTTGAGTGTGGGAACCAGGATTGTATGACAAAGATTCTTCGTGATCGACAAGAATGCTAAATATAATGCCTTACTTGGGAGAGATTGGATTCACACCAACAAATGTGTGCCTTCCTTTGTATCGAAGATCATGATGGCCCTGGGCAATGGAGAGACAGAGGAGATTGATGCGATCCTCAACCCTTCATAGCTGTGCAGGACTTTGCAGAGGCCAAGTCAGATATTGAGGAGTAACCCCACTCAAGATATTGAGGAAAGCGATGGCTCGGCCAAGTGACGGTGATGAGGAAGTAACACACCAAGCACTTAGTCCAAGAAAGTCTTGATGAAGAGGTTAAGTCGAAAGATGACAATGATGCCCGGTTGTAGGCAAAGAAGTGAAGAACGAAGCCAAGTCATTGGCTTTGATTAAATTCTCATCATTGGATGTAAAAGCAATAGTCCGTAAAGTCTGAAACAAGAGAGAGGCCATGATAATTGGTCAGAACAAGAGCGACAACAGTCGAAGTTTGACCTTTGGGAAATACTGTGCATTGGACATTGAAACGAAAGTCCAGGAGATACAGGAAGAATACGCCTTATGGACAGATTTTGTCTATGAGGAAGAGGGCAGAGATGTCGAAGTAGAGAACCTAGGAGCAGAACAAGGCGAAAAGGTTGCTTCAAAGGTTGAAGAAACCAAAGAAAAAGCTTCAATGAATTCTCAGACGCAAGACCCCTTAGAAGAAGTGAATTTAGGGGAAGGTTCTGTGCAGCAGCCCACCTATATAAGTACTTGTTTGAATGCTCTGGACAGAGACCAGTTATTGGTTGTTTTAAAGAAATACAAAGATTGTTTTGCATGGTCCTATAATGAACTACCAGGATTGGATAGATCATTGGTGGAACATAGGCTCCCTATGAAGCCTAATTTCAAGCCATACAAGCAGAAACCAAGAAGGATGAGTCCAGACGTAATTCAGAAGGTCAAGGAAGAAATTCTTAGACTACTTAAGGCAGACTTTATTAGGACAGCCAGGTATGTTGAATGGCTATCTAATATTGTGCTTGTAGTTAAGAAAAATGGCAAAATGAGGGTATGCATCGATTTCAGAAATTTAAATCTAGCAACTCCTAAAGATGAGTACCCTATGCCTATAGTGGATCTGTTGGTGAACAGTTCAGCAGGGCATCAAGTTTTATCGATGATGGATGGCCACTCTGGTTATAACCAAATATGCATTGCAGAGGAAGATATCCACAAGACAAAGATTCAGATGTCACAGGAATATTGGCACCTTCGAATGGGTTAAAATGCCATTTGGTCTGAAGAATGCTGGGGCTACATATCAGAGGGCTATGAACACTATCTTTCATGACCTTATTGGAGGGTCTCTAGAATGTTATATTGATGACATTGTGGTGAAATCGATCCATGGAGAAGCATTTGTTTCATTTAGAAACAACTTTTCGAAAGAATGAGGAAGTTCAAGTTGAAACTCAACCCTCTTAAATGTGCTTTCGTGTGTCATCCGAAATTTCTTGGGATATGTAGTGCACAAGAAAGGAATACAGATTGACCAGAATAAAGCCAAAGCCATCATCGAAGCTAGGCCTCCATCAAGTAAGAAAGAGTTACAAAGGTTCCTCGAGCAGGTTAACTTTCTTCGAAGGTTTATTTCTAACACTGCAGGAAAACTAAAGTATTTTCTTCCTTGTTAAGGTTTGAAAGATGAAGAGGAATTTGTGTGGACAGCGAGCATCAAATTGCTTTGAAGGTATCAAAGCCTACTTGGCCAACCCTCCAAAGGTCTTGATGCCACCAAAAGGAATAAGCCGTTGAAGTTATACATAGCGGCATCAGAAGATTCATTGGGAGCTTTCTTGGCCCAAGACAATGAAGAAGGCAAGGAACAAGTTGTTTATTACCTTAGTAGGTTTTTAAATTCTTGTGAATGTAAATATTCAATTTGTTGAAAAGCTGTGTCTTGCCTTGTATTTTGCTGCAATGAAATTAAGATATTATCTTTTACCTACAACTGTCTTGGTAATTGCAACCACAGATTTGGTTAAATATATGTTATCTAGACCTATGTTGAGGGGAAGAATTGGCAAGTGGATATTAGCCTTATCGGAATTTCATTTAGAATATGTCCCTCAAAGGGCAGTAAAAGGGCAAGTATTAGCCAATTTTCTGGCAGATCATCCATCTCAAACAGAGAGCCAAGAGGTAATGGAACTCGGTATGGCTAGTGTTGAACCATGGAAAATGTGGTTCGATGGATCGAAGGCCAATGGATTAATTGAGATTGGTATTGTGATTAAGTCTCCACAAGGGGTAGAAACCACGCATGGTTTCAGAGTGGATGAAGCTAGCTGTTCCAATAACCAGGCTGAATATGAAGCCTTAATAGTGGGATTAGAAATCCTTATTGGATTACAAGTACATGCAGTTGACATATTTGGGGACTCTCAATTGGTGGTTAACCAAGTGAAAGGGATTTTCAAGTGTCAAAGCATAAGCATCCTACCATATTATGTTGTTGCATTACATCTGCTTTCTCAGTTTCAAATAGCAAATGTAACCCATGTTCCAAGATTCTTGAACAATAGAGCTAATGATGTGGCTCAAAAAGCTTCGAACTTCAAGAGAAGAGATAATACCCAAAGGGATATAAGCCAAACAACATATCAGAGATCAATACAACCTTTGAATAAAAGGAATGTGATCTTGGAAGTCAATCATAATGACTCACAAGAACAGGATTGGAGGCATCCAATAATGCAGTACTTGGCTGGTCCATCTTCGAAGGCCAGCAGAAAAGTCAAATTGCAGTCTATGCAATACATGATATATGGTAATGCTCTCTACAAAAGGGGAGGAGATGGCTTATTATTGGAATGTTTAGGCCCAAAAAAAGCATTAACAGCCATGGCTGAGGTTCATGAAGGCATTTGTGGTGCTCATCAGCCTGGTGTAAAGATGAGATGGTTGCTTCGAAGGCATTCCTACTATTGGCCAACTATTCTTAAAGATTGCATAGAATATGCAAAGGGTTACCAGGCATGCCAAAAACATGGCACAATAAGACATGTGTCCATAACTGACCTACATGCAGTAGTGAAGCCTTAGCCATTCAGAGGATGGGCCATGGATATGATGGGTAAAATTCACCCACCTTCTTCGAAACATCATTGTTTCATTCTAGTGGCCACTGACTACTTCACTAAACGGGTCGAAGCCAAACCATATAAGGCTGTAGACCAGACAGAGGTCATTGGGTTCATTAAAGATATGATCTATAGATTTGGCATTCCACAAACCATAACAGTTGATAATGGAACTGTGTTCGATGGGAAAATGGTAAAGTTCTTTATGGCAGAATTTGGGATTAGCCTTATTAATTCCACTCCCTATTATGCACAAGCCAATGGTCAAGCTGAATCATCCAATAAATCCTTGAAAAAAGAAATACAAAAGGTGGTGGAAGATAATCCTAGGGATTGGCATAACCTATTGTTGGATGTTTTATGGGCTTACAGAACTTCCCCAAGGTCGAGCACAGGAGTCACCCCTTATGCCTTAGTATACGGGCATGATGCAGTGTTACCTGTGGAAATTAATGTTAAATCTCTGAGGGTAAGATGTCAAGATCAATTAGAACTTGAGCAATATCATCAAAGCATGTGCTTGGAATTAGAAGACATAGATGAAGCGAGGATTTTGGCGTTAAATAGCATTCTTTTTCAAAAGAAGAAAGCAGCCAAGAATTACAACAAGAAAGTCAAGCATATTGGCTTTGATGAAGGTGATTTGGTATGGAAAACAATACTCCCAATAGGGATTAAAAGCCATAAGTTTGGCAAATGGTCACCTAACTAGGAAGGACCATATCAAGTTCATAGAGTTTTGCCTTTTGGAGCATACCATTTAAGAAATTTGAATGGTTATGTACATCCCAAAAAGATTAATGGCAGATATTTGAAGCCTTATTTTCCAACCATTTGGGAAACACAAGGAATAGAATAAACATTGAATACAAAAACATGAGACTACTCGAAGGATGGACAAAATTTGTTCTTTTATAAAGAATTAAATACATTATGCCACAAATTGGCCCAGAAATCATTACAATGTCTTAATTGTTTTTGTACAACAGATTTCCTATTACTAAGTGATGGGAACAGTTTAATAGCTGCAGCCATGTCCTTTTTTCGTTCAGCCAGTTCTTGGTTAGTGATCTGCAATTTGGTGTCAGTTCGAACCAAGGCCCGGTTTACTGCAGCTAATTCCTCCTCCAGTTGAGCCTTCTTCTCTAGCAGCTGGATTCGAAACTGGGAAACAGAGGAATGTTGTTCCTTGAGTTCTGATACTTCGGTATGCACTTGAGAAACAAAACTCTGGTCCCTAGTTAGTTTCTCATCCGCAGCCTTAGCAGCATGACAAATGTTGAGATAGAAATCGATGGTGGCTGCTGCCTGAGATAGATGACTTGAAACATTCATGCCAGACTGCTCAGCAACGTTACAACATTGAAGGAACCCATTTCTGATAGTAGGCCTTTGTAGAGCCTCAAAGGGAATCCTTGAAAAAGAAATTAGCAGTTCTAGACATGTGTCTATGTTTATCGAAGGTGCAGAAGGTTTGCTGCTGAAGGAAGAATTCTCAAAAATCTCTAGCAAGGAGTCAGCCAAGACTAATGGTTCAGCTTCAGCATTGAATGATGGAGAGGTAGAGGGTATGTCAAAGAAACTAGCCAGCCTGGCCTCAAAGATGTCTACTTCATCCATAGACATGAAGGGTGCAAAGAGTGTGGTGGTGAAAGGCCCAAAGGATTGCATGGGGATAGGAGAAGTGAAAGGAGTGTCTTTGGCAGCCTCTATAGTCTTAGCCACCAGCGAATCAAGAGAAGAGGGGCTGGAAGTAGGCATAGACGATGAACCATGAATTGAAGGACTACTAACACCCTCTGTGGAAGAATTAGCTGCCATCAGAGATGGAGTGGCAATTGGAATTTCCGTGAGGGAAGGAAGAAGGGCAAGGCTCGAAGAAGAAATAGACTGAGGCAGATCAAAAGTCAAAAAAGGAAGATATGGCTCTAAGCCAAGGAAAAGAGAAGCAGGGATGCTTGGATTCAAAGAAGGTATATCGAATATAGGCTTAGAGAGTGGAAGCATGATTTGGATGGTTTTCACACATTGCATTTGGTCAATTTCAACTGAAATCGAAGGAGGCCTCGCTAGAAAGATGAATGCAGTAGCTGTTGCTGCAAGAAGAGAAAATATAAAGGACTGTCAGAATTCAGTATGTAAAAGTTGACAAAGGGAAAACAGCGGAAGTGTGAAGGAAATTACTTGTTTCAGAAACACTGGCACTGATGGGAGAGTGACGAAGGGAATAATGTGCGACAGTTTGTTGCTTTCTCGCCATTTCCCTTTGCAATGCATCAGCAGCAGCAGCTTTTTCTCTTAAAATTTGTTGCTGCCGTCTCTTTTCGGCCCTCTCGAAGACAATTATTGCCTTGGAATGTTCCTGCTCTACTGCCTTGGCAGCTGCTTCATGAATGGGATCTTCAAACAAGGCAGTAGTTAAAGCAGTCATTTTCCTTCTCTTTCCTATTAATTGGGCAAGTGTCTCAGAATCAGAATCCTCATCAGAGTCAGAAGAAGAGGCATCAAAGTCAGAAGGAGAGACAGTAATCTTTCTTCTCTTTTTTCTTTGAATCGGCATTGTCTGCTCCTCAATTGTCTTCTCAGCTCCTTCAGCCTGAGATTCAGATTCCCCAAAAGGAAGCTCTTTTTCTGTTCCTTTAGCAGCCGTCTCCTCGAGAACCAAATCAGTCACTCTTTTTCTCTTTATCAAGGGAACTGATTGAGTTGAAGGGGGCACAGTGGAAGAAGTGACAATTTCAGCGCCCTTGGATTGGGACACATCCAACACTTTTAGTTGATCTTGAGGTGAAATGGCCAAGTAAACTTCCATATTGCTCACCCACCACTTTTGGTGTCTCTTCAAAAAAGTGCCTTGAGGGATGAAAGGGGTGTATTCAAAATTGGCTAAGTCATCTATAAATTTGACAGTTGCCTCTTCTAGCCTTGATTTTCGAACCTTCAAATCTCTCCTGGTTAGGGTTAGGTTGGTGTTACTGCAGAGGGGTATTGGAACTCCTTGTGTGAGACCAAATTGTCTAGCAAATTGAGCAGGACAGTAAGGCTCAGCTATGCATTTATAAGCTCTGGGGTTCGTGGTCCCAATAAACAGTTCTCTAGGGATCAGAAGGGAAGCCCATATGTCTTTGTGAATAGGTAAGGCACAGAGCTTGTCACTTAGGAAGTGACTCAACCAAGTTGGGCCTATGCTAGCTTCGAAATGACGGAAACGATGATTAGGAAGGGCAGCTGGCAGTTGATGAAAGAAGGAGAAATAAAAGGCAAAAGTAGAGGGATAGAGTGAAGCATTGGCCAGTCTTATGCCATGGGTGAGAGAGTGTAGCCCATGAAATTTGAGACATTTGGATTGTAATTCAGTAAAATAGGCAAAAAGCCAAAGCTGAAGGATCCAGAATGGCCCCCCTTGACTGGCATCTAAAGGTTTCTCACAGAAGATGGAGCAAACTCTATAAACGTGGCCTAAAACATATGGGGCCAAGGCCACTCTTTTCTGCAAAACAAAGGCTTTGGCAAGAGGAGCAAATTCAGGCATGATTCTTTGGGAGGAAGTACAGAATAGGAATTTGCAAAGCCAATATAATAAGAAGGAGAAGAGTTCCCTATCAGTTACTGGACCCTCCCTTTTGTTTTCAGTCTTAACAAAATCACTGTAAGATGAGTTAAGAGAGGGAAGGGAGAAAGGAACTGCTAAGTCAGGGAAATCTGGGGTAACGGGAGTGCCAATAGGGGATATCCCTAGAAGATGGCAAATATCAAGAACGGTAGGGGCCATCATCCCACACCTAAATTGAAAGAAATTAAAGATGGGGTTCCAGAAGCATAAAGTAGCAGGAACTAAGAAAGGGTCTTCTGAGATAGTTACCCTGGATAATCGAAGAGCATCGAGGAGACAAAGCTCTTAAAGGTCTAGTGTCCTGGCAGGGACAACCCGGTCGTACCATTCCTGCCATTCTGGTCTCATTGTGGGCCAGCATCGGTGGGGGCGATTGATTCTCCAGCTTTTCCAGTCAAGACTACTTTCGTAAAGGAGACATTGATCCTCCAGACGAGGATATAGGGCGGGAAGTTCAGTAAGGGTCTCCTTGAATATTGGCCCGAGCACGTAGTATTGCTGCTCGTGACGACGAAGGATAAAGATGCGCCCATCGATAGCGCTTTTCTTCCCAGCCTTGTATTTCTCACATTCTGCATCAATAAGCCTTTTTAAGACCACAGATGGGCTTAAACGCTCTATGGTTGGGACTTTTGATGAGGAAGAAGCCATTGATAGTATGCTTTTCGGAAAGTAAAGAAAGAAGTAGAGAGAAATGGAAGACTGAAAAGGGTTTGTATGTTAAGAGCAAGTGATTTCAGAACATAAAACAAAAGGGCTTTTTAAAGGTTTCGTATCTGAAAAATATAGTGCGAAAATCGTTAAGTACTAAAAGTACGAATACGAGGAGTCTCTCCCGATATTGATAGTTTTGGAGGGAAGAGCACATTTCGGATGTCGACGACAGCTTCGAAGTGAGATATTTGGCTTCGAAGACAGTTTTGGCACCAAAAAATCAAATAACAACGGCTTCGAAATACAGAATTCAACTTCGAAGCACACTACATGTTTGAAGACGCTAAGATGCTTGAGTATTGGTCGGTTTAAAGACCTGTTTAAGGAACATTATTGAAAGTAATGACCTTTAAAGCAAAACTTAGGATTCTTTAAAGAACATCAAAACCAATTATTGGTTTTTGCAAGAAAAGATTGTCCATTGAATTAAGACAGCATAAGCTGCTTTTCGAAGCAAGAGTGGTCAATTTAAAATTGATTGGCTATATTAACTATGACCATATATTGGTTATAGTTAGCTTTGAAAAGTAAGGTTGTTAAATTCGAAGAACTAATTTGAGATAATATTAACCAAAATTGTCAATTTTTACTCCATAAGTTGGAAAAGGACATGTTGGTTCCTTTAGTGTTTCATTAAAGATAAGTGAGTCCAGATTTGAAGGATGAGATTATTTAATTTAAGGCTCTGAATTGACTTTTAAAGACAAAAGGAAACAGAGTCAAACAATGTCAAATACAAAAAGACTTTGCTTGTATTGAAGCCAAGACAATTACATTAAGTAATTCTATTTTGGTACAAATTCAAGCTCATAAAAATAAGGAATAGAATAAATAACAAGATCATGGAATTTTGTCCAACAATGATCAATGAATATTTGTTCTTTCTTTATTATATCTTGTATCTCCTCTAATGTTGGCTGCATAAGTTGGTGTGCTCTCACTTCATAGTAGAGCTCTTCAGCCTTTGTTTCGAAAGCCTCTTCCCTCAATTTTTGTTCCGACTCATCTATAACTAAATCATCCCAATCCGCAGAGTCTTTATTTTTGAAGTCATCGAAGTCTTCGATGAAGTTTTCTGCTTCATACTGGGCATGAATTCGAAGAGATGAAAGTTTATCTAAAGATTGAATGGTGACTTTGGTATTTCGATGCCAGTGGAGGAGTACTGGAAGTTGATCCAGGAATAGGTGAAGTTCTGCTTGGGCAATGGGATTAAGGACATGGCCCCTAGTCAGAATATCACAAGCCCATCGAAAGTTCTTGAGAGGGATGTCATCCTCAAGAACATTGAAGGGCAAGTGAGAAAAAGCCGCAAGCAGAAGTTGAGCTTGTTTCCGCTCAAATGGAGTTGGGGATGATGGAGGTTTGTAAGGAGGAAAGATTTTTTCCATGGGAAGGGCAAGCCTTAATTTCTCTGTCCAGGGAAGAGTGGGAGGAGGAGAAGGAGTAGATGGTTCTGCTTCAGAAGATGGAGAATGTGTGGATGCTTCTATTATAGAAGGTGGGGAAGAAGGTGAGGATGCTTCAATTTCAGAAGATGGAGAGGAAGAAGTGGATGCTTCTGATTTTGAAGATGGCACGGGAGTGGAAGGAACAAAGGCATTAATATAGTCAAGCCAGTCAGAAGAACAAATCTTTGCTTTCTTGGCTAAAAATGAAGGGCTGTATCCTTGTGATTCTTCCAGACGCTGGGTAGTGTGCATTATCCTTATAGGCATAGAGGATGTGTACCAGGCCACAAGTAGATTCTCCTCCAAACTACGTCGAAGGTCAATGGGCACATAAGGATAAACTACTAAACTTCGAGCGTAAGAAGGAAAATCTAAAGGATCAGTGAACTCAACAAAATGGTGATTGATTCGTTCCCTCAACTCCCAGGACCCAGGTGTTGACCAATTTGTCCATCCGGAAACCCCAGAAGATGAAGAAGTGGTAGCTTCATCCCAAGTAGAGGTTTGTGAAGAAGAACTTCCCAAGTTCATATTTGCAACTTGTTTAAGCAAAGGCTTGAGAATAGTTCGTTCAAAATACAAGGAGAGTTTAGGAAAAAAACTTCTTGTATCTGTAGGTTTGTAAACCAAAGGATTAAGGGCAATGTGTTCGTAGTCCAAAGGTTGATAATCTGCAAAAGCTTCCATGACCTGAAGATAGAAGGGCGGATAAAGGCGGCTAATGAATGCGTGAAGATTCTTTCGAGGGGAAACAGCATTACTCAATGGCTCTTCATATGCTTGATCAATAGAGTGAGAAATTGATTGAGTCATAGTCCGTTCGAATGCTAAAGGTATTAGAATGTTCAAACAATGTTGAGAGTTAATGCAAATGATCACCAAATAGGTGACGGTTGTGTTTCCTGAAGATGGATTCTATGCACTAGCGCGGGAAAAGCTTTTGATCCACTAATATCTCCAAGTATTGGGCATATTAGTGCAGGGGGTAATGTTGGCTACATATTTTGTAAAAGCCAATTACAATTCGACACGTGGCAGAATAAGGGTATTAGGGGAAGATGATTTTAATCTTTGATCCCAATCGTACACGTGGCAATAAATATTGGTTCTCAAGAGATCTGAGTAGCACTAGATCAATAATGAGATACAAGGTGACGTGACTTCAACGGTTACCTATATTCAAATTCAAATACAGGAGGGAAGTTCAATTGCAAGTGATGGCGTAGTGGGACTATTTCTAAGGCAGCATGATCAGCGATCATGGAGGAGCAGTTCGACGGTTTGAAGTACAGTTCGAAGGTCATCTCTAACAAGTATAAATAGCAAGGAAGTTCCCAGAAAAGACCCCCAGACTCAGATCATACAAACCAGTCTTTACTTCATATTTTCCTTTCCCGTTTTATCCTTCCTGTACTTTAAATACTTGTTCTTTAAATACCTGCACTTTAAATATCTGCATTGCACTTCGATTCATAGGAGTAGTTTCAAATAGATTCAAGTAGGCTGTTGCTGTAAACCTCATCGAGGCTGAGTTTGGACTATTGTAAGTGTTCATTTTAATGAAATACTTCGATTATTCTTCATATTAACTGTTATTTTCTCTTAAATTCTTCTAAGTCAAGCCACCAGTAAAAGTCCTCTTCATTGAGGCTGAAAGAACTAAAACATAGTCGCCTGATAATTGATTGGCAATTATAATTTCTGTAAGGACTGATTGATCCTTGCTGGCACGCTTGCATTTACAAATATATCCTTCAAAAAGCCAAAAAGCCAACAATAGTGTAATTGTAACTTTAAGTGTGTGGATTGAGAAAATTAATTGATAATCAAATTAATAGGTGTGTTTATTGAAAAAAGATGTGCTCTGAGCTAATTAGGTATGTGAAAATAGAATTTCTCATAAATAAGTCTACTCAATAGAACCTGCTCGTAAGTGCCCCTAAATTTTATTCTTATCCTTTTAAAATTGAGTATTGTTATTCAAGTCAAAAAATTAAACCCACTTTTTAGACCTAATGATGTGGCACTCTATTAAAATATTCAAGTGAACTCTCTCTCTCTCTCTCTCTCTCTCTCTCGCACACATTTATTCTCTAATCATCAACCAATTATCTTGCTAACACATCACTAAATATAGAAAATAAGTATAAAAAATTGACTTATATATCATTTTCTTTTAAAATTTTAAATCCTAACGACTTTAAGTAACAAGTAAATTCTTGGTGTCATAAAACTTTTATACATGGTGTATACCTAATGTTCTGTCTCCATTTGATTAAAAAAAGAAATAAATGATAGCAAGTTAAAATGGTAGACAGTGCAGTGAAGGAGAAGAAAATAGATTTTCTTATATGAATTTGATTAGGATGAATTTTTTTCAAGAAAATAGTAATTCTTATTATAAGTAAGTATTTTTATAATAAATTTAAACTTTTTTTGTATTTTTTAGTTAGCATGCTATTATGAGTTATACAAGAGTTTAGGATAACCTACAAAAATTAAAAAAATCAAAAAATTATTTAAAAAGTCAAAAAGTCCATACTATTTGGGAGAAGTTTGTGGGGAATTATTTTGTCCTTGGAATTCAACTATCCAAAAGTCAAAAAGTTAAATGTTAAAAAGTCAACAAGGGTAGAATGGTCATTTTAATTTTACTACAGTAGTTTATTACACATTTTTTTGTAAAAAATCAAAAAGTTATCTTAAATACATCTTCTTTTTTTCTGTCACAACCCACTCTCGTATCCGAAGATTAAATATCGTGATGGCCAGTAATTGAAATTACCTCCGACCAATTCTTAAACAAATTATTAAACGCGAGTGAAAAAAATATTTAAGTGAGGGTACCAAAATAATGATTAGAGTTTATATTTTTTATAACAAAATTTATTGATCAAAAAAATCGATATTTACATATGAATAATATAATTATAAATATTATAAAAGTGTTGTGTGTGTGTCTATTCTGCAGCCTCACGTCTAAGACTCTCCAAAAATTATTTCTAAATTGCATTGTTTCTTGAAAATCGGTAAACAGTTATAAGCACATGGTAAAATAAGAAATATTATATTAAAAGTATAAGGGCATAAAATTAACCATGGATAATTATTAGCTAAACAAAGTTTGATATTAGAATACAAAGTATATAATACAGAGATCATTTGACATATGATACAGAAATCATATAAACAAAATAAGTATCATCACGGTACAGAACAGAACAGATGCATGGACTCAAGAGGTAGCTCCCACAATAGTGTAGTACCTAATTCTGTACAACACTTTGCTCCACACTAAAAATCAGAGTGTCAATGGATCCATAACAGATATAGGGTCACAAAGTGACTAATCAGAGGGCTAATGATTATTTAAATCCCCCAAGGCATGAGACTCTCGTAGTGGTAATTACCAAAAATAAATATTTATATAATCATAGTCAAATAATTTCTAAAATTTAAACAAACATATACATGAGTTTCATTTTAAGAAAATAGGGTTTAGAAAATAAATAATATAATTATAACACAATTTACGTAAAATAAATTATGATAATTCAAAATATACATAAAATATATCATGATAATTTCAAATATAATATAATTTACTTTAAAATTAATTTTAATTTTTACCTTTCGTTCACTGTGACTTACTAATACTCTAAACTCAAAGTTTTACCTATAAAAAGACACTAGAGAGTAGAGAGAGAAAATAAGAGAGTTTGGAAGATGTGGATGCTTTTGATGATTGATGAAGATGGCGTGCCGAGCAAGAGGGCTTGGGGCGCACGTAAATTATTGTATAGAAAATGATGTATTTTAATATATTTTAATTTATAAATTATTGTATAGAAAATGATGTATTTTAATATATTTTAGTCTAATTTATACTATATATTAAGTAAAAGGGGATTTTTAACCCCAACCTTTGTGAGAGCTCCAATCTCCCAATCTAAATTTTTTGATTTTTTGATTTTAAAAAAAAAAAAAAACCTTAGCATTTATTAATTTCTCTTAACCCCCAAGTCTTACCCTTATAATAATACTTTAATACATTAAGAACAAGCATAAAAAAAATTCTTTAAAATCCAACACATATGAATTTCTTGAAAAGTCCCAACACATATGATTATTATCCCTCATAATAACACTTTAATACATTAAGAACAAGTATAAAAAAAAAATTCTTAAAAAGATATTTAAAAATTGCAATTCACATATACAGATAATTAGCATGTCACCCGTGCTATGCACGGGATAATTATATATATTTATATTTATTTTAGATTTTTTTAATATATAAATTATGTTTTTAAAGATTTTTTATAAAAATAATTTAACAATTTTATCACTAACCATAATGTATGAGAAAAGTTGAAAAGGGTACTACAGTAATTATACACGGATTGTATCTATAATTATTTGTACGAGGGGATTTTAAATGCTAATCAGGGAATTGTATCAATAAATGTAGGCATGTGGAAAGATATGTAGATTATTTTAACCAAATCAATAAATGCTGAATTTTTTTTTTAATAAAAAATTTTAAAAATTCAGATTGGAATATTGAAACTCCCACAGGCCTTAAGGGTTAAAAACCCCCTCTTGCTTAATATATAGTATAGATATAGATAATATAATATAGATAGATAGATGTGTTGAAATTTTCAAGAAATTTTGTTTATGCTGGTCTTTAATGCATTAAAGTTTAATTAAGAAGGGGTTTTGACCAAATCTCCCAAAAGGCATGGAGATTGGGAAAAATTAATAAATACTAAGGTTTTTTTTTTTTTTAAATCAAAAAATTAGAAAATTAGGATTTGGATATTAGAGCTCCCACAAGCCTTAAAAAAAATTCTTAAAAAGACATTTAAAAATCGCAATTCACATATATACATAACTAGCATATCACCCGTGCTATGCACGGGTTGTGTTTCACCATTTTATCTTTTTTTTTTTTTTTTTTATACTATATTAAAATTTAATATTTTGATACTAATCATATGTGTTGGACTTTTCAAGGAATTTATATGTGATGGATTTTTCAAGGAATTCATATGTACTTCACAATTATTTCTATATATGTGAATTGTGATTTTTAAATGTCTTTTTTTTTTAATATTATATTGAAGTGTAATATTTTGATGATAATCATATGTGTGGGACTTTCAAGAAATTCATATGTATTGGACTTTTTAAGAAATTTTTTTTTTATGATTGTTCTTAATGCATTAAAGTATTATTATGAGGGATAATAATCGAATGTATTGGGACTTTTCAAGGAATTCATATGTGTTGAACTTTTAAATTTTTTTTTTATTTATACTTGGAGGTTGGGAGAAGTTAATAAATGCTAATCAGGAAATTTAGATTGGGATATTGAAGCTCCGACATGACTTGGGGGGTTAAAAACCCTATTTTTATTTTTGTGTGGTTTCTAGTCGGATATTTTTTTTTTCAATTTATTTAAGATGGAGTTGTGGGTATCATTTTTTTTTTTAATTTAATTTATCTGTGGCTTCCATTTGTTTTCAATTATTATTATTTAGGTAAATTATGATGTGAGTTAGATATGTGATAGACATGTAAGTTTTATTTATTTAAAATTTATTTAGATAAACTTTAAAAAATTTTATTTTAGTTTTTTAGTTTTTTTTGTTATGTTATAATATAATATAATATATAAAATATAAGTAGATATCTACAACTTTAATAAAAAAATATTATCTGATTTTTTAGGAAAGAGAAAAGGCATGCAAGTTTTAATTTTTTTTTTGAAAATTTGTGAGAGAGATTAGGAGGGAGAGATTATGAAATATTTTTGTGATTAAATAAATAAATCAGTCAATAGTTTTTTTAATCTATTTTGTAAATTAAAAATTAATAATTTTGGAAAATTGTATTTTTTTTTTCAATTTATTTAAGATGGAGTTGTAGGTATCTTTTTTTTTTTTAATTTAATTTATCTGTGGTTTTCATTTGTTTTTAATTATTATTATTTAGGTAAATTATGATGTGAGTTAGATATGTGATAGACATGTGAGTTTTATTTATTTAAAATTTATTTAGATAAACTTTAAAGATTTTTTTTTTAGTTTTTTAGTTTTTTTTGTTATGTTATGTTATAATATATAAAATATAAGTAGATATCTACAACTTTAATAAAAAAAATATTATCTGATTTTTTAGGGAAGAGAAAAGGCATGCAAGTTTTAATATTTTTTTTTTGAAAATTTGTGAGAGAGATTAGGAGGGAGAGATTATGAAATATTTTTGTGATTAAATAAATAAATCAGTCAATAGTTTTTTTAATCTATTTTGCAAATTAAAAATCAATAATTTTGGAAAATTGTATTTTTTTTTTCAATTTATTTAAGATGGAGTTGTAAGTATCTTTTTTTTTTTTTTAATTTAATTTATCTGTGGTTTTCATTTGTTTTTAATTATTATTATTTAGGCAAATTATCATGTGAGTTAGATATGTAATAGATATGTGAGTTTTATTTATTTAAAATTTATTTAGATAAACTTTAAAGATTTTTTTTTTTAGTTTTTTAGTTTTTTTTTTTTTTTTTGTTATGTTATAATATAATATATAAAATATAGGTAGATATCTACAACTTTAATAAAAAATATTATCTGATTTTTTGGAAGAGAGAAAATGAATGGAAGTTTTAATATTTTTTTTTTGAAAATTTCTGAGAGAGATTAGGAGGAAGAGATTATGAAATATTTTTTGTTTTCAATTATTATTATTTAGGTAAATTATGATGTGAGTTAGATATGTGATAGACATGTAAGTTTTATTTATTTAAAATTTATTTAGATAAATTTTAAAAAAATTTATTTTAGTTTTTTAGTTTTTTTTGTTATGTTATAATATAATATAATATATAAAATATAAGTAGATATCTACAACTTTAATAAAAAAATATTATCTGATTTTTTAGGAAAGAGAAAAGGCATGCAAGTTTTAATTTTTTTTTTGAAAATTTGTGAGAGAGATTAGGAGGGAGAGATTATGAAATATTTTTGTGATTAAATAAATAAATCAGTCAATAGTTTTTTTAATCTATTTTGTAAATTAAAAATTAATAATTTTGGAAAATTGTATTTTTTTTTTCAATTTATTTAAGATGGAGTTGTAGGTATCTTTTTTTTTTTTAATTTAATTTATCTGTGGTTTTCATTTGTTTTTAATTATTATTATTTAGGTAAATTATGATGTGAGTTAGATATGTGATAGACATGTGAGTTTTATTTATTTAAAATTTATTTAGATAAACTTTAAAGATTTTTTTTTTAGTTTTTTAGTTTTTTTTGTTATGTTATGTTATAATATATAAAATATAAGTAGATATCTACAACTTTAATAAAAAAAATATTATCTGATTTTTTAGGGAAGAGAAAAGGCATGCAAGTTTTAATATTTTTTTTTTGAAAATTTGTGAGAGAGATTAGGAGGGAGAGATTATGAAATATTTTTGTGATTAAATAAATAAATCAGTCAATAGTTTTTTTAATCTATTTTGCAAATTAAAAATCAATAATTTTGGAAAATTGTATTTTTTTTTTCAATTTATTTAAGATGGAGTTGTAAGTATCTTTTTTTTTTTTTAATTTAATTTATCTGTGGTTTTCATTTGTTTTTAATTATTATTATTTAGGCAAATTATCATGTGAGTTAGATATGTAATAGATATGTGAGTTTTATTTATTTAAAATTTATTTAGATAAACTTTAAAGATTTTTTTTTTTAGTTTTTTAGTTTTTTTTTTTTGTTATGTTATAATATAATATATAAAATATAGGTAGATATTTACAACTTTAATAAAAAATATTATCTGATTTTTTGGAAGAGAGAAAATTAATGCAAGTTTTAATATTTTTTTTTGAAAATTTCTAAGAGAGATTAGGAGGAAGAGATTATGAAATATTTTTGTGATTACATAAATAAATCAGTCAATAGTTTTTTTAATCTATTTTGTAAATTAAAAATCAATAATTTTAGAAAATTGATTAATTTGTCCCATTAAGTGATTTAAAAGTTTGATAGATATACATAATAAAAAATACATAATTATATTATTAACTCATAATTCAAATTTAGATGTTATATCTTTTTGAGATCTATTGCTAAATTCTTATCTTTTTTTAATTTTTGTGTGTGACCATAGTGCATGGGAGAAATTGAAAAGGATGTTGCAATAATTATGAGAGAAGTCAAAAGGGATTGTGGGTTAAGAGAAGTCAATAATTGCTACGATTGGGTTGGGAGAAGTCATTAAATGCTGAGGTTTTTTTTTTTTTAAATCAAAAATTTAGAAAATTAGGATTAGGAGATTGGAGCTCCCACAAGTCTTGGGGTTAAAAACCCCCTTTTCCTTAATATATAGTATAGACTAGCCTATCACCCGTGCTATGCACGGGATAATTAATTCAATTATTATTGGAGACTGATCTTTAAAAGCTCAAGCTTGAAGAATTCAATTATTATTGGAATTAAGTGTTGAGGTTTCAAAAAGAATTCAAAAAGACTTGGGAGAATTCATTAAGTGTTGGGGTTTTGTTTTTAAAAAAAAAATCAATGCTCAAGCTTGAAGAATTCAATTATTATTGGAATTATTGACTTGGGAGAATTCATTAAGTGTTGGGGTTTTGTTTTTAAAAAAAAAATCAATGCTCAAGCTTGAAAAATTCAATTATTATTGGAATTATTGGAGAAGTCAAAAAGATTTGAGAGAATTCATTAAGTGGTGGGGTTTTGTTTTTAAAAAAAAATAAATTATTGGAGAAGTCAAAAAGACTTGGGAGAATTCATTAAGTGTTGGGGTTTTGTTTTTTTTTTAAAATCAAAAAATTAAGAAATTAGGATTGGGAGATAGATCGCCAATTGACATATTCTCATATATGGATCTACTAGCCTATCACCCGTGCTATGCACGGGATAATTAATTCAATTATTATTGGAGACTGATCTTTAAAAGCTCAAGCTTGAAGAATTCAATTATTATTGGAATTAAGTGTTGGGGTTTCAAAAAGAATTCAAAAAGACTTGGGAGAATTCATTAAGTGTTGGGGTTTTGTTTTTAAAAAAAAATCAATGCTCAAGCTTGAAGAATTCAATTATTATTGGAATTATTGACTTGGGAGAATTAGTGTTGGGGTTTTGTTTTTAAAAAAAAATCAATGCTCAAGCTTGAAGAATTCAATTATTATTGGAATTATTGGAGAAGTCAAAAAGATTTGAGAGAATTCATTAAGTGTTGGGGTTTTGTTTTTTAAAAAAAATAAATTATTGGAGAAGTCAAAAAGACTTGGGAGAATTCATTAAGTGTTGGGGTTTTGTTTTTTTTTAAAAAATCAAAAAATTAAGAAATTAGGATTGGGGTATTGAAGCTCTCACATGGCTTGTGGGTTTAAAATACCCTTTTCCTTAATATACAGTATAGATTAGCATGTCACCCATGCTATGCACGGGATAATTATAGATATTTATATTTATTTTAGATTTTTTTTAATATATAAATTATGTTTTTAAAGATTTTTTATAAAAATAATTTAACAATTTTATCACTAACCATAATGTATGAGAAAAGTTGAAAAGGGTACTACAGTAATTATATACGAATTGTATCTATAATTATTTGTATGAGGAGATTTTAAATGCTAATTAGAGGATTGTATCAATAAATGTAGGCATGTGGAAAGATATGTGGATTATTTTAACCAAATCAATAAATGCTGAATTTTTTTTTTAATAAAAAATTTTAAAAATTCAGATTGGAATATTGAAACTCCCACAGGCCTTGAGGGTTAAAAACCCCCTATTGCTTAATATATAACTAGCCTATCACCTGTGCTATGCACAGGATAATTATAGATATTTATATTTATTTTCATTTTTTTAATATATAAATTAAATACATGGAGTTTGACCGAGGAGTTTGAAAGAATTTAATAAGTGTTTATTTATTTATTTAAGAGGCATTTACACAATAATTACATAATATATAAATTAAATACATGGGGTTTGACCGAGAAGTTTGAAAGAATTTAATAAGTGTTTATTTATTTATTTAAGAGGCATTTACACAATAATTACATGGGTCTCTTGGGGATGCAAAAAGTAAAGAAATTAGGATTTCATTTATTGCGTTATTCATTTAATAAGTGTAATTATTATAAATTAAGTGTTTATTGTAATCAATAGTGTAATTATTACAATCTTTGAATTTATTGTAATCAATGGTGTAATTATTACAATCTTTGAACCAATCACCAATCACCAAGTCAATTTTTTTTTAAAAAAAAATTAAAAAATCAAGAAATTAGAATTGGCATGTTGGAGGTTCCACAAGCCATGGGTTTTAAAAGACCCTTTTCCTTAATATAGAGAGATATAGATATAGATATAGATAATATAATATAGATAGATAGATGTGTTGAAATTTTCAAGGAATTTTGTTTATGCTGGTCTTTAATGCATTAAAGTTTAATTAAGAGGGGGTTTTGACCAAATCTCCCAAAAGGCATGGGGATTAGGAAAAATTAATAAATACTAAGGTTTTTTTTTTTAAATCAAAAAATTAGAAAATTAGAATTTGAATATTAGAGCTCCCACAAGCCTTGGGGTTAAAAACCCCATTTTGCTTAATATATAGTATAGATTGTAAATATATTAAGGAAAATGCGATTTCTAAACCCCAAGCCTTATGGGAGCTCCAATCTCTCAATCTTAATTTTCTAAATTTTTTATTTAAAAAAAAAAAACTCAGCATTTATTGATTTGGTCAAAATTCCCTGATCAGCATTTATTAACTTTTTCCAATCCACATGCATGCATTTATTGATTTGGTCAAAATCCCTTATTAACATTTAAAATCCCCTCATACAAATAATTATAGATACAGCCCGTGCATAGTTACTGCAGTAGCTTTTTTAATTTCTCCTGTACACTATGATTACTGATAAAATTGTTAAATTATTTTTATAAAAAAATCTTAAAAAACATAATTTATATATTAAAAAAAAATTAAAACAAATATAAATATCTATAAGTATTCCGTGCATAGCATGGATGATAGGCTAGTAAAAATATATAGAAAAATATAATACAAATATCATAATATTCAGAAAATAATATCAAATAATAATATAAAGGTAATTTTTTTTAAATCATTTATAATTAAATAATATTAATATAAAATTTAAGAGATAGTTTAAATTTTCGAGTTGTTATATTTTTTTTATTTTTTTAGTTAAAAAGTCAAAAAGTGCACTTATATATCACATCTCAAATTAATTTTTTGACATTTTACGAAAAGATGTGTAATAAAATATTGTAATAAAATCAAAATAACTATTATACCCTTGTTGACTGTTTAAATATTAACTTTTTCATTTTTAGATAGTTGAATTCAAAAGACAAAATAATAATTTTGCTCTCTAAACTTTTTCTAAATAGTATGAACTTTTTAATTTTTTTAGTATTTTTTAAATTTTTTTAATTTTTTTAACTTTTATAAGTTATTCCAAACACAAAGCCTTACCTTTATATTTTTTATTTTTTATTTTTTTTTTGTAACTCCCACTACTTTTATGGTAAGCAAACTCAGAAATTTTTTTTTTTTTTTTCCATTTTCTTCATTATTCATCATTTTCATCCTAATAGTAACATGCTTGTCAAGAAAAAATAAATAAATAAATACAAAAAAAAAAAGAAACTGTATTTTCATATTTTTATATTTGGTAAATTATTTTTAAATTTTTAATTATTTTTAAAATTTTAGATTAGGTTCATTTTAAAATTGTTTAAAAATAATTAAAACATTATAAAAACTATTAAAATTTAAAAATAATTTTCAAAAATTAAACCAAATTTCATAAAAACCACTACATTTCACAGATGTTGGACACGTAAGGCGAGTATCGCGAGCACAGAGGATCACTCTTACTTGGCAATTATCCCATTTGGAAAGTTCCTCGCATTTTCACTCCCAACAACACTTGGCTTCGAAACGTATTCTCTCCCGTTCACATTGCTTTTCGGGCTCATGGGGCTATCGCCTGGTTTGGAAATAGATTTTTTTAATAATTATTTAATTTTTTTATTAAAATATAATGTTAAAAAAATTAATATATTTAGAATAATTTTTTAATTTTTTATAAAAAAATATACAAAAAATAGTGAGAAAAAAAATTTATAATTTTTTAGTATAAATTGTTAATTTTTTTGATTTTTTTAATAATTTTTAAACTAAAAAGTAATATTACCAAATAAGATCTTATATTTTGATAATTTAAATAATTTAATAAATAGAATTTATCAAATATGTTATTATTAAAAAAAATTATATTAATCAAATATTAATAATTATTTAATTTAATTTAATTTCTGCCAATTATTTATTATAAAAATTATATTTATTATTGATATAATTTAATTAAATAAATATTAATATTTAATTAATATAATTTTTTATAGAAATAAAATACTCAACGAATTGTCCAAACAAGGCTTACCTGACCCTTTGTTTTAGTTTAGTTGACCAGAGAAGAAAGAGAGGGAAACTAGAGAGAGAGATAGAGAGAGAGGGGGGAAGGGAAAGAAAAGTCTTCCAACCAGTCATTGACTATGGAGAACTAGAGTACAGAGGAAGAGAGGACTCATCCATCTATTCATTCCTCATCTTCTCCATTCTCTCTCTCATCTGATCCAAAATTGAGAGACTTTTAGAGAGGGAGAGTGAGAAAGATGGAGTCTGGCCAACAATCTTCCCAATTGAAAGGGTTTGTCATAATCACACTCCCTCCTGCTGATAACCCTTCTCTTGGCAAAACCATAACAGCTTTCACTCTCTCTGATGATTCACCTCAACCCCAACCCCAATCTCAATCTCAATCTCAACAACCCCACCACCAATCCCCACCACCACCACCACCACCACCACCACCACCACAACCACCACTACTTCCTATTCAATCACCACCAAACCCTCAACTTCCTCAATTTTCACCCAGAAGATCGCTCTTTGGTACTAGAAGAATTCGATTGAGGCTTCTGGGTATCTTCCTAATCGCTCTAATTTTGTGGCGTTATTCTTCTCCATCTACCCTTTATGAAGAATTAAGCAGTTCTAATGAAGATCGCGAAAAACCCACCTCCTTTATCTTTCCTCTGTATCCTAAATTGGGTATTCGAGAGATGTCACAGAGAGATATTGAGCTTAAATTGGGGAAGTTTGTGAGGAAGAATTCGGAGGTTTCTGTGTCACAGATTGATGATGGAATGAGACACAAATTGAACTCTAAATTTGTTTCGAGCTCGTTGAAGATCGATTCAACTGCTAATTTGCCTGTTAGGGGCAATATTTATCCAGATGGGTATGTGTGTTTTTCATTGTTGATTTATTCATCAATTCAGTATTAAATTATTAATCTTTATTGGTACATAGATTGCTGCTATGGGTATTAAGTCAAACTAATTTATTTTTATTTTTATATTTTGTTTGTGCAAACAGATAATTTTTAGCAAATTATAATATCTATTTTATGATCTGTTTGTGCACAATTTGATTGTATATATGTATTGTCTAGGCACCAAATTGTGTTGCTTTGGCTTCTTTCTTCCTCTTTTTGTTTATTTTTTAAATTTTGACACTGCAAAAGAAAAAGGGCTCATGAGGTAAAATGAAAATGTGATGTATTAATGAGTATATAAAAACTGAAAGCATGTAGTTGGAGTTGGTGACCCAATGATTTTAGCCAAATTTTAGGCCTTGAAAATAAGCCATCCTCCGGACATGACATGAACAACTAAATTTTCCGGGAGAGTTGATACGGAACATGTGTTATTGGAAAAAAATTTAATTGGAGTTTTGTCTTTTATGAACCCAACATGGAAGTATTAATGCATGTTAATGCGGTGATAATTAATGGGGCAGTCTATGGCTAGACAAGTGTTCAGATATAAAGTCAAGGAAAGTTCATTATGGTAATAGATTATGGTTTGTTTAAATAACGTTTGTTCCTTCTTTTGCAGGTGACCTAGACTATGTTGATGATTGTGGAAAGTGACTTTTGTAGTAACAAAATTAGATAATAATAGTTTCTTAAATTTAGTTATCCAGAACATTTCTCACAATTCACTGCCTGAGTTAGTAATTGGTTTTACAACATGACCACTACTGTTATACTAGGACAGTGTCAAACTGGAAACAAGGACCAGTTGTCATATTGAAGATTTTCGGAGTTTTTGAGTTTGTTTCCAATTTTTTGTTTTCGATTTGTCTCTTTTTGATACGAGTATAGATTTATACTTGTAAATAGTGTATTTTTGATATAAGGTACATTTATTATAATCAATAATGCGATCATAGATCTCAAGGCAAGCATCTTATTACCTATCACACACCATATGTTCAACATCATTTAGAACAAGTTTTTCATTGATTTTGTATCTAAAGTTGTTGTATTCCTGATATATCTTGAATATCTAATTGATTGTACATATATATATTATTTTAGAAATTATAACCAAAAATATTTACAATTCACATTTTGAAAAAAAGAAAAAGAAAAAAAGCGGAGTATTTCAATTCACAATGTGATGCTCAATTTAAAAACTGTTATTGTGGCTGTGTAGAACCATGATATGCCCTTCCAAATCATATAGAAATTGTTATTGCAAAAGCACAAACCAGTCCGTCACTATCTTTACTATCATTTTGAAATGCTTTTGACATCATATTTCATCTTTTGTACAGATTGTATTTCACACATATGCTTGTTGGGAGTCCTCCAAAACATTATTTTCTTGATGTGGATACTGGGAGTGACTTAACATGGATCCAATGTGATGCTCCATGCTCTAGTTGTGCTAAGGTAAGGCATGGTTGCAACAAGCTCTTCTGTTTTTTCAGTCTGTCAAGGGTTTATGTAAGACTCATAGGTTCCGTTTGTTTTGATATAAAATATTTTACACAAAAAAATATTTTTCTTGTAAATTGATTTTATAGAGAAAAACAAAAAATTTGTTTTTTGTTTTTTGGTATTTGGTATTTGGTATTTGGTTGACACTTAAAACAAAAATATTTTATTACCCAAAAAATAAATTTTGATTCAATAAAGTGTCATTTATGATTTTTTAATCAGTTAAGATACTTATTTGAAAAAGCTAAATGTGTTAAAAACTAAAAGATAGTGAGTGAGAGTCAATTTTGTAAAAATTGACTTACGGAATTTTTAAAGGTAAGTCATTTTTTAGAAAATGATGCAAACATATTTTATTTGTTTTTGGTTCAATGAAACAACGGAAAATGAGTAAAATATTTTTGGCAAAAACATTTTACGTCAAAACAAATGGAGCCATAGTTTCTCTCTCTCTCTCTCTCAATTCGTTTGCCCCTAACTTGACAAAGCTCAAAGGTTGAGATGAGGGGGAATGGACCAATAAAATAAAGATAAAAATCTCTCCATCATGGAGAATACACCAAACTAATTATATAATAAGGATTGGTTTGGGATGTTCTAAAAAAGTGCACTTTTTGATTTATTGACTTATATGGGTTGGGTTTGGGTTGGATTTGATATGATGTGTTAGAGAGGTGATGTGATTTAAATAAGATAATGTGACTTAAATAGGATAGTGACTTTTTGACTTTTTATATTATTTAAGTTATGCCAAACTTGACCTAAGATTGAAATTTGACTTCTTCTTCTTCTTCTTCTTCTTCTTTTATAAATTTATTCAAGGCAAGGTCACTTGAAATAAGATTTTTTTTTTTTTGGGCAGGGAGCGCACCCTTTGTACAAACCCGCGAAAGGCCAAATCATACCTTCCAAGGACTCATTGTGTTTTGAAGTTCAGAGAAATCAGAAGACATATTGTCAAACATGTTCGCAATGTGATTATGAAATAGAATATGCAGATCAAAGCTCCTCCATTGGGGTTCTTACAAGGGATGAGCTCCATCTAACAGTTGCCAATGGATCAGTTACCCAGTCGAGTGTCGTTTTTGGGTCTCTCTCTCTCTCTCTCTCTCAAAATATTAGTTCCTTTGTGGATTTTGTTACTTATCCAATTAACACATTGATATTGAATTTATATCTGTCAGGTGTGCATATGATCAGCAAGGCTTACTCCTAAATTCATTGGCAATGACGGATGGAATTCTAGGGCTTAGCAGGGCTAAAGTTAGCTTACCTTCTCAATTGGCAAGTCAGGGAATCATTAACAATGTTGTAGCCCATTGTCTCACCACTGATTCAGGAGGTGGTGGATATATGTTCTTGGGTGATGACTTTGTCCCCTACTGGCAAATGACATGGATCCCCATGCTTAACAGCCCTTCCACGTGAGTGTAAAACTCTCAGAATCAGCATTCTTTTTCTTTTTTTAAACCTATTTTTTGGCATAGTTTATTGGCAAATCTTTAATTGCAAGACATTTGTATGTAGAGGGGTTAGATTGGAAGAAAAATCTTAATATGTATAATGCTTAGAAGATATTACTCCTTTCGTCCCAAATTGTTTGTCTAATTTACTATTCCAAACAGCATAAAAAAATCATCTACATTTTTTAATTTAACGATTTTGAAGACTATATTGACAAGAACTAATAGAGATATTTTAATTTGCAAAAAGTTTGAATTTTTCTTTTACAAAAATACATTATTTATTTACTCGGTCAAAGGCTTCAGATAATTTCGGTGGAAATTTCTCAAATACTGGACAGAGTTATTTCCAAGGTTTTGATTTAGCAGCAAGAACCATAGTGTATGTAGTTATTTTAATTCCAATCTAGCAGCTCTTCCCTTGTGCTATAGTCGGGACATAAAATTTCTCAATTTTTCGTTTCTAACAAATATAATCTATTTTGTTGAATCACTTCTACAATTATTTTTGGGACATTATTTTACCATTGCATTTGTTCTTATCCTTGATTTCTCCTTATTTGGTTCACTTTCAGCATCTTTTTGTAATGCTTTATTATTATATCTTCCGCTCCATTTGGTAGTAGTGATGGAAAATTAAAAGGAAAGCTGAAGGGATGGAAAAGTTAATATGGGAAAGGAAAGAAAGACACTTTGCTTTGTTTGTTTGGTTGAGTAGGAAGGAAAGGAGTGTTTGTTTGCTTTACATGAGGTTGTTTTCTGAACTCTGATGGGAAAACTACATACAAACAGTCCCTTTCTTTTACTCCTGCTTGATGTATTGCCCATTTTTAGAATAATTGGTGACTTAACACCACCAACTGAGCATTAACTTTTTTGATACACATACTTCCTTATCTTGCAGTTGAGCACACTTGTGGAACTCAATTCTGAAGCATTTTTAATTTGTTTATTTTATTTTTTGTTGTTTTTGGTTCAGGAACTTTTATCAGACAGAGGTCGTCAAAATGAGTTATGGAAATAAAAAACTCAGTTTAGGTGGTCAGTCTGATGGACTAGCACGGGTAATTTTTGATAGCGGCAGTTCTTATACATACTTCACAAATCAAGCATATTCTGATTTGGTTGCCTCCGTAAGTATTTTACACATTTAAGCGTGAATATCTTCTTTTACAGTACTTTCACCAGTTCTACTGAATTTCTGATATCCATTGATTTGCAGCTTAAAGATGTTTCTGGTGAAGGCCTCATCCAGGATGCATCCGATACTACATTGCCCATTTGTTGGCGAGCTAAATTCCCAATAAGGTACCCGGAAATAAAAATGGAAATGTGGTTGTCTAGTCTGTATCTGGAATTAGTTTCAAGTAGGAATAATTTCATTGAAGTAATATTTACTAAATTACTATCATTTTCTCTTAGAAGGTGATCATAAAACTATTATTCTGCTTGGAGTGTTCTTTTCCCTAAATTATTGATCTACCCAGATGCTTATATGCTTAAAGGATAACTTCACAGGGCCTATAGCAAATTATGTTGGGTGTAGGTATATGGGTCCACCGCTGATACGTGGCACCCTCAGGCTGTGCCACATAATCACATCATGGCTTCCCCTAAGATGAACAAATAATTTAGTAGCATGTCAATTTTGCCTGAAGGTGCATACACGTTTACTGTATCTGCCCCTTGAGGACATTGCTGATTAGTAAAAATTGATCACTTTGGTCATCTGTTTAACTCTCTGTTTCCAGTATAACAGTGATAGTATTACATGGTAGTAGTGTTGATAGTGGTGGTGGTAAGGGTTTGTTGCAGGATTAATTTAAGGGTTTTGTTAACAAGCCCAAGCCCGCTAAGGGCATTGGTTAACGATGCTTTAAATGGTTGTACATTCTTTATCGTAATGCACTTCACTATTTCGAGCGTCTTAATAAGTGCCCTTAAGGCACTCATCACTTCAGATATGACCATCTCTCAATTGACCGCCATAGTCTAAAAGTGTGCATCTATATGATTGCAGATCTGTTTCAGATGTGGGGCAAAATTTTAAACCATTGACCCTTCAATTTGGAAGCAAATGGTGGATGGCCTCCAGAAAGCTTCGTATTATGCCGGAGGGTTACTTGATCGTAAATGTAAGGATTTCTAGCCCTGTTTACTTGGTTTCTTTTCAATATCTCAAGTTGCAACTTGCAAAAGCACCATGTGATGAAAGCTCCCTTTACTGCAGAATAAAGGCAATGTGTGCTTGGGTATCCTTGATGGAAGCAAAGTACATGATGGTTCAACTGTTATAATCGGAGGTATTGTTCCTTCAATCTTGTGATATCCTCGATAGTTTATCGTCCTTTATTTTCTCTCGTTCTTTCATATATGATTGTTGTTATAGTTCACCACTAGTTTGTCTTATCCTTTAGCTTGGGGTTTATTCAACCTATCCTTTAGCTTGGGCTTTATTCAACCTAACAAGAAATCAAATTGAGCTTAACCAATTGGGACTAGCCTAGTTGGCCAAAAATCAAGGGTTCAAGTCTTGCCTCATACAACACTCCCCTTAACCTTGGCTAGGGCCTCTGATGAAATTGACTCTCGAGTAAATTTGGGACACAGAAAATATCATATTTGCATACTAGGTTGAAAACTGGAATATATGATTTGTTTCTGATTTTCATCTATTTGTGCATCTCCTACCCTTCGCAGATATCTCGTTGCGAGGACAATTGGTTGTATATGACAATGTGAACCAGAAAATCGGGTGGGCCCAATCAGATTGTGTCAAGCCGGAGAGAATTAAGAGCCTTCCATTTTTTGGAGGCATGGATCGTCAGAGTTAACATGGACAACATTTAACACTCCAAAAAAAAAATATGACGCGCTGAACATTCAATTCAGTATTGATGGACAGTTTTTCCTTGTAAATAACCAGCTCAGGCCCTGCCTTTTTGAGAATTTTGTGTGCTATAACTTCTATCATATGTTTATATAAACCTTCTTCACTTGGACATATATAAATACCTGCTTTTTTGTTATCTTCTGTAATGCTACATTATGTCTATATAAATTTTTAGTTCACTTGGACATAATATTTTTGTACAACTCACCATGTAACTAAGTTTTCTCTGTTGTTTCCTATATGCCCAATTAGGTCTTTGAAGTGGAAGTTTGTATGATCACATAATTTGTTAAACAAAAGCCTTTGAATATGGTTGATGTGATTTTGTGTTGGCTTTGTACTAGGGGGTGGTCAAAATTCAACTATATATTGAAAGATTTAATTGAATTGGGATGGAACTTCCCTATTAATCCATATAACATTTTTTATGTCTTTGAAGTGGAACATTTTTATGCCATGACTCGGTACTATAGGGACAATGAGATGGTACAAGTTCTTTCACAATGCTTTATTTATATTCTTAGTAAATATATCAAATATATGTTTTTCTCAGGGAAGTTTAATTTTTCATGACAATAGGTAAAGATGATATACAAGCCAAACAACTCAAACTCAATTCGTGTTCGGATTGTTAAAAGCTTGTTCAAGCTTGATTTATTAAATAAATAAGTCAAACTTAAAAATATTTTGCTCATTAAGATTTTCAAGCCAAGTTTGAACAACTAATTACTCGTTTGACTCTATTTAATAAGCTTAAAATTATATAAAATATCATACTATTAATTAGTTTGAACAAATTTTGAAATTTGTTAAAATTATCAAACCAAGTTTGAACAATTAACTGTTCAGCTTGCTCGATCCATTTATCACTCCTAATAATGGGGCAGAATTTATTCTTCCCGCACCGTAATTCCACATGCCTCAGAACGCAATAAATATGAAATATTATTTGTTTTGAAAAATGGTGAAGCAAGGGAGATCAAATTATGAGAAAAACACATCAAATTAGCAGAGGAAGAAGAGATGAAGCATGGAAATGTGAAGCACCACAAGGGCTTTTTTTGAAAAAGATACCTGTTGGCATCAAAATCATATTTGAAACTTTTTAAGGCATCCAAAGGGACATCAAATTAGCAGATAGACAAGGATTCTAACACGCCACGCATACAAGAGATTACATATTTTGTTAATAATTAAACTTTCCAAATCATGAAAAATGAAATCCTAATGATACAATCAAATCTAGCTGGACATCATGACCTGATCAGTAGTTGCTTGCATCGCTTGGCTCGCAAAATACCTGACATCAACATCTGGGTCCTCGCTCAGCTCAACCAAACAGGGGCGGATTGTCTTCTCTACCACCTGCATTTAAGATAAATTTTCAACAAAATTCTGACCTAACGTGTGCATTTTTTAACCTCAACAAGGAAAGACAACCTATAAGCCAAATTTGTATCAAGTGTGATCTGAGTGTGATAGTGAGCGGTATGCCTCATCTTAGTAAATTATATTACAAACACCACAGATACGTTGAATCGATCCAAAAAGATTGCATATAGTTCATGCTAAATTCCTTATATCATGCATTACTCTCTTTTTGATCAATATCATTCTCTTCTTCCCTTTGACCTTTTTCTTTCCCGCCACCCCATATCAATTGAATTACAATGCTTCCACTGCACGCACAGATTATCAAGAATAACAGGAAAATAAAATTAACTTAATTACTTACAGACTGGTCAACTATAGGAATAAGAGACTGCAACACCTTTGCCACATTGAACTTGATGTTAGGTACCCTGTAATGAGTTATTCTCAGGCCAGCTGTCGAAGATATGACAAAAGATGATTAAGCTCTACAAACTGGATTAGTTACCTGTCTTTCGATGCAGTAATGATTACAGGCAGAAGTTTAGAACATGTAATTTCTGGCCCCATAACAGGGGCAAGGAGAGAAATTGCATGTAGTATGGTCATCCGATATAGATAATGTGGATTGTTAATCATGTCCAAAACCTGTTAAGAGATAAAAGTTAGGGATTTAAACAAGGAAGAAAAACAAAATAGAAAGTCATCCATTAATTCAGAAGCAAATCAGCATATGCTTTTGGTAAAGGCATTATCCAGTAATTTAACTAGAATTGACATGAGATATGATAGAATATTTGAATTTTTTTTTTTTTGGGCAATTGAATATTTGAATTTTACTTCTCATTTACCCCCAGAAAATGTTACTAGTCTATATAATAATTTGTACAATATTGGAAATTGACCCAAATTGAACAAGATGTTTGACACAACAATTAGAGAAAGCAACAAACCATGTAACGAGTCTTTCTTTGGTACGTAACCAAGTCAATACCTGTGGAATTATGTGCTGCATTGCCCATTCTGGACCAAATTCTTCTGCAAGGCGCTTCACATTATTAGCAGCTGCATCTCGAATAGAGTAAACCTACAGCATACCCAATCCAATTAGCAAAAGTAAATTAAAAAATCAAGATGTTAATTACTCGTCAAAAAAAAAAAAAGAAAGTCAAGATGTTAACCGCTTAGAAGATATTGACAGACTAATGTGAGACACCAATCAAATGCCGAAGGAACAATTGTAAAGGAATCACAAGATTCTCACAGTAAAATCAGAAGATGTAAACTAAGTGGCAGAAAAATCTATATAGAGAACATATATTTATCCTAAATTTTGGTTATCCTCTTAGAAATTAAGGATATAGAATATGTTTTTTTAGGTCTTTCAATTTGAGTTCTGATCCTGACAGCAGCAGTGTTGTGCAAATATTGTCGAAGGTCAGGTATAATTCCAATCTTACCTCTCCCAATGCACTCGGTTGGTTTGGATCAACAATGGGTAATGTCCTTTCTTATCTTCATGAGGTCCCCACCTGATAGATTTTTAGAAATACCTCCATTTTTCTCCTTTTCCATATTATTAACTTTCTCCAAATGTTCTAATATACTCCAACTTGATGTGTTTAAATCAAATCTTCCAAGGACCCCAGTGTTTTTCTGTTATACAATATTAGATACTACTTTTTCTAACAATAGTATGTTCCATTTCTCTCATTTGCTTTATTATATGAACTTCCTCCAAATTTTCCAATATACTCCAACTTGATGTGTTTAAATCAAATCTTCCAATGACCTTCTCAATGCTCATCTGTTATCCAATATTAGATACTACTTTTTCTAATAATAGCATCTTATTCGTACAGTACACAAATTGCTTACCAAACAAAACAGGATGGGGTTAAAAAAGAACGAAAGAAATTAGAGGGACAAGAAAGCTGGTGACAAAATCAGGGAATGGAACTAAGGCCCCGTTTGTTTTCAGAGGTAGAATGGAAGGGATTCATAGTGAGGGGATTAATAGTAAAGAGATTGTTAGTGAGGGGATTAAGTAAAATTGTGTTTGTTTTGATGATAGTTGTTAGCGTAGGAATTGTTAAATTATTTTTGTATAAAATAATAGAACAAATAAAAAAATATAAAAAATTAAACATTAATATTTTTTTTAAAAAAAATTCCCAATATATAAAAAATAAAAAAATTTCTAATCCCCACACTATTTTTCTAATACCATCTCCACCTCCTCCATCTCAATCCCCTTCCCAACCTCCATCTATATCACCTCCACCATCCTAATCCCCTCCCAAACTCTACAAACAAACACAACACTAAATAACCCCACTTCCATCCTAATCCCCTCCCATCTATTTAACCCCAAAACAAACGGGCCCTAAAGTATGTGAGCATATTGGGTTTAGTATGCATAAGAAGACACTATTTGACCGGTACATGAGAATAAAACAATCAAGCAAAAAGCGATAACCCAATTTCATATGATTATTACTCAATACGAAGTTTCACAAACCTTATCTCATGAAATTTGCATGCAAAGAGACTCAGCCTATCATTAAATGAAAAACCTATATCTAGCTGAATCACCAATCGAGGCGGGTATTCTATTAAATCATTTCACAAACCTTATCTTTTAACCATTGCATGCAAAGAGCCCCGAGCTTATCATCGAAAAACCCTACACCCAACTGACTTGCCAACAATGGTATGTATTCTATTATTGCAAGACGAACTCTCCAGTGTCTATCCTCTGCAAGTTCAACAATTGCTGGCAGCAGGGACTGGGATAGTAGATCAATTCCAATGACCTACATGAAAAGGATATATCAAGTAGAGAAAAAAATAAAATGTTATGACTACTCACCAGAAGCCAGTTCATTTAAATAATTTTACACTAAAAATTGAAAGCATTGAGGATTATGCAACAAAAACCTTGCTCCAAGTGGCAATTGCAAAAATAAGCATTTTTAAGGGGTATGCCCATCCATCCCTTAGAATCCCAAAAATTAGTTGTTGATAGAAAGTTTGGTGCCATAGTTGTTATTAGAAAAATATCTCCTCAATTGACCAACTATAGCACATTCATTCATCTTCTTTCTTGGAGGAGATCAGCAAAGTGGCTGGAAATGAAAATATTTGGGGAAAGAGCTTGATTTTGGCAAGTTTTCTGATTATCTACCATTGTGATCTCAACAAATTATAACTTAGAAGATGTAGGCACGGGTATAGCTTGAAATTGGTTCAAAAGGATATAAAAACAAGAACACTGGGCAACATTCAGTTAGACCATATTATTTTCATGACAAGAAGTTTTGCACCATAAAAATTATTTCTGACCCTGTATGTAAGATCATATGATGGGCAACATTAATCAAACTACTTTTGCCTGACAATTACAATTAGAGGAATAAGAAAATGAACCATGGATCAAAAACCAAATAGAACACATTAAAGCTACGTGGAATTTAGAGATCTTAACTGACCTGATTCACTTGATCAAGCTTGCTGATAATATTCAGTCGAACATCAGGGAACTCATCCTTCAGAAGAGAGAGGAAGATTGGTAAAAGCTGCTCTATTGTCGCATCCTGCAATCACCAATAGAGACAAATATTGAAGGTCACTTGAAGATTTGAAATGAGAAAAATACAACAGAGAAGCTCAAAATCTTGTGATATCACAAGTGAAGCAAATTCTTTTCCCCATTATATATATGCGCGCGCGCGCACACACACACATATATATATATATATTATCAAAATAGCACTCAGACAAGGGGGAGCTCAAGTTCGTTGAGCAGTTAAACATGTAATTGATAATGGAAACCAAGAAACTGCAGGTGGCATGTTTTAATTTTTAGAATAAGAAACATGAAAAATATCTGGATTTGACAGGAGGAAAAAATGAAGAAAAAGATAGAAAAATTGGTGTTCAGAATTAGAAATAATTATTAGAACTAAGAATTCACAGACCACCAATGATATGCAAACATGAAAATTCCAATGGTACACAACATGTTAACACTTTTCAAATGCATGTACAACTGAAGTGAAGGTAAGCAAATTTGTACTTGAAACCTAACTAAGGTTCTCACCTTCCCTAGAACTGGTGCCATTCCCATTATAACTGATGCCAAAGCAGAACGTACATGCTGGGATGAATCTGATGATAGTTCCTACAGAATGCAAGAAAAATTATTATATTTATCAACTTTGAGGCCCACAAAAGAAAACAATTATGGAGAAGCAGGTTTTAAGTTTTAATAACAACATAAACCAACAAGAACATTTCGAAATAAATAAATCTTTGCATTGCATCTGCATGTATACCTTCACACAAGGAAGGATATGTTGAATTGCAAGCTCCGGGTTCAAAATTCGACAAAACTTGGTTACTTTTCCTGCAGCGGCTATCGCACTTCAGCCTCATTGTCTCAAGAAGTCGAACATATGCAGGAACCAAGTCTGTTCTGAGGAATATCACACCACTCATCAGTCTAAATACATAACAATTCAACGAACAACAATGGGCACACAAGTATAAGCCTAAACAGCAACATTATGCGAAGGGCAGACAATAATTAGTTTGACAACGCTAAAATAGGGATCATGGAATGCTTTGCTAATTTATTTATTTATTTTGGATCAGCAACAAGATCGTGGAATGATATATTAATCTAAAGGATTTCGAAACAAGGTGAGAAAAAAGAGGGGGACAGGGAAACAAAGAATAGACAAAAATACCGACAGCACAAATAAGTAACATAACAAAAATATGAGAGAATAAATACCTGGTAGATTCTGGACCTACTGCTTCGCATAGCTCATATAATTGATTTGCAACCATATAACGAACCCGCCAGGATTTATCCTGTTCAGGGAAAAATAAATAGCATCAGATATACAACAATATAGTACCTAGAAATGTACTAGAGCATATCCCCTTAGAGCTTTGTATCAATTAACAGGTTGAGCTATGTGGCTAGCGTTATTTGGTCACTTTTGCAAAGGTGTATGTCAAAATTCAAGCTATTTCAGATATACCAAAGTCTTTCATATTGAATTTAGGCTATGGTGAGTCTTATGCAATACAAGTGGAGGTGCCATGGAGACCTTAAAATTGTGATGATTGCAAGGTCTACAGTCATGCCACAAATTTGTCTTTAGAAATCAAAGCCATTGGGTGAGTTCTACCTCCTTGCCTAAACAAGAATGGAGACCAAAGAAGGAAAAAAGGGATGTAAAGCCTAATGAATGGAAGAGGTGAAGAAGTGGAAAGGTAAGGATGTGGCACACTATTCATTAAAAAAGGAAGATTCTACTGTCCATCCTTTGCCATCCTCATTGAATATATATGATGTGCTATCATCTTGTGATCCAATGGAAGAGATACACCGTAAGAGGGAGGGCCATCAACTGTTTTGGGATATGCGATCATCTCAGTATGCCATTGCTTTTCCTAGGAAACAGATGAAATTATTTTGATTTCAAACTTGCACAAGCTCTCTACAATAATCCAGGCACACCACAATCCTAGCAAAGCACAAGTCACATACCGCCATATTGTCCATGATAAGAACAGGGCTATCCAATGATACAAGTGAACTGAGAATACATTATGAAATACTAATAATAATGAAAAGTGAATGACATGCATTAAAAATATGCTCTATAACATATGAAAACTTGATGGACTTACCTGAGAGAAATTAACTATCACGGGCAGAATATGTGCTACACAATCTTGCGGTTCCAACAGCTTCCCAAGAGCTGCACAACCCTCAACAGCCAATAACCGAACAGAATCTTGATCTGAAACAAAACAAAGCACATTCTTAGCGGCTTATAAGAAATAATGAACCTCTTAGTCTGATTTTTAAAATAGATAAGTACAAAAATTGAATCAATAAAAAATGCATAACTTATCTTCATTTGTAGATCAAAAAACCGTTAACAGGATTTTATGTTGTGGACTACACATACATAAATATGAGTTGACTGAACAATTCTTCCTGGATTATAGAAGAATAAGGGATCCCACTATCAAGTTCATGTTTTAACAAAGTCAGGTGATCAAACTGATAAAGTCAGGTAATTTTATGTCAGTGTTAAAGCACAAGACTATTAGCTCTTGAAGCTCATCCAAAAATAAAAACTCGCACTTATATCCACAAAGTGCAAACTGAATCATTCCATGCTAAAAAGCCTCACTCAATGGTCACATACTTCTCATAAATGGCACATGTATTCAAACCAAGCAAGTTTTACTCAGTTTAAACTCGAGTTAGAAGCCTTACTGTCCCCAGACCTTCCGGTCCTTATTTTTGAATTAAATTAATCAGAGCTCAGTAAAGTCCAGGCACGAACAAATTCCGAATGATCATAAAATCTAGAAATAATAACCATTTAGAAGGTAGAAAACAAATATTTTTACACAACAAAAAAATTTTTAAAAAAATAAACAATAATAATAGTAACTACAAGAATTTGCAAGAAAAAGAACCTAACAAAGCCACCAATCCAGAATATGACTCTATTTAAATGAAGAGATAAACAGGAAACAATTATTCATGTGTTGCTTGGCATCTTAAGCCCTTTAGTTGTTTGCTTTAGCTGGGATTACATTGGGGTTCCCTCTCAAATTCTGAACTTAATAAACAATCATCTTTTGCGAATCTATTAGAAAAGAAAGAGGCAATTTATCATTTAATTCTCTATTCACTTCACATTCATATTAACAGAAGTTAGTTAATTAAAAAAGCTTATGTCCCATTTTGAATTTTCAATGATGAAGTTGCACAAGTAGAAAAGGCTGAAAGAATTTCAAAGAAATCATTGCCTCTTGTCTTGAATTTGACTTGAAACCCAAGATACTTCTTCTCAAGATAAGGCTAAAGTTTGCACTAGCTCATTGAAGTCTGCTTTAAGGGGAATATCAGAATTAACATCAATGCTTGTTAGGTAACCGAGGTTAACAAGCGATGCAGTGAACTCTTAATGATCACAAAGGAAGATTACTTCTAGCCTTCTCAAACTTTTCAGGTTCAGGCATGGAAACAAACAGGAATTTTGGTTCTTTTGGAAGGTCTTTAGGAAGCTCATTCTCATATGCATAAAATCTGAAGCCCAAAGAATTGATACAGAATTCTTCTCTGTCAAGAATCCATCTACTGAAATTTATCTGTATCAGCAGAAATGTGAAATCTAAAACCAACATTTAGTTATCAAAGAGAGAGGACCAAAGTATATGCAAAATCAATTTACCATCCTGCGTCAGATCCTCAAACATTGACATGATGTCATTCTTCATATGGGCAGCTTCAATAGTGGCAGCAAATTTTCCCAGATTTGTTGCAGCGGCTCTCCTCACCATGGGCATGTCATCTTGACACAACTGATTATATATTGTTCGTAGTTCAGTCTTTAATGTGTCTGGGGCACTTGGGTAAGCAATATGAAATAATCCACACGATGAAACTCGAGCTGTAAACCATTCGCCGGAAGCCAGTCTCTGAATGTCATAAAGTGCATGGTGTGAAGAACAGATATTAATGTTGTAACTTAACTACGATTAAACAAAACTGTATGTTTGTGTTGAAGATCATGTGTACTAGACATATAATAGACCAGAGAACATAAAAATCAAACAAGTCAATAATTTAGCTTTGGAAATCCATTGTCCTAGTTCTTTGTTAATTACCCAAAGGCATAAACTCTTTGGGTGTGGTCCAATTGTACACATTTTCCAGATTTTAATAAAACAAACATTAAGATGAATAAAGACTGTTGAGGAAAATATGGCAACTCAGACTATTCTAAGCAAAGAATAAAATTAGGTCACCAAAGCATACCCATATCTAGCATGCCATAACCACATGCAACCTTTAGGAGGCCAGGCATGGGAATCACAGAAAGACATTGAATAAGCAGCGCCATGCAACAAACCAAATAGATGCCACAGCAGCCAAGCCAATTTGGTTAATAAGCATATATAAAGCATTCAAGGTGAGATCATTTAGACCATCCGTGAGAGCTCATCAGCAGCATTATGCATCACTTATAACTAAAATTGACATCAACCAAGAATTGATCATCAACCAAGAACAAGCATTGGTTCTTTTCACTTGGGAGAATCACAAACATTCAAATTCTGTTGCATGGATTGCTTTTACATACAAAAGTACTTTGTCTTATTCTCTTCCCTTACTGTTCTTTATAATCAATCTATATCCTTTGAATGTATCAAAAGTTGGAGATGCAACATGTTGGGTCTTGTGAACTCTGATAAGTACTGTACGCTGGTCCCTAGGTCCACTGGAGGGGATTGGGGGCCCTCCCCCAAGGGAAGGGATACAAGGAATGCCTCTTTTCTGTAGAGTGTTGTAATCATTTTATGGTCATAGTAAAAACCACAACAGCCAGGACATACCCCTATTCTCGAAAGTGAACCACATAAATCCTTGTGTTTGTGTGTGTGTGTGATTTCTTTGATTCGCTTTTATTTCTTGTTTGGTATTTTGTGTCTCATTGATCCTGTTAGAAGAGTCCATTTCCTAACACAACCGGTGTTCTTTGTGACTTCAAATACTACTCTCAATTTCCCAATGTTCTAAACCATCCAGTAAGTTCTTTGCAAATGAAAATATTTCATTCAGATATTAGATGGAAGTATAGTGCTTTTTTAAGTCCATCAACCATTTCTATGAGTTTCTAATTGCCAAAGCATAGGTTAATAGCTTTTACCATAACATTACCCAAAATAACAAAACCCAATTGGCAAAACAAGCAAATACCCAAAATCAAACAAACTCAAAAAATCAATAATCTAGCCTTCACCAACGGAATAAACGAATCAACCAAGTCTTGCAAGTATAGTGCTTTTTAAGTCCAACAACATTTTGTATGAGTTTCTAATTGCCAAAGCACAAGTTAAAAGCATTTACCAACAAAAACCCAATTGGAAAAACAAGCAAATACCCAAAAACAAAACCCAATTGGCGAAACAAGCAAATACCCAAAATCAAACAAACTCATGAAATCAATAATCTCACCTTCACCAACGGAATAAACGACTCGATCAAGTCCTGCTCCCTCATCTGAGCCCCAATCCTACACAACGACTCAACGGCTTTGTCCCTCACACAAGTTTCTTCAACAGTACACAGAGTCTCCAACGGCGAAAGCAACACGTTCGCGTGCTCAACCCCACCCACATAGGGAATAAAACACCCAATTCTTCAGCCATCGCGAGGAGTACTTCATCATCATCATCATTGTTCTCGCTCAAGAACGGAATCAACTCCTTCCGGGTCCTGTCCTCCCTAGGGCACGAGCGATGGTAGATAGACGGCGGATCGAGTTCAGTCTCAGCTGAATGTCTTCGTTCTTGAGCTCATCGATGAGAACCGCGATCGGATACAGAGGCTCATCGATCATAGCCATAGTTGAAGTCACGAGATCTACAGAAACTGAGATTCACAGAATCGTTAGATCGTGAAATCAAGAAATGGAATGAGACGTTGGCAATGATTGGATGGAGAAGATGGAATTGAAAGCAAACCTTATTGGATCGGAGATGAAAAGCCCTAGGTGAGATTCGAGAAGAGATTTGGGGGTTGAGATTGAAAAATATCAATGGGAATTAGTGGTGAACTTTGAACCAGGACTTGAAATTGGGAATTTCAGTTCTCTTCAATCAAAATACAAAAAATATTTTTTTTTAAAAATGAAGAATTTTCTTTTAAGATATCTCTATAAGAGCATATCTCTATAAGAGCGTTACCACGGTTTACTTTTCTTTTCTTTTTTTAAAATTATTATTAAATTTGAGTAAATGCTATCAAACGTTTTAACGAGTAATTTGTATTTTTTTTTGGCAAATTATACTAATAGTCTATATTGCGCTACACACGTTAATTCCTGACTTTTTAATTGTGACACATTTGATCTTAAATTTTGAATCTTGTTCTAAATAAAGAGAATTAAACATATCATTGCTTAATTTCAAAGGCAAAATTATCAAAATGATAAAATAAAAACTAATTTAACAAAAATAAATGTTAAAAAAAAATTTAAAAAGTTATTTCTACCCACCAAAAATAAAATTATGTAAAATTAATAAAAATTACATAATTAATTTTTAAAAATTAACTTTACACGATCATCATCTAAATACATAATAAAAATTAATTTGATAAAATAAATAAATAAATATCTAAAAGATTTATTAATTTTATATAATTTTATCTTTAGTAGCTATAAATAATTTTTAAAAATTCAAAAATAATTTTTTGACATTTATTTTTGTCAAATTAATTTATATTTTATCAAATTGTCGATTCTGCCCTTGAAAAATTCAATAGTATCTTCAATTGTCCTTATTTGGAACAAGATTCAAAATTCATGGTCAAACATATCACAATTGAAAAGTCATGCCAAACCGACATAAGTTTCAAACTATAGGATCATTAGTATAATTCACCCTATTTTTTATCGTAATATCAATTGATCTAAAAACGACTCTACCGATATGATTGATGAATTTGTGTAAATTGACCAACATTTTTATGGACAATTTTGCAAAGAATATGTTATCTAGAAGATGTCCTAAAGATGTTCAAATTTAATAATACTTATAAATTTGATGAAAAGATAAAGTTAATTTAATTTAATGAAAAAAGTAAGGTAATGTTTGATAAAATTGAAAACTGAAAATTGAAAATTAAGTATTAAAAATTAAATACTAATATTTTTAAGTTAAAAAGTTGTTTAATAGAAATTTAAGTGCTAAATTAAAAATAAATTATTTAATGTGTAAGATAAAATTTGAAATGTATTATTTTTAAATTGTATATTTTAATTTTTTATATTGTGATGATCTTAGTAGTGGTGGGGGTGATTGTAGGGATAGTGGTGGCTATGGCGTACCATGATGCTAGCAATTGTAGTAGTAATAAAATGATAGTGATGTTTATGGCAATAATGACAATGAATGAAGGTGATAGTAGTAGTGGTAGTGGTAATGGTGGTAGCGACGGCATGATGGTGGCGTATGTAGTTATAGCGTAGTAGTGATAGTAGTGATAGAAACATGATGGTAGTGGCGGTGGAGATGAAGATGGCATGGTGGTAGTGGTAGCAAAGGAATGATGGTTGTGGTGGTCGAGTTTATAATAGTATATATTGATAATAATGTTTAATATTTATAAATTCAGTTAGAATTAAGTAAGTTTTATATGATTTAAAATTTTCTTAAATTTTAATTATATTTTAAGAGGTACTTAAATTTTTAAGTGATATCAATTATAGTTATTTCAACGGGCCTAATTGATTATCACTTAATCAATTTAGGGTTCGTTTGGGAACAGGCTTTTTTAGTAACTTTTTGGCTTTTTAGCTAAAATATGATGTAAAAAAAGTTAGTATGTTTGGGATGATTTTTTGGCTTTTTACGAAAATATGTGCAAAAAATAAATAGAAAGGGAATTTTTGACTTTTTGGTATAAGTTGTCGGCTTTTTTGTTAAAATAGTAACTTTTTGACTAATTTAGTCACTTGCCAAACGAGGCTTTAGTTTTAAGTGTTTAATCATGTTATTAAACACTAACTCTCCCTTTATTTGATATCAATCTGATGAAAGAGTTGGAACTCACGTTTTAGGCATTTTTCATCAAATTTGAATTTTATGACAGATTTGATGAAACGTTGGAGATGCTCTAAGCCTTGTTTGGTTTGTGTTTTGAGATATTATTTTAAAAATAATTTTTTGAAGAGAGTTTAGAAAATTTAAAAATTTGTTTGATTGTATATTTTGAAAATAGTTTTGGAATTTGAAGTAATTTGATTTTTTTATAGTTGAATAAATTGGTGTGAAATAAAAAGTGATTGATTGATGTGTTGTATAGAAAAAAGTGATTTTGAAATTTTGTTTTACAAAATTTTAACACCAAAAATATGTTTTGAGAGACAAAACAGGCCCATATAAAGTCAATTTCTCATCAAACACGAAATCAATTAGCACATAACAATGCAAAAGTCAATTTCTCATCAAACATGAAATCAATTAGCACATAACAATGCAACTAGATGACTAAATAATCAGATGCATGTCTGGGTCATTACATTATCCCCACCTCAGGAAGTTTGGTCCTCTAAACTTGTCTTCTTACGTCACAAATCAAATTCAGGTCCCGTGTATAGGTTCTTGCATAGTTCCTCAAATTTGAGAAGAAATTTCATGGAGTTTAACTATAGAACTTGATATATGCATGGATTCTTGATATAATTCATATGAACATATCTTTACAGAAATATTACTCACTGTGAGCTTCCAAAGCCGGTTGCTCGATTTTCGAGTTTTGACCTACAAACACAAACATTCATAGCACAACACTTCAACACATATTCAATTCATTTCGTTAGTTTTTACTCCTATTCGGTTTAGTTCATCGCTACTTGTTCATTCGTTTAGTTCAATTCGTTTTCTCATTTATTTCATGCTCATGATATGCGAATGCATGTGAAAAACATGTGAAAACCAATGCTAATAGAGGCCCGAAAGTTCGAAAAATAGAAAGAAAAAAAAAATTGAAAAAATTGCCCTGCAAGCAGCACGTGTGGTGGCCTTGGCCGCTAGGTGACTTATATGAACATGAAATTTCTTATGTTTATCATTTCCCATGCTTATATATACCAATAGAGAACGCAAGAAATGTAGATGAGTCATGATCTTCTAATGTCAGAATAGATCAGTTAGAAAGAATGGTGGAAGTTTTAACTTAACTAATGAGACAACAACAAGAGCAAAGGCAACAACTCGTACCTCCTCCGCCACCTACAGTCCAAATGGAGCTAAATAATGATGATATCATTACTCTTACACGGTTCAACAAAATGAAGCCGCTTAACCTTCCAGTATGCATTGAACCTCGAAAGTCAAGGCGTAGGTAAGCTATTTCCTATAATCTTCTCTTTAGGCTCTTAACATCAACCCAATTCCTAAATTCCACTTAGCTTTTATGATTTCATGGAGGATACAACTTAGATTCAAGAAATTAGAAGAAAATTCTCACCTTAGATGGTTGATTTGGTGAAGATTTAGCTTAATTTCCCTTTGTTCTTTTTTTTTTTTTTCTATTCTTTATTCTTTTTTTTTTAGTCTCTAATAGAGGCCCAAAGTCCTAAAAACGAAAAAAAAACAAAATAATAAAAAATTGCTCAGAGACCGTACATGCGGTGGCTTGGTCACAGGCGATGGACCACCGCCGAGCGACGCCCAAGTAGAATCCAAAGTGAAGTAGAGGAAGCTGGCTATATAGGTCAACAAACTTCCATATCAAAAGCACAACTTGCCAACGGCCTTCTAGACCTAGCCTTTACTTGGAGGCACCAAAACTCAAGAGGGCTTCAACGAGTGGCTTAGCTAAGGAACCCTTCTAGCTTGACTTCAGTATACATATATATAAACAAGGAGTTATAGCCTGCTGAATAATATTAAAATAAAAGGTTAGTGAACGAATTCCATACATGTCATATTATGTTTTATATATATGACATGTATGGAATTCGTTCACTAACCTTTTTATTTTAATATTATTCACTAGACTATAGCTCACTGTTTGTATATATATATGTATAGGTGAGCGTCCTGGAAGTTTGTTGACTTGATATATATGTTGATGAAAGTTTTGTACATGATATTATGTATGTATTGTACAGTGGGTAAATTAATATTTATATACATTTACATTTGTGCATATAAATACACAGCTCAATAGACTATTTGTTGTTTTAATGTTATAAGCTTCCGCTAGTCCCGATTATTTTGATTTGTATATAAAGGCCTTTGGTAATCTTGGATTACTAGCCGGTTACGACGCTAAACCTATAGGGGCGGGTTTTGGTCATAACACATTCTTTCTTTTTTGAGAAAAATTAAAAAAATATTTTTTTAAAGATTTAACTATTATAACAAAATAAATTTGAATCTTTAATTTTGTCAATTTACCATCTAAATTTTTGATTTATTTTTAATATAAATCATTTGTCTATTTTTTATTAAGGCCGAATTATGCAACATTGAGGCTGTTAATTAGGATCTCTTAACTTTACTTGCTTGTCAAACTATATATTTTATGTCAGTTTAATGTCAATCAGGTTGTACATAATCGCAGTATAAAATGGGCAAAAATACAGAATTTGAAAAGAAAAGAGCTTCTTGCATGTGTGGAGGCCTATTCCTACACGCACGGCCTTTACCTCATAGCCAAACAGAGCCCTAGCTTTCTGTACGTGCGAAGGGTTTTCCCGCACGTACGTTGACTTTTCCCATACGTGCGGTTGTACGTCAGAAAACAGGCCCGATGTTTTAAACTTGTTTGAAAGACAGCAGAGGTATAAAAAGACGAGAGGGAGGTTGGACTAGGGTCCGAAAATTATTTGAAAAAAAAAGGAGACTAGGGTTTCAAGAGAGTGATCTTCTTCAAGCTTCAAGGATAACTTCCATGGGAGCTTCTTCCTCATCCTCTTCCTCTTCCTCTTCCCACTCCTCCATGAATGACTAGTCCTCCAATTCTAGGGTTGGATGAAACCCTAGCCATATAATAGGATTTTTCATAAGCTTTGATTGTGAATCAGTTTGAATCAATGTATGGATGATTTAGAAGCTTTTAATAATTGTTCATTTCATCTATTCAAGTATTTTACTATCTGTGATTGTCTAATGCTTTACACGCATTAGTTTTCTTTGTATTTGTATTCAAAATACGAGACGAGTCATGCTACGAGAGACGGGTCGTGTTGCTACCATAGTTTAGAGCAAACGCCTCGTACTACTCGGGATGATTCATGTGTGTACGTTGAATGCAACAACTCTCTTGATCAATATGTCAAACTTGTAGTTGTGAAATATAGGGTATTTCAAACCGGATTGCAATTATTGGCCAATGTTATGTGGTTAGTGGTGAATTATTTGCCTTAGGATTTTTTCCAAAAATTTATATCTCAAATCTTAATTTTAATTATCAATTTAATTATTTAATTTCATTTAATTCTTGTTTAGTCATAATATCCATCAATCTTTTTAATCAAAATTAATATAAGAATTTAACAATTAAATTAATTTAATTTCACAATTGTCTCTGCGGATCGATACCTGGACTTGCCATTATTTTAAAAGAATTTAGTATTCTATAGTGTTAAATTTTGGTGTGTGTAACGCACTCATCAATTTTCATTAGGTAAAATTGATTACAAAATTATTTTAATCATTAAATTCAATGAAAAAAAATATATTTTAGACATTTTATATATATCTACATTGAATTTAATAGGTAAAATATTATTTTTTGATCAATTTTAATTAACAAAAAATTGGAACAAATTAAAAATTCATGATTTATTTTATTATAAACTCAAATTTTAGTTTAGCTTTTTTTTTTTTTGTAATTTTTTTAACTAAACATAGAGATCTACTTTAATTTCATTTCCTTCTAATAAAAAATAAAATTTCTTTGAAGATTTTTTTATTTTTATAATTTATCTTGGGGGACAAAAAATGTTTTGCTCACAAAATTTTAAATTGAGAAAAAAAAATTACTATTATCTCTTCAAACTATTATATGTGTGTTGTTTTATCTAGAATTTAAATAATAATTCATAGGGGTGGGCGTGGCTATGCTTAACCTCCAATCTCCAATCACATCCGTCCGCCAATCCAATGGATGTGATTGAGGATTAGCTTTGGCTGATGAATGCTAATCGGTTTGGCGGTTTAAAATTTTATAAATTTTTAATATAATTCAACTTGTGCACTTCCTCAAAAAATAAAAAAAAAAAAAAAAAAAAAAAAGTATTATAGTCAATGACTTAAAAAAATATTACAACCACTGCATGCCTCGTCTAAAGCAAGAAAGTTTGAAAACTTTAGAATATCACAATTACTGCATGTCTCACCCACATACTACAATCACAGCATGTCTCATCCACATAAAGTATTACAATCTGTGATTCTTAAAATATAAAAACAATTCAAACCACCAAAATCATGCACAGAGCAGTAGTAAAGATTGTATGTCTCTGTATTGTTACATCTATATCTGTTTTTGAAAACAAAAACCAACCAATATATATCATATTTTCTATTTATTATTTCTAGAGATAGATTTAAAAACCAAAAAATATAGATAAATAATACGTTTATTTTTTTCAATTCAAAAAAGATATTCAAGTTGAAAACTTTTTTTCAACAGAATATTTAAACTCTTTTTTAATTGAAAACACAAACAAAATATTTAAACAAACTGAAAACACGAAGTCTGATAAATTACTAGAGGTGCTCGCGGTTTGGCGGTTCGGCTATGCCAAAGAATCTCAACCGCCATCCGTCTGCCAGATTGGCGGTTGGAGAAAATCAATCCAAGAATCGCCTGCTTGTCATCACGCGATCCGCCCAAAAATGCGCGGATCGATTGGTCTTGGTTATGGCGAATTGGTATATCCGCTGCTCACCCCTAATTATTCACACAGAACGTGATTAACTAAAAGATTTTTTTTGATTCAAAATCCATCAAATAACTTATTTTATGAGTGATAATATTAATAAAAATATAGATTTTACTTTCCACTATAATAAGTGATAATTTACTTACTTTCTCGCGAGGTGCCAAATTAATTTTTTAACAATATAACAAATTTATCCTTATTAATCCATAATATATCTAGAAAAAAAAAAAAAAAAAAACAATGACTCAGATTCATTTTATATGTGAACCCTTGTTGGCTTATTTTTCCTACGAAAGAAAATATCATAAACGCGAGCGTGCCAGTAAGGATTGAAAAATCCTTACGGATTAAATTCAAACCAATTATCAAGCGATTGCATTGACGATTCTTTTGCCTCAACGAAAAGGATTTCAAAATTGCAAAGTATAGGAAAAAGAAAAATTAAAAGAAGAATAAGAGAGACGGAGCAAAGAAAAATGATTGACTGAACAATCAAAGTAACCATTAATTACTTCTACTCCTATGCTTTGAAAAGAAAATGCATAAAATAAAGTGCATGAAATATAAATATATGTTAAATTACTCTTAAGATAAAGAAAATGACAAGAAAAATATAAATCAATTATTTTTTATTTGAGTTGGATCTCTTACAATGTAGCTATTGATGGCTATTTATAGAGGAAAAAATACAGCAATAACTATTTAGTAACTACCCATTTTTCCCATCTTCATCATTGTCTTGCCATGTGTCCTTCCACTCATCTACTTTGTCCTTCATGTTCTCTATTATCTCCATAACTTCTTGTTGGAGCCGAATATCTTTTTATGTACAAAAGCCAAATGGATTTGGGGAAAATCAGGATATAGGTTATTCAAATTTCAAGGGGATCATCGAAATAGATAAATCGCCATAGGACCACTGAACAAGCAATGAAAGTGGAAATTAGCGCACGACAAAAGACCGAATGACCAATCATGCGATGGATTAAAAGTGGGCCCGACCTTAGGCCCGTATAAATATAAATAAGAGGAATATCAACCAAAAAGAGGTATGTGAGAACGGACTTAAGAAACTTAAGACACAAACAAATGAGAGACATATACTAACTTGTCCGTCGGAGTGTTAATTCCAGCATCCCCGACCGGAGTGTTAATCTTTTTTTCAGGTGGCAATCAGAGGATCAGGAACGTCCTTCAGGATCCAAAAGTATTTCCAAACCACATAACCATAATTGGCGCCGTCTGTAGAAATACTCAAGCATATCCATAGCGGGCGTCACAGAAGATCCTCCGATAGTCGCTGACAAAACTACGCCAAGAGACGACTTCACTCCAAGAAACATGCTTGGACCGGAGAATATCACTGTATAACGGGCCTTGAACTTCGATTTAGTAGCTCAAACCTCACCCTCAACCTCAATGCATGAGACAATGCAGATGATTATAGATCAAGCAAAGTAAAATGAACAAACCGGAGAACATGATGGTTGAGAATCTAGCGCTCTGCTAGGATTTGGCCTAGAGGTGGCGAATCCCAACAAGTCAGATGCTAAGACCAGGGTTAACCTCCAGGAAAGGAGAATGGTTGACGACGTCGACTTCGGAAACGTAATAATGACAGTGATTCTGACTCACCATCCCTGGAACCCAAAAAGAAAGGATGAGTTGATGTATCCAGCTTATCTGAAGGAAGTCCGTATGTATGGCATAAACGAGGTAGGAACGACACTCGGATGAGGAAGATAAGCATGACCCCTTTGTGCGATGAATTGCAAGGGCTGTACTATTCAAAAAGTTCAAAGCACCGTTGTAGACCACCCGAGAACTCTCGGTTCCACGCGCGAAGGCGCGAATTCGTTTGTTCTTAGCTACTACAGGTTCAGAATCATGTCACGGTTCTAAATCTAATCTCACAAAGTGCAATGTGAGATTGATAAATCACCAAAGAGTCCAAATCCGGAAAATCGTTTTGGAAAACTGATTTTTATAAAGAAGTGCCAAACATAGACTGCTTTGCCAGATACAGAGTCGCCACCTAAATGTTTTATTTGTGGGAAATTTAGGAAACCCTAACTCGTGCCTAAGGCCACGTGTCCGTCATCACCAAAGTTGCCTTTCGAAATTTGGGTACGAGAGGAAGGTCATGCAATGAGCACTCAGAACGCCCCGAACGCCCGGAGGGATGAGTTCCTGCCCGCTCGCTTTTGGGGTCACTACAGTTCAAGGACTCAATGTTGTCACGGTTCTCAATCTGAACCAAAGAGTCCAAATCCGGCAAATCGTTTTGAGAAAAAGATTTTTTGAAAGAAGTGCCAAACATGGACTGCTTTGCCAGATACAGAGTCGCCACCTAAATATTTTATTTTTGGGAAATTTAGGAAACCCTGACTCGTTTGCCTAAGGCCACGTATCCGTCATCACCAAAGTTGCCTCGGCTTGGGAACTTGGGTACGATTGGGGAAGGTCACTTTGAGCACTCGCCGCCTGATCAAAGATCTACTTACTAACCATGATATCGGGTTTTGAAAACCTTACGCATTCTTATTCCGGATATTAGCCTAGATTTATTATGTGATGCGCACAGTATACAAGTATAGACCGGGTCGCCTAAATTGGAACAATACATTTCATGTTTGTTTTTGAAGGATGGTTTGCTACCCACAAGTAGGCTTAAAATGCGATTTTGCCACTCTCAAAGTGAGCTTAGAAAACATGGTTTTGCCACTATCTAGTGGGCTTAAACTCACAGCTGATGATTTGTCCCAATCCAAATAATCCAACCTTCACCCACAGCATACAGTGCTTATATCACATAAGCACATAGCCTCATGGTAAGCATGCTATCATGGCAATACTCACACATATGCAAGGATGCTAAAGTGTAAAACTTACCGAGTACTCCAAGCCAAAACAAGCTAATTAGAAATCCATACATGATTCTAACTATACGTAGATGCCTAATGCAACACATGCAATAATGCAACTAAGATAGGCTCATTATTCTAAACATGGCATATGGAATGCTACAACTAACACGATTCAACTTGAAATTGAAATACAATGCAAAGGAGTTATAATGCGCTGAACTCGGTGCATGCAAAAACAGATGAATGAAATGCAAACATGCTATCATACAGATGCTAATCTAAACATGCCCTAATCTAACCATCATAAGTCGTAAATAAAAGGAGAGAAAGACGTGGGGTTGGAAGACATACATCACACGACGCACACATATTACAACATTGCCCTCGCTCAGAGGGTCCAATAAATAATACAAATTCCAAATAAATAATTACAAATCAATAAACAAAATCCTAATTAATTAACAAATTAACTAGGAAAGCTATAAACTAGCATGCAAGCCGGGATCGCCTCAAACTCGATCCGATGATGAATGATGTATGTTCGTTGCTTGGCACTAAATCCAGCAGATGCCCCAATTAGCCTCTCTTTGTAATTAAGCTCGGAATGTCGCGCGAAGCTCCAAAAGGGATTGCTGGCTTTTGATTTACTGCAACAGAGAGCAGGAAATGGGTATAGCAATGTATTTTCACATATGTATGCATGCCTCGATTCTCGTGCCACCAATCACGCATCTCGATGCACGATAGCCGAGGAGTCGAATTGCACAACTCACTATGAAATGAATGCACATATAACCACAACAAGACCAAGACTCCATCATGGATAATCCGGAGTGTTGGTGATTGGGAATTGAGACACGCCTGGCCACGTCTCGCTTTTCCTCGTGCTCAAAGCTAACTCCTATCCCAAACACAATGCAATATATATGACATGCATGAATGCGATCCTAACATGCAACCTAGCATACGCAATGCTATGTAATGGCATACACAATGCACGAGGTAACATGGCATACACAATGCTCTAACATGCAACCTAGCATACGCAATGCTATAAAATGAAATGGCATACACAATACATAATAGACTTACACCAACACAAGTGGACCTCAGCCACACTCACATAGGAGGCCATAAGATGGAAATGAGACACTCGAGATGCGTGCACACATGCACGCAAACCGAAGACCGAACCTAAGGCACGAATGCCACTCTACCAAAGCATGGTAAAGCATGGAACATGATATGCAAACAAGCAAATTTCAGCACTAAAACATGATGCTAAACAGACCCGAAGCATGGCAACATGGCACCCGACGCATGAGATGAGACCCGAAACTCAAAACTAGGCACATGGAATGACTTATAGCTATACAAAGCATGAATTATTTGAACATGAAGTGTAAAGACAGAGTCAAGACAGTCCCAAAACATGCATTTTTCTAGTTTAGAGCAAGGCCAAAAGGTGCTAGCAAGATGACTTAAATTAGCATGCAATTTTGACAGGCAAACATGGTTTACATAGAAAGTATATGAAGCACATGGAATCTCATCATACCAAAAAAATCAAGAATAAATCATGCCAAAATATGCCCAAATAACCACCTAAATAAAGCCAACACATGCAAAATGATGAGCCTTTAGAGGGCTATGCAAGAGGTTATTACATGTACAAGATAGACATGTGGCAGCCCCAAATCAACTTTGAAAATCAAATATGATAGTCTCAAAACTCACCAAATTGGCCCCAAAATCAATCAAAAAGATGCAAGATAGAGCCTCTTTGAAGGCCGAAATTACCACCAAACAAGTTAAGGTGAGAGGGGTCACCCTCCGATTTGAAGCTCAAAACAGTGGCCAAGACACTAGAAATCCACTGAAATCCACCGATTTCAGTGGTTAGAAGGCCAAACAAAGCATGCAACAAGGGCTAGGATATAAGGGTCAAAATGAAGGCAACCAAGCATACAAACATAACATATGACCTCAAACAAAATGGAACCTTAATAAAACATGAAGATGATGTCAAAACAAGCCTTTTCCATTTTACAACAAGTCTCAAAAATGAACACAAATAAGGCTAAACTATCATGCAAAAATGGCCCTAAAAGAAAGAATAGAGACAAGGGGCAGAAACCGGCCCCAAATGGAATAGATCCCTTCAACAAAGTTGAAGAGGGGCTCAAAAAAAGGCACTTCACAGTTTAAATCAAGCCACGAAAGTGAACACAAGTAAGGATAAACTATCATGCAAGAAAAGGGCCTAAAAGAGGGGTAAAGAGGCAAGTGGTAGTAGCTTTCCTCAAATAGAGGAGATCCCTTCAACAAAGTTGAAAAGGGGCTCAAAAAAAGCCACTTTACAGTTTATAACCAAGTCTAAAACAGCTCAAAAATAATCCTAAAATACTATACAAAAATAGGCCTAAAAGAGGGTTTAAACACAAAGGGTAAGAAGGAAGTCTCAAACAGGGAAAGACCCTTAATCAAACATGAAAAAGAGCTCAAAATAAGACTATTTCCAATTAGGGTCGGAGCCCAAAAATGTAAGCACAAGGAGCTAGGATATAGATCAAAATAGTGCACAAAAGAGGGAAAATGGGACTCACCCTTGTAGAACCAAACTTCAGCAGCCTCTTGGTTCAAGAAGTGGTGCCCTAGCCTCGAAAGAGCCTCCAAGTTGCTGGAATGGAGTGTGGATTGCTGGCTTGGAGATGGAGTAGAAATGGTGTAGGACTTTGGGGTTTTGAGGCTTGGAGTAGAGAGGGAGGGAGAGTTAATGCAAGAGGCTCAAAGAAATTGTTGTAACCCTCCAAAATGGAGCTGGGAGGCCAGCTTTATAGAGGAGAGGAGTGGAGAAAAGGGGGGGAGATTCAAATTTAAATTTCTCAAAAGACCCCCTGACAGGATCTGGGGGAAATTAGGGCACAACAGAAGGAACAAGTCGTAAGAGCATACCGCCATGTATCGAGGGTCTAGGTGGCACGGGCCACCTCCTCCGGCCACTAGTTCAAAGGTTAGGTGGCCGGCCGGCCAAGGTTCAAAAGATTCAAGTGGAGAAAGCTAGCCGGCCACCCATATTGGTGGCCTCCCAAGTGTGTACAACACAAATATGTGGTTTTAGGCCAAATAAAGTGGCCCGGAGTGGTCAACACTAGCTTTCTAGCGAGGAAAACGGGCGACTGAGGGCTTATAAAGGAATAAAGTTGGCTTTTGAGAACAATTGCTGCCTCCTACCCTTCTACAAGCTTCCTAGTAATGAAAACAAGGTCTCCACCAAAAATGAAGCAAAACGGATGCAAAATGAAGGTTCGAGTTTAAACACGCGTTGGGGCCCTAAACCGACTATTACATCAAGGTGGTGTTCGACCACGGTTGGTCTCTCGACCACAAGTTCCTCAAAAGGAGGAAATAAGGTGTGAAGCAAAATCGAGCAAACGGAGGTGGTTAAGCTGTCCCCAATCGAGGCATACGGCTAACGACCAAAAACCTAAACCGGCTCCAATGGGAAAAATGGCTCACGACCATTAAACGTAGCCTACGGCTAATCGAGAGATGATCTACGAGACCTCTCCTTCCTTCGGAAGAGAAAACATAGCCCGTTCACAAACCGAGGCAAAGCACAGAAAGGCCCGGGAGTCCAGAGGCAAGACTCGCACCGAGACTCTAAAACTCGAGCAAGCACGAAACGCAACATCACCAAGTGCTCAAACGGTGACGCTCGAAGTCTTAAGGTCGGTCAAAAATGAGGTGTCTACAGTTTGCCTCTTGATGTAACTTGGAAGTCATAAGTGACGGAGTGAATGTCAAAGCCTAGAGACGCACCCATTTTTGACAAGACCAAGACTTAGACAAAATGCAAGATAAACAAAGATGCCCGCAGTGGGGGCAAGATGCGTAATGATATGCACAAAGTCGAATGCACCTCATGACCATGCAAATGCAGAAGTCGTAATAATGCACATATTTACAATAGATGCAACAGCTTTTAAGCAAGAATGTAAAGCAACAACTACATTTCATGCATTAAGAATGCGAGAATTATTCAATTCTCGCCATGTTTCACACAAGAGAAGATACAATACTTGCGATTCGTCTGCCACACTAGCCTCAAATGAACCGCATATATAATATCGTGCTCGCAAAAGAAAGAAACTCAACAAGCATAACATGTTTAACAACAAACATTCAATGTGATAACGACCGCATAAATGCGCGATATGAGGAGTGCATCGTAATGCGAAAAAACGCGGCGCGATAATGCAAGTTTAAGCACAGAGGCATGGAAATGTCAAGGAGACGAGATAACAATGCAAGTATATGAATGAGAATGCAGATGTCGCATAACAATGCAGTAATAAATGTATACTAGAACACGATTTGTCGCAGAAAGACGAGCAAAAAATGCGGTTTTAGCGTGACTCAATCGCGATCTCTTCCTGCTCACCTCCCGAGGGTCACAACATATTCAAAAAGGATACACCTTGATTTTGATGAGAAATGATGAGCCACGATCGAAGTTGAAGTTGAAGTTCCATGAGCGATTTCACGATTTGAAAGTGCACTTTTTTGTACTTTTTCAGTCCTGTGGACTCCAATCATCACCAAAATTTGTAGAGACCTGGAGGCTATATGGGGAACACCACCGCCAGCTTTTATTTCCAAGGAAAGCCATCGCCGTGTTTTTGGGAGAGGGTGGCCGCCTGCCAGAAAGGTGGCACCGCCACCTAGGCCAAACCGAGGCAATTTTGTCTTTTCGCTTGTTTCTTTTAAATCTACATGGCCAAACACTTTTTCCTCACAAGTGCAGCTCTAAAATTGCTCTCTTCCTTCCCAAACCATTTTCTCTCTCGACTGCGTTTCATACGCTGCTTCCAACGCCCCACGCAAGTTGTTTTCACTTAAATCTTTCGCTTTTAAGCACTTTGAACCGATTAAATTTTGATTTCGGGGTTTTTCTCATTTTCACCACTTGAGGTGAGTTTGTCTCAATATTTGGAAGATTTTCTGAGTTGATTTTTGTTGACTTTTTATTTCCGAGAGTTGACTTTGTTGATTTTTTCCAATTTTGGCGATTTTGCCTGCTTTTGCTCCTTTTGCAGATTTCTTGAAATGGCTTCATTATCTTCCTCATGGCGGAGGCCCTCCAGGTGCCGGGGGTGATCCCGATATTATGGCCTTACCTCTGAGGATTTGACCGTTCATTCCGTAGAGGTACGCCCCTCGGGTACATGTCCTTCCGCAGGCTGTTTTTTACCATTTTACTAATTTTGATGATCGAGCGCCTGGGGATCTGCTTCTGCGAGAGATGGAGTCTAATCTCTCCCACCAAGCACGAGAGGTATTTACTTTGTGTTTTACATTTTCTGCAATGTATTCTGCATTTTTCGTGCATTTCCCTACTTTCGCTATGTTTATCTGCTCATTTGAGTACACAACTTGTTTAGAATACTTAGTCCATGATACCGTATTCTGTTTGCATCTTGAGCACATAGTCTAATCACTTGGATTTCTGAACACGCATATAAATTGATTAGAACACACCACAAACACACCGATGAGAGTAAAACACATGTTTCAAACTCTAATTCTAACACACAAATTTTATATTGAAGGTGAACACGCAAAGACACAATTGAGAGTAGAACACGAGTCCAAACTCGATTTTCCTAACACGTTTCATATTGAAGGTGAACACGCAAAGACACATGGATTGGAGAGTAACACGCAGCACTTCAAACTCTAGTTTTCTCAACACGCAATGAATTGAAGGTGAACACGCAGGACATACCGATTGAGAGTAGAACACAGGCCCAAACTCGATTTTTGAACACGCATTGAAGGTGAACACAAAGCAATCGATTGAGAGTAGAACACGCAAATTTCAAACTCGATTTTCAACACACCGAATTGAAGGTGAACACACAAGACACACTGATTGAGAGTAGAACACGCAATTTCAACTCGATTTTCCTAACACGCACTCGAATTGAAGGTGAACACGCAAAGACACACCGACGAGAGTAGAACACGCAAATTTCAAACACTTGATGTTGAACACACAAAATGCTCTAATTTGAATTTTCTCAACACGAACCACCAAAGATTCTCAGATTCCATTCAATTTTGTACACAAACATACATTTTATTTTGCACACAAATTTCATTTGCCTTTCATTTGCCCACGCCTTATTCATTTCATTTGGACACCAAACTTATTCTGCTTTCATTTGTACACAATTATCTATTCATTTCATTTTGAAGTTCGAATCTATATTCATTCTGAACGCAGGTGACTTCCTCTGCAAGCGCGGTGGATATACTCCGTCACCAGCAAGAGAGTTGGTATGTCGAAGCTCCTGGAGGTCATTCTAGATTTTATTGACGTGGTGTGTATCGGTAATCTTTCAAGACCGATCTCTCAGCGCCTGGCCAAAAGTGACACGGCGCCATAGACGAAGATGGTGCTGGACACCACCAACTCCTTTCATTTCTCTCGCCCACCGGGGGACATGACCATGACCCGCTTGACTTTGCCGTATCGGACTTGGCAGACCTCGATGTGGGAGGTTGGGCTTATCCTATAATGCATTGAGGACATGGGGCGAGTGAAGGAGGCCACATGGACATATTGTTGGGAGCTCGCCCGCTTGATGGATAGATCTTCGGTAAAGTCCGATACACCGGTTCTCTTACGTTGGGAGGGGTGGAGATGGAGCCCGAGACTCGGCAGGAGGTGTCACAAAGATACTCTCATGACCTCGACAATGTTCTCTTGGCACCTTGCTCGCTTGCCGATAGGGGGAACACTTGATGATCTCTATCTGCTTTGAGCGCCCTAGCTTGGACCTTCTGCCTTAGCTTGGCAGATAATCGTGGGCGTGCTACAACCCTGCCACTTTCACTGTTATATGAGCGACTTCACCTTGTGACGGGAATATATCTTGGCTCGGCTATCGGAGTCTTTGAATGATTACTTTCATTTCCCTTTACATTTATCGCTTCATGATTTGTACATTGCACACATGGCGACTTTACATTCTCTGTGCTTTGCACTTTGCTTTCTCAAAGATGTTGTATTTACATTCCGCGCAAACAGCATTCTCGTATTCCCGATGGCTAACGCTTTCTGCTTTCTCGTATAGTTGGCGTGGTCTACGCATACTTCCCGATATTAGCCCCCAAAGAGCTTATAGTGGAGATGCCCTTTACGATTCTCAGATTCGGCGCTAGATTCGGAAAGGCCGCATACGGGCCCGAGACATAAAGTCCTTCCCTATTTACTCTCTGCAAAGCCCGATATTATGACGCAGCGATGCGATCCTCGAGGTATTTCGGTAATCCCCGATTCTTCATGTTTCAATCTTACACTTTTACAATTTCGATCGACATTATGCATTGATTATTAGCAGATCACATGGCAATACTGGCGCGCTTTTGGGTAGAGATCTCCGGAATCCTATTCGCGAGGATAGAGGTACCTCGGTATAGAGATTCTCGCCGAGGGCCACTTAGGGCTTTAGTTTTGGGTAATCGCTTTGCCGCTGGGTGTGAAATTACGCCCATTCAGATATACCCTCGAAAGACCCTCACGATACGCGACCGCTTAATGGAAACTCGATCCGCAGGTCCGGTCAGGACGCTAGGTTGGGAAATCTTGGTCATTTCTTCATCAGGATCGCGGGTGTACGTGACTTATCGTCACATTATATCGTGATGCGCTTCCATCGACGGGGTAAATACTCAGGCCAATGACGAGGTCTGGCGGCCAGATGCCATCAATGAAGTTTCGAGAAACAAATATCACAGAATGCCTCTTCCACCTACTTGAGAACTCGTACATCTAAAATTGCCGCAAGTGGATTAGTTTCCCGGAGTTATAAAACTTATCCTCATCTGGATGGCGGATATATGCATTGGTGATAGAAACATGTGGCAATGTAGGACTACCTCTTCGATTCCGGATCTCGATAAAGCCTCCGATGTTCTGCCAACCGCGAGCATGCTCAGAGACCGACTCACCCCAGATTAATCTTTACTGGCTTTTGATTCATTACTCGAGATATTTGGACATTTATTCCTTCTTACCGATACCTCTTGCCTTCAGATTCTCTGCGGAAATTCTGTCGAGTACATGGATGAAATAAGGTCGAGACGGGTAAGCCTCACTTGAGGGACGGTTAAATGCGAGAAAGCGTGAGTTGTCCATCAGCGGGTTTCCGGGGACCTTTTAGTTTTCCTCGCATTTGTATCGCATTACTTGATAACATCTTCAGATTTTGAACATTTTACTGCATTGATAAATTTGCTGTGTAGAGTACATCATCGACACACACCATACATTTATGCATTATTCTTGCATCAAATCCACACTTTGTGTGGTTTGCTTATACATTATCATGCCGATATACATGTTTTGGTAGCGACGATTCAACCAGATGCATTTTCATTTTCGTGAATGCCTCCACACACAGGGTGTATGCTACCACAGTCCTGGTAAGACCATCCAGTTCCTTCCAGAGGAAGTTAGGCCATCTAGAGCCTTCTCGAGGAGGCTGGGCCGTAGTAGCGCACTCTCGATTTGGGAGGAGAGTCATCTCGTAGGCAGAGTACACATCATTAGGAAGGCGTTGCCAGCTTTGCGATGGTATGTCACGATCATTAGTCGACAAGACCACATTCTTGGCAGGGGATGAGGGTTTACGACCACAGTTCCGGAGGATGGAGGTGAAGTAGGAGGATCTCGAAAAGTCGACAAACTCAAGACTTCGGATGATCGCCGATGGTCGCAGAGAGGGTCGCCAAGCAGTAAGAGGATGAAGAGGGTCCTCTTATTCTTCGCTCTTGAAAGCATTGGATGCGGTATTGCTTCTATTTATTTACCTTTTGCTAATGGTTATAGCACATTGTACATTGTTAGGCAGGTTTATTTTCTCGTTAAACTTATACCCCTTGTCAGCAAATGTTGTAATAAAGGAATTGATGATGAGATGAAACAACTTTTTGAAAAAGTGTTGTATTTTGTATTCTCAACATACATGACTTTTCGCACTTTCAAAACGAGATTGAATGGATATGCAGTATTGTGCAAATTTGGCCAAGTCGGGTGGCCGAATCCCACACAACAGCAGCGGTACACCTTTCAGCCCAATTAAACAATATGAGAATCTTGTAGCAAGTTTACAACTCGATAAAGCAAAACAACATAAGTTGATTTAATTTCGATAAGTAAAAAGGACAACAAAATTGATTAAACAAAAAGTGAACGTAACCCAATGTGCAAGACTTGTGACAAATGGCAAATAAACTTAACAACTTCGGATAAGCAAAACAACAACTTCGATGCAAGCGGAGACAACAACTGCGGAATAATGCAGACTTGTAACAACAACTCTATGAGCGACGTGCATTTGAACGATCGTGACTTTGACGCATGTCAAAAGCCGAATCGAGGGAAATTGGAGGCCTTTGACACTCCCGTGCGTATGGAAATGCTGCAAACTCCTTCTGTGAGGGTAAAAGCAGGACCAAAGACACTTACGGGCATGGCTAGCCACTCTTTACAGGCGGGCCGGCCAAATGATGTTTTGCATTTGAGGAGAGAGGTGGCGTTGGCCAAGCCACTTAGCCCAAAGAACTGACCAAATTTTTGCAACACGTGTCCTCTCGAGCGGGTGTCTTTATCCTCTTTAAAAGCTCTAGCCTCGTGGTTGATTCATTTCTACATCTCGGTTTAGTAAACCAAAATTTGCGGAAGCGTTTTCATCGAAAAATCCTCGACGTTTTTGATCCTTCTTTAGATGGCTCGGAAAAGTTGAACTTCGGGGTTTGGCCGGTCTTGAATTAATCATCTTTGGTAGGTCAGATCAATGACCTTCACCATTTCATGCAAGGTGACGGTTTTGGAACGTTAATGTATGTGTTTAGCCATTGAACCCATGATTTACGTGTTTAGCCTTTGCCAAGAGCAGACATATCCAACTTTCGAGATTTTCAAGTTTTGATGGAATCAAAGGCGTCATGAGGAAATTTTACTCAGCTTTTGCTTGATCCATTACCACCTAAGACTTTAAGTAGCGATGTGTGGACTCACCATGCATGATCTTTCGGCCTCTCGGGATCGTCGTGAACGGGGAACTCGGACATCTCTCGGCTGATTCCTATCGGCTTGGACGCTTCCCGGCGATCATGCAAGAACCATCATTAGCAAAGTTTTCGGCTAACACGCCTCTTTAGCAACTGCTTCAGGTATGTTATCTCACTTTCTTTGCCCCAAAGCCAGTGGATTTAGCATCAAATCGACCTGATCACCGGTGCTACCAAGGCTTGAAAGAAGGAAAGCGTCAGACGCTTATGACTTTGGCCGGTGACACAACGATAGGCTTGGGGACATCGCCTACTCAGCGAGATTCCACTGCATGGGAAGCCTTACCTCTTCTTTCGGTAATGTCTTCCCACCCAATCTCACACGCGATATATCGCTACATCAATTTCTAGCCCTCGGTACGTTTTTTCTGAAGCCAGCAAAACCTTGTCTTACTTTTTCGTCTCATCGATATCTCTCTATTCTTTATTCTCTTATTTGTCATCCCTCCCTAGGTACGTGTAGTTGCCGATGGATAAAAAGCTGCAGATTATGGACTCTTGCTGGAAACTCTACTCATTTCATGTTCCTTCTTTTGACAACACTATGAGGTCGATGCCTTTTGATAAGAATTGGTGGTTTGATTTGAATTATTGCAATCTGTCTACGGAATCGCATTGGTAGTATATACTTATTCTTGGCTCAATCTCACGCTAATGAGAACTATAAGCATTATTCGTGAATCTGACGATCCAATTGATTTAGATGCGACTCCATCACAAGGTTCAAATATTGCAATTCCATTCCGGTTCTGCGTCGCACAAAATAGTTCATGGTGATTTTATATTCATGCTCCGCCACAGGATAGAGTATCCTGCCCATTAATATCATTCCTTGTTCGAAAGGAATTTTTTGCTTGCCATTATACACAAAGCATCTGGTATGCGATTGACTAGAGCTTCCTGACTTCCACTCCAACTTTTCCAGGTTGTAGTTTGACTGACGAGCAGGTCTTCGGATTGGCTCAATAAAGAGGCGTAGATTGGACCCAAATAAGAAAAACAGCGCCGGAGGCTTCTTTAATTAGACTGTGCTACAGGAGGCGCGAGGACACAACTTATCCCCATACATAAATGCCTTAATTTCTTTACTAGTATACTTTTAAGTTTTCTTTATTGAATGTAATAAAAAGCAACTTCAATTTGTATGCAAGAAGCGGTGGGAAGAACTACTGTTTTGAAATCAATGAAATTGAAGGTCATGTTAGATCAGGTGAAAATTTTTCGCTTTGGAATCCAAAAATGCGTCTTTTAGTCAGTAAAAGATTAATTTTAAACAAAGTCAACTTTTATTAAAACTTTTCAAAACCATTTTCGATATGGACTTGAGGCGGACACGCCTTTGAGATCCGCCGCTTTGAGATGCACAACCGAATTTGCGAATCTAGAAAGTCAGCGCCTAGTACGGTCACAATAAGATCGCTACGCTTCACGGCAATGAGAAGTTGCCCCAAGTCTAAAAGCACCTGCACCCAGAGATCACGATGAATGCGATGACCAAAGATGCTTCGAGATGATCAAAATTGGACAAAGTTGATTGAGAAAGATTTATGGTTGAACTTCAAGATGAAGTTACCCTCACATTGATCCCAAAGTATGAGAATCAAGCCTTCGTAGTTAGGGCTGGAGTTCACTCGAGTATTTTCACTCTCACTTTTACGCTCTAACTTTTGCTAAGGCCATGCCATAGGGTTTTCAACATATCATGAGCTCGTTTTGTAACTTCCAAATTTTTAAGTGGCTTTTGAGTTTTGCCTGGAGGTCGCCTTTCTTGCTTCATTTCGGCCTACTTGAGCCTTTCAAGGGTAATATTTCTTCAACTTCTGTCCATATTGATGGGGTTGGAGAAGCCTAAGCCATCTAGATCCATCGTAAATCCATAGCTCCAATTCTAATTCGTGATGGACTTAATGATGCCAGGACCAAATTCAATTGGTGGAGTGCGAACTTGCCGCTTGGATGCGTGAATAGGAGCACAATTGTCATCGAAAGCACCAAATTCTCCTTCTTTTAGATTCTTGGACTTAACTTTCTTGTTGAAAGCTTGGGGTTGGTCTGCGCTAAATAACCTTGAACATGGTAAATGCAATTGTGATTCTGGCCTTCTCATCAAAGAGCATGGAAGTTCCTCCAAACCACCATTCGGCCGCTGCCCGACTGCTTTCGGCAATTTAAGACTACCAAGCTTCGTATCTTTCATGATGTGGCAGCGACTAACCTCCAATGTTCTCGATGGGTAGGCGGCCTCAAAATCCCATAAACCAATGCGAATCACAGAGAGTTGCCCCTGATTAGAGAGTTCTCGATTGAAGTCCCAGTAGCCTTTCTGTGAGCAAATGGTCCGCAACTATCTCGGCGGTCGGAGAAGTTTCCACCATCTTCGCAATATGTGTTTTGATGTTCTTGCTGCATACCGGCCTCCTTATCATCAAGTTTTACTGACCAATAGGTAAATAACTTATGAAAAGCCATGTTGTATTTCTCCAACAAGTTAATCACTTCCATTCTCAAGAAATGGAGGCAGGTATCCGAGATTATCTCATTTTGGGACCTCGTAGGCAACCAGACAGATATTGTCATTGATAAACTTAACGGTATACGCTCCATGAAGCCCTTCAACCACCGACTTTAAGATTGGGCCTCGACCCACTTCTTTGCGAGAAAATAATCTATCGCGACCAAAGATGAACTCATGCCACATTCCGACCGCTTTCCGAATGGAGCGACGCTACTTGATCCCATCAATTCCCCAATTTGACCAAAAATGGCCATGGCGAAGTCCTATTATACAATTGACGGCAGTAAGAATATTCCGCGATTTGTATGAATTTGACATTTGTGGCATCGTGAACAAAGCCGTCTGATCCTCCTCCATGGTGGACCCCAAAGATAGTAATCCCTGTCTTCTGAGGATGTTTCGTGCTAGCATTACTCCATTCATGTACGCGACGCGCAGATTCCTCTCAAATTAGGATGGATTCCGACAGACGCTTTGATTCTTCAAGCATCGACTTCCGACTTATGCATTCCCCTATGACCTCTTTTTATACTTGACTTACCTCCACCGATTGATGAACTAAACGGCCATATTGTTGTCTTCCGATTGCCCTTTTATCCTTGGCATTTTACCCCTATGGGGTGTATGCCTTTTTCTCCGAGAGGAAATTTCAAATGTAAGTAATGGCTCCGTGGGTTTTCGGCCCTAAACCTCATCTATAGCATGACAATCGACCAAAGTGGGTCGTGCAAATTTCTGATCAATGATATTTGGGCGCATCAGGACTCGACCAATGAGACGCCGTCTATCATGGAAGATAAGAGTTGCACTAAAGAATCATATACGAACTGTTATTCTCTCTTAGTGAGATGGCTTGAAAGCAAAGTTTAGCTTTTCAAATCGAGGAATCTAACAATCCAAGTGCAGTGATACATCATTTTCATCTTTTCTTCTTTGACTTTCTAGTCTTCTTTTGCTTCGAGGAACCACAAGCAAAGGATTCGAGTCCCCGGATGGCGCTCCGAACCGCTCTTGCCCCTAGATTCGAGGAACAACTTTAGACCCTAAAATATTAATGATACATGCCTCATATTACACTAACCCCGTTGTTCGAAGGACTTTGGATCGGAGTTTGAAGGCTAAGAGGGATACTGAGGACTTGCTCGAGGTGCTTCTATCAGCAACACTCCTATCCCCCATACCCGAAGTATTGACAGACGCCTCCGGCTACAAGATTACATAAATCTAAGTTTCATAATCGATGTGCAGTAAAATAAACTCCTCATCAGGGCAAGTATTTTGATCGCTAACTCACCCGTTTTCTTTCAACGGATGTATTTCCGGCTAAGAATTCTCTGCCATCGCCTTACTTCGCCATTTCGACTTACTGACGTTACATACTGCCGGATTTAATTCGAGAGCAATAGCAACTGCTTGGGCGCAACCTAGCGTTAAAGTACCTTTAGGCCGTTTAAAAGATATGTTGATGGGATTCTTGAGTGGTGAAACCAACATTACGGAGTGAAGCTAGCAATTAGTGCCTTGTGATTTCTGCGTGGCCATTTCGCTTAAGTAAAGCCTTCTCCCAAAGGTGTGTGGCAGAGTCTCATATTCCGCATTTTCTTGCTCGAGATGATAGATGGCACCTGCACTTGTCCTCAGGATTCTTGTGCGAACATCTTTGACCCATAGTCTCGATCTTTGATAGATACAATATCAATGGTTTTCCGGGATTAATGGTGACAACACGAGGCGGAGTTAAGTATTCCTTTGATTTGTTCAAAAGCGACCCAGCATCATCCAGCTAGAATTTCTTTCCACTTTCTTGAGGGAGACCAAAAGCGTGGTTCACAAGTTAAGGTTAATTTTAGGAATATTTATTAGATTACTTCCTAGAAATACCGCTTTTCTTTTCGGTTCTTAGTGGGGCATTTCTAGGATGCGGCTGTTTGGAAGGTCAACCGATACCTCTTTGTCAAACTTATTTTCATTTGTAACACTGACGTACATTTTTGAGGATTCGGTACTTAAGATTCTCGGTCTTTGAAGAACTTTTGCAAAATGATTATGATGGCCCTCTTTCTTTGGACTTGACAATCATATAGTCGTACCTCAACACTTTTTGTAGGATCATATAAATTGCAATATAGTGGTCCTTGACCCGTTGATAAATGTCCGCATTCTCTTGACCCAAAGCGGCATTACTCATGTGATATGTCCCAGGGGTAGTGAATGTAGTCTTTTCACGGTCTTACGGTGCCATCCCTTCTCCCGGTTATTATCACGAAGCCATCCATAGATGAAACCAAAGCATGCCTGCTGTGATCCACTAGCTCGTCAATTTGCGGCGAGAAAG